>QRDG01000096.1:0-396327 GCA_012064385.1 Puccinellia tenuiflora
GCGCAGTAAACTCAAAGGAAACGGTAGGAGTTGGGGTCTAATTTCTCGTTTTGCTAAGCCTTCTCCGCAGATGCACTACGTCCTCGGTCTGCTCTATGGCCGGGTGGTTTGCGTCGACACCACGCAGACACATTTCAAGTAAACATTAAGTGATTCGTCTAAGCACAAAAAGGTTACGGATACTTGTTGAATGACTAGCAACGAATCAATAAGCCTCGAAGTGAGTAATCTTCATGCCGACTAAAAGTTCCAGTCCGAATAGCAATTTTTTTTATTCGGCTTGATTATTTGTGTAGTAATACTCTAGTCGGTGATATGCTTCAAAGATAGCACCACGCGAATATATGTAAACAATATCGCATCCCTAGCCATTTATACTCCATCAAAATGACAAGGAGTGAAGTACAAAGTGCACACGATCGGAAGAAGGAACACTAAAAGGGGGACATCAACAGATAGGAGGTTCTATAAACTGTGGACCTACGAAATTGAACATTATTTGTCGCCCAAAGAATCGGGACAGGGTTTTAGGCTTAAAATATAGACATTTACTTAGCAAGTGTTTTATAAACTTTTAAATGAGAAAGGTATGTGGCAAGATTTGCTACATAACAAATACCTTCATTTTAAAACTATGTCTCGGGTTACATCTGGACCAACAAACTACACGTTTTCGAAAGAACAAATGAGGGTAAAGGATGACTTTGTTTAGTAGAGTTTCCTTTCATGTGGGTAATGGTACAAGTAACCATTTTTTGGAGGACACTTGGTTAGGTGACGCACCTATATCCCTTCTATACACATCCATGTATACTACTGTAAAACGAAAACAAGTCTCAGTGGCCAGTGTTCAGATGAAAGCCACATAAACATAGATTTTTAGATGGATTTTAACCGGGGTAAAATGGATTAGTTGGTTGCATATTGTGACTATTGTCCAATGGTTGATAGGTATCACCTTTTCGGAGCAACCAGACGTTTTTTTTAGAGGTTTTGACGGCCAAATCTATGTATCTGGAATGCATAAATGATCATACTCGCTTTCTACGAAAATAAATATAGAAGAAGAAGGTACCAATGAAGATTAAGATCTTCATGTGGTTCCTTTACTATTAAGTCTTCCTAACTAAAGATAATTGGGCAAAAAGGGACCGGCCGATGGGAAATAAGAAATGTTGCTTGTGGGATAAGTCTTAATAAATTCAACATCTGTTATCTCTTGTCCGTTTTCCATGCTTATTTGGTCGTAATGTCCACATGACCTTTAATTTATCACCTCCGAATAATATAATGAATTTTCAGGAATGTGTTGAATGGAATTAATAAAAATAAAGAAAAAAATTTAAATCGGGTTGGGAGTTTGTGCTTTGTTATGGGCCATATGGCATGAGAGTAAAGAGTGTGTGTTTAAAAATTCAAAAGCCACTTTTTTATAGATTAGTCAGTTCACTACTCACTGTAAACGTTTTTGGTACTATCTCTGACACGTGGAAAAGCAGAAGGATAATCCAGCGTGCCTCATAAATTGATTGTAGAAGCACATGCTAGGACATTGTTTCTCTATATTCCTCATTGTTAGATGGTTGATCCATGTAACAATTTTATGTGACTTTTGGATTCTCTGCAATAATATAATAATATAAGTTGATTGATGTAGAGGCCTTGACTTCCCGTTTTGAAAAAAATAGTTCTACAAAAAACATTAGTCTTTGTTTACTTTTGGTGCACTCTGCTGTTTCTTGAGCCAGCCCGTGGATCTTACGGTAGATCTAGTTGGCTTCTACTACTAGCTTTGAGGGCCTTGTGGCTTGAAAGCCAGCCATATTATACATAAAAAACGAGAAATTCGAAATCGCAGGGGTCTCAAACTAGTTTCCCTTTGGCCTGTTATAAGCAATAGGAAATAAAACGATGAAAAAAAGAGATCAAACCCGGGGACACGAGATTTTAACATGGAAAACCCTTCCAACAAGGAAGAGAAAAACCACGGGCACCAGCCAGCAAAACTTCACTATATCGGGTGAGGTTACAGACGCCGGGGATTTACAATTTGCGATTTATCGTGGTGGTTCTAATCCTGATCTAGGTCGGTAATCATGAAACCCTAATCCAAGTCGGTAACAACTCATACCAACGATTTACAAGATGTATTTATAGTGGACCTGACCGGACGAGTATACTAGACCAACTACTAGTGAGTAGTGACGCGTCATCATGGTCTAAACATCATGCAACTTATTGTACTAGAGTTTGCAGTGTACTATTAAAGTTTCTAAATTATGTGTTTTATTTATTTGGATCATGATGTTTGTTTAATTTGTTAATTTAAAGTCAGCAAATGAATAACGTGTGCACCTATTGTAGCTACACCAAGTGTAAAGATAAGAAGTTTGTCATAGTGGTTCCTAGGAACTTTGAAACTAGGACGGTATGATAAACATGCTGTGATTAAACTGTTCATAGTTGCGCTCAAAAAGGTCTAGCTAATTGTTGTTGTCTTATAATTTTGCTCAGACCATCCCTTGCAGCGCAAGGTGTGACTTTCTGAAACATGTCAACATAGCCATTCATCAAGAGATAACATTTTAGGTTACACTACTCCAGCTCAACAAGCCATTGTATTTCAGGGTTGTAGTCACTAACGAGATAAATCAAACCTATTTCAATTGCGATCGTTGGAGAACTCGATCTTACAAATGCCTATGGGATGGATGCTGGGAGGGGGTGCTTGTTCTATCTCGAGATGGTGATAACGAAATCGATGTGTTTTACAAGGCCCATGGCACACACTCTGTAGGGTTACGGGCATGGAAAACAAAATAATTCGCTTTACACATAACAACCAAGATCTATCTGATGAAGGTACAAGTGATAGGTTAGACCTAGTTCATACCGACATAGTGTACTGGAAGTAGATGTTGAAGAAGCATGGTGAAGATCCTCACGGCTAAGCCGAGCGGTGAGCATGTCGCTTATTCCCCGCTCTAGCCCGGCAACATCCTACCATCAGCATCCCACTCGAATAGAATCAATAGTGTGATCCCTGTGAGAGTTCGCACGCATACATCTACTCTAATTCAGCAGAACTTCGTTGTCCGGGACAAAGTATGATGCGGCCCAGTCTAGCGTTATTACTAGTCCTATTATCAAGGCTACGGAGAAGTACATTGTTCCTGCTAAGCGCCATAGAGAGAAGCAGCTGAATTTTATGCAAGTTGGCGTTGAAGAAAATGCAGTACAAATTGTGCCACAGCAAGAGGTGAAACCGACGTTCAGAACTCCTTGCTGGTCTATAATGGTGGGGAAAATATCCATCAAAATCTGAACGTGCTTTCATATTTTATTTACATCAATTTGTCCTTAGTCCTTTATGTGCTCCTGCGTGAGATATAAAAGGGCCAGATACGTACTTTGCTTATTTGGGCTGTCTTTGGGGTTATCGAGTCAGCTTACGGTCCAATTAAATTAGAGTTTGAGTCAGGTGAGTCCGGTGTTTGCATGCACTATTTATAGGCCAATCGGTCATGTATTAGGGGAGACAAGTTATTTTCGGAGTAAAGAAAACTACAGAAAACGCCATGGTTCCTGGCGGCGGCCAATTCTGCGTGTACTAGTTGAGTATCGATCTGAGATTTGATACGTGTTCTTGGCGAGAAGATTGGAGGCGAGCCAGCCTCTAATTTACTGCTGATTCCATCAGGGATCATCCATGTACTTCCGTCCGGCCGGGTGCGCGTGTTGTTCTGCTTGGTTTGCATCTTACGGTGATAACCCAAGTTATTGATTATGTTCTGTACTAGTTCAATCGATCCAAAGTAGTGGAGGCACTAGTGCTGTTTTGGCTAGCTGAATTATTGTTGCTGCTTGTTGACGTGAGACAGGAGTTCGTGGTGTTTTTTTGCTGCTTAGATTAGAATCGTACCGTGAAAGATCGTACAAACAAACTGCGGCTAGCTACGCCGTATCATTTTGATATCAGAGCGAAGGTTGTTCACGGTGAATTTTTTCTCGGTAATTATTTGTCTGATCGTGCTACTTTGTGAAGATGTCGCAACACGAGGAGTCTTATTTGGAGGGATGGGAAATTCCTTTGGGTCTAGAAGTCACTGAAGATCTGCGTATCCACTTGATGTCGATCAAAGGCGCTAATAGAAATCTTCGTGGAAAGGTTGAAGATTTGTCTGCAGAAATTGCGGGTGTCGAGGACCGGCTTAATGTGTGTTTGATGACTAGTGATCGTCAGCGGGAAGATAGTCTGCGAGTGGTGACCGAGAGCCTTAATCGGTTGACCATGGTCGTTCAGCGTCTAGAGGCAAGGGATGCGAGACCCCGGCAGTCCCGTTCACCGTTGTGCAGCGAAGGTCACTCCGATGATGATGTTTCTAATTTATCTGATGCACGTGGAGGCTATCAGCGCCGACCGCGACGAGGTGTTGAGGATCGCCATGGTGCTAGCCAGCGGCACAATCACGGTGGTGAAGCTGCTCGGGCGGATGATGGTATCGGACGCATAAAGATCACCATACCGGAGTTCTCGGGACGTTCTGATCCGGAGAAATATTTAGAGTGGGAGATGCGTGTCAATCAGATTTTTGACAACCACAATTATTCGGAAGAAAAGAAGGTCCGTATTGCGTCCTCTGAATTTACAGAATATGCTTTTGTTTGGTGAGATAATCTAAACCGTAATGGGGAGCGCGCTGCAACATGGGTTGACATGAAGCGTGTTATGAGGGACAGATTTGTGCCCGCTAGTTACACTCGTCAACTTCACAGTAAACTGCGTCGTCTTGTGCAAGGCACGAAAACTGTTGATGAGTACTACAAGGAGATGCAAACATTAATGATACAGACAGCGGTACGTGAGTCTGCGGAGGCAACCATGGTACGACTGTTTGAGGGGTTGAATGAAGATATTCGTGATCGTGTTGATTTGATGCAATACAATGATATTCATGAGTTGATTCACCAAGCTGAGCGTGTTGAACGTTGGGTTCATGAGAAGCAAACTGCAGGTAGTCATCCAACCTACAGTAGTACACGCGGTGTGTTTCTTCTCATGTGGATGGTGGATATAGCGCTAAACCAGCTGTTTCTTACAAGTCGACGAGTGTTGAACAAAGCAAGGTAGCTGCTGCACCTAAGGAGGTTTCTCAAGCTGCATCAAGCTCATCTCATCATACCAATGTTATATGTCATAAGTGTGGGGGACGAGGGCACATGATGCACGAGTGTCCGAATCGGAAGAAGATTTTGCTTGTTGATGATGCATATATTTCAGAATCTGAAGATGAGATGCCTCACCTAGAGGATTATACAAAAAATATAATGGTAACGTCTTGGACTGTTATCCTGAGCTTAATGCGCCGAGTTTGCTAGCCCATAAGGTCCAGCGTGATGACAAGGTTATTGTTGAACCTGGACAACGACGTACTCCCTCCGTTCCTGAATGTAGGGTGTATAGTTTTCTGGCACGAATATTAAGACATGAGAATTTTGTACATGGTGGAATCATTTCACATGGAAAAAATCGGGGAGAGAGGTGTTTCTAACAGCCACAAATTAAAAACAATCCATCAAATCTCTCCGTGGAGGTATTTAATTCATCTTTGGAGTGGTAAAATTTTCTAAAAATCGCAATACACCTTATATTTTGGATTTTTTCTCAAAAAACTATACACCTTACACCAAGGAACGGAGGTAGTAGTATTTATCAAACTGCATGTACTATCAAGGGAGAAGTGTGCAAGCTGATTGTTGGTGGTGGCAGTGCAAGCAACATGATTAGTAAGGATGTGGTAGAGTCTCTTCCTTTGCCTACTTGGGAGCATCCGAAGCCATACTATATGCAATGGATCAATGGCGTCGGCAAGTTGAAGGTCCCCATCGAGTAAAAGTTCCTTTTTCTGTGGATGGATATATTGATAAAGTGGAGTGCGACGTTCTACCGTTACATTTTTGTCATCTATTATTGGGACGTCCGTGGCAACATGATGTCAACGCACTTCACCATGGACGCACGAACACGTACACATTTATGTGCAAGGGTGAGTTCTACGATCTTCTTCCCAAATCTGCAAAGGATATCAAGTGTATTGTTGAGGTGTTCAAGACAAAGTCTGCAAGGAGTAGGTAGAAATCGAGGACGGTTTCCCTTCAAGGGAGGGAGGATAATGCGGCCCAGTCTAGCATTATTACTAGTCCTATTATCAATGCTACGGAGAAGAACATTGTCCCTGCTAAGCGCCATAGAGGGAAGCAGCTGAATTTTATGCAAGTTGGCGTTGAAGAAAAAGCAGTACAAATTGTGCCACAGCAAGAGGTGAAACCGACGTTCAGAACTCCTTGCTGTCCTATAATGGTGGGGAAATATCCATCAAAATCTGAACGTGCTTTCATATTTTATTTACATCAATTTGTCCTTAGTCCTTTATGTGCTCCTGCGTGAGATATAAAAGGGCCAGATACATACTTTGCTTATTTGGGCTGTCTTTAGGGTTACTGAGTCAGCTTAGGGTCCAATTAAATTAGAGTTTGAGTCCGGTGTTTGCATGCACTATTTATAGGCCAATCGGTCATATATTAGGGGAGACAAGTTATTTTCGGAGTAAAGAAAACTACAAAAAACGCCATGGTTCCTGGCGGCCGCGTGTACTAGTTGAGTATCGATCTGAGATTTGATATGTGTTCTTGGCGAGAAGATTGGAGGCGAGCCAGCCTCTAATTTGCTGCTGATTCCATCAGGGATCATCCACGTACTTCCGGCCGGCCGGGTGCGCGTGTTGTTCTGCTTGGTTTGCATCTTACGGTGATAACCCAAGTTACTGATTATGTTCTGTACTAGTTCAATCGGTCCAAAGTAGTGGAGGCGCTAGTGCTGTTTTGGCTAGTTGAATTATTGCTGCTGCTTGTTGACGTGAGACAGGAGTTCATGGTGTTTTTTTCTGCTCATATTAGAATCGTACCGTGAAAGATCGTACAAACAAAGTGCGGCTAGCTACGCCGTATCAAAGTATCTTCCATCCTTTATATAGGGGAGGGCGATCTAGGAACGATCAGAGTAGGATTGTCCCCCCCCCCCCCCCCCCCCCCCCCTCCAAGAAAGGGGGAGGCGCATCCCTCGTGGGCCTTTTGGCCCGACCGGCCACCTCCCCTTGGTTGCGGGTGCAATTAGGGAGAGGGTTCCCTTCGCAAAGGTAAAATCCAGCGAGCTTACAGGAGGCCACGTGTCATCGGCTGAACGTACGAGGCAGAAAAAGAAAATGCATGCGCATGCATGGCTCGAAGCCCACCGCGACGCGGTCGTCTACGCGGCAGCGATGCACCGCGTGTCGCTGCCTGCTCGCATGGGTCCGATCGTTTCGACGATGTACAGAAGCACGCACAGATGTACAGCATCATTGCATGCCAACCGCCTCGCCTGCGTACTTCTTCTGGTCCGATGGATATACATTAGGTAGTTGTACAAACTACATAAAATAGGAAGTACAAACTATACAACATGAACGGTGTACAAATCTAAATCTCTCTTGCATACCGTTATATAAGTTGGCTTATTTGCCATCCCACCCTAACCCCTAACTTATATATACAAGTTACGAGTCTTCCATGATCTAGCGGCTCGCTTTCGTCCCCCGTCGCCGCTACCGCGGCATACGGGCGGACTCAGCCTCTGAGCGTTAGGGTACGGAGTCTTCATCGCCTGTCGACGTTATCGCGTCGACGGGCGATGAAGCCTCCGTACCCTAACGCCTACGCTAACACGTCGCATACTATCCGTTACATGGAAAAGTTCGTTAGAAACATGGAAGTACAGAGTTTACAGAACAGAAAGTACAGAGTATAGTGACCAGGGTGTACAGACAGAAAACGGAGTACAAAGTACGTTGACAGCCGAAGTACAAGTACGTTCAAACCCGGAGTACAAGTACGTTCAACCCGAATGTACAGGTATTCAACTTTTGGATATACAAATAAAAAGTTCGTCAAAACATATCGACATGGGATCTAGTGTTGAAGATCTTGACGCGAGGAGTTTAAAAGTGAAAACGGTTTGCCATTTGAACGGACGGTTCTCAAGATATTTCGTTTTAAAACTTCGGTTCAAAAAAATAAAAGCGAAAAAGCAACCCTCCCACCGAGTATAAGTACACAGAAAACAGAGTACAAAATATGTTGACAGCCGAAGTACAAGTACGTTCAAACCCGGAGTACATGTATGTTTAAACCGGATGTATATTCAACTTTTGGATGTACAGAAAAAAGTTCGCCAAAACCTATCGACATGGGATCTAGTTTTGAAGATCTCAACGCGAGGAGTTCAAAAGTGAAAACGGTTCGTAACTTGGATAAGCGGTTCTCAAGATATTTCGTATTTAAACTTTGGTTCAAAAAATAAAAGGGAAAATGCTACCCTCCCACCTCCCGTATCCCTTTCTCTCTCATCCCCACTTTAACTCCGGTTGCGACACTTGGCAGACATACAACCACCCACGGGGGACCAATGTGACACTTGTCGCGATGGGAGTGCACCTTAGGTTCCCTTTGCAAAGGGAACCCTTTTTTAACGATTACCCTTGGTTGCCCCTCAAGGCAAAGGGGAGGCGCCCCTCTAATGGGCCCTGAAGGCCCATGTGGCTGTCCCACATGGTCCAAGTGGGCAGCCCATGGCACCCTCCATAATATTCTAGAAAGTTCTAGAACCTCCTAGATCCTTTCTGGACCTTTCAATGCTAATTGTGGTTCACCAGGACCATCACGGGACTTCGGAACTCTTCTGGTTTCCTCTCCAAATATTTTGCTATCAATAGAAACTATTTACATGACTCTGAGACATCTTATGTCCGCTTATTTAATTCTCGAAACTCTTCCAAAATATCTCCAAAAATATTTGGATCACTCGAAAACTATTCTGGTGACTCTTCCCATGTTTCCAACCATCAACTTGTTCAGCTAAATAAGGTAGACTTAAGCGTGTGACCCTACAGGTTCAATAACGGGTGGACATGACCTGGAACAACTTCCGGTCAATAACCAAATAGTAGAGACGTGGACGCCCATATTGATTCCCATAGTTATATGAATGAGTTCGAGAGAAACTGTTAGTTCCCATACACAGTCGCCGTTGCTTGGCGATACTAAACATACTTGAGGTGAGATGTTCCGATATATGTGTGAAGCAACTCTTGATCACTATATATTGTTATTCTCATTACAAGTTATTTTCCTTTTTCTTGTTCTCGTATTCCGGTACCCCCCATGATTACATTATGCCATGTCTGCTTAGACAATGATGGATACTGTCATACCGAGTGGTCCCGGGTTGTATCTCTATCGCCCGAGGAGCAATTCCAAGTTTTAAGTCATTAAGTCCAATATACGTTTTACGAGCTACCCACAAGCTGCCGTTATTATCACCTAGTTACGGTGTGAAGTTAGACAGAACTAAAGTAAGCTTTCAAGTATGCATGCACCTAACACCCTCATGGTGAAAGGATACGTATGCAGGATAACTTATCTGTGATATCTCATAGTATATCTAACCGGTTGGGTATGTCCAGTCACTAGAAGAAAAAGTAGATTTTACCACGACTGATTTTCGTGGTTGAAGAGGTACAAAATCGTCGTTGGTGTCGCTCAATTAGAATCAAATAAGTCTCCGTCGACTAAGAATTAAATTAATTTCCAAATGACTAAGATCTAGTCATTCCCTAATTTTTTATGTACATTAAAAAGTAAAATGAGAATGATGGGGTAATTAAAAGGACAATGTTGGGGTCCCCTGTAGGGGGAATTGGGGGGTCCTCCCCCCTCCCCACCGTTAGATGTCACTAAACGCCACATATCATCCATCAATTAGTAGGAAATATCTTATAGAAGATAGGCTACTAGTAGTGCGCCACCATGGTCACACGTTACTAGTATTACCAGTGGCATGCCCATTTCCGACATGCCACCGACCAGTATATTACTACCAGTGGTGTGCATTTACAGTGGACACTCCACTCGTAGGTGGGACCTGATACATCTCCGACGTATCTATAATTTTTTATGTTCCATGCTTGATTATATATCAGTGCCACATGTTTTTATAATGTTTTTATATCATTTTGGAATGATTTATGGAACTAACCTATTAACAAGATGCCCAGTGCCAGTTCCTGTTTTCTACTATCTTTTTTGTTTCAGAAAAGTTGTTCTGGGAAGTTTCTCGGATTGCGCTGATAATTTACAGGAATTATTTCCAATATGAAACAAAGACGGAACCCGAAGGACAGCCGGAGGGGAGGCACCCATCCTTTAGGTTCCACCCAGGCGCAGCCCAGGGGTAGGCCGCGGCTGGGGCCCACCTGGGCACCTCCCTCGCCTCCTCGCGCCGCCTCTTCGCCTATAAATTCAGCCCTGACCTAAAAACACCAGGGACGTGATCATATTCTCCAGAAGACGTCCGAGGCCACCGCCATCTCCAACCCTAGTTTGGGAGGGTTCTGCAGCTCTTCCTGGCACCCTGCCGGAGAGCGGAATCGACACCGGAGGCATCTACACCATCATGCCTGCCTCCGGAGTGATGTGTGAGTAGTCCACCACGGGACTACGGATCCATAGCAGTAGCTAGATGGTTGTCTCTCCTCCTTGTACTCCACTTTTTAGATCTTGTGAGCTGCCTATCATGATCAAGATCATATTATCTGTAACTGCTACATGATTGTGTTTGCATGGATCCGATGAATTGTGGAAGTCATTGCTTGTGTTCATCTATGTGTTGTGTTTTATTTATTATATTGCATGCTCTCCGATGCTAGTGGATGCTAGGGCCAAGTAATTATTAGTGTTATATAAGGGAGTATTTATGCTACATAGTGTGTTCATGCCTCTCTTGTCTGAGCTTGGGTTGACAAAAACGATTAAGACAAGAGATGTGTTGTTGCCATTAGGGAGAAAACAACGGTGTGATTTCCTTTTGTTATTTACATTGCTTACATTATGCACTTTGCTTATTGCAATGATCTGTTGCTTGCAACTTAATACTTTTGGGTGACATGCTAGATAGCGATCCCAGGGTGGATTATTAGTCATAGATGTAGTTGAAAGACGGTCTATGTATTTTGACATAATGCCCATATTAGATGAAACGGTGAACTATATTGTTTTATGATATCCTTGTTGTGCGCCCACAATTCTATCAATTGCCATGTTGTAATTTGTTTACCCATCATGTATATCTTTTTGAGAGACACCTCTAGTGAACTGTGGATCCCGGTCATATTTTCCTACATTGCTTACAACCGTTTTAATAGCTTTTCATCATCATTTGCTCGCTGGTCATATTTCACTCTCATCATATTTTACATCCACACATTTAATCCTTTGTGTTCAGCAAGCCAGAGAGATTGACAACCTCTCTGTTTTGTTGGGGCAAAGTAGTTTGTTTATGATTGTGTGCAGGTCCACGTCAGCACGCCAGCAACACCTCTTTTCTGGCGCTGTTGACACCTTGCTAAGCCTTCTCCAAGTCCTACTGGTTCAATAACTTTGGTTTTGTAATCAAGGGAAAACTGCTTCTGTACTGCATCATACCTTCCTCTTGGGGTTCCCCAGCGAACGTGTGATCCACGTCATCAAGCTTCTTTTCTGGCGCCGTTGCCGGGGACTTGGAAGCTTCAGCTAGGGCAGTTTCACACATCCTTTCACTTTACTTTGTTATTGTCTTGCTTAGTATATTTTTTTGTTAGTCTTGTTTTGCCTTTTGTTTGCTCTAAAACTAAAAAACACAAAAAAAAATTCCAGCACCTAGTTTATTTCGGTTTTGTCCTGTTATTATGTCTTGTTCTTTACTTGCTATCAATGGTTACTTTATTTGAGACTAGATGTTATTGGCAAGGTGGGTTCACGGAGGAACAACAGAAATATTATAAGTAATACCGCTTGTCTGAAAAAGGGAAACACTTATGGGCACAAATAAATAAATTGAATAGTCTTGCTGAAAACTTTTGCTCTACTTATGATTAATCCTGGTGCCTTAATGAATCTTTTTGCTGTAGGAGGCATAAACACCTCCCTTTCCAATGTGATTATCATAATAATGAAATATTGGCTTCTTATGCTAAAGAAAACTATGATTTTGATAATCTTGAACAAATTGAAGAATTTGTTGTTTTTATGGGTGCCTATGAAATTACTTCTGTTCTTAAAGATATTGATAATGCTTCTTACAAATCTGAAAATTTTGTTATACTTGGATATTGCCTTGAGTATTACAATGATAATCCTTATATTACTGAATTTCTTGAGAGAACTTATCCTCCAAAAGAAGAGATTGTTGCCTTGCAGGAAACCGTGGAAGAAGAAATTGCTGAAACTGGAAGCTCATTGGACGAAAAAGAGGAAGAGAGTGATGAACAAAAGGAGGAAGAATGGAGTAGCTACCCCTACTCACCTTCTAATGATAGTAACTCCTCAACTCTTACACTATTTGATTGCCTACCATGCTTACCAAAAGATGATGAATGTTATGTTCCTATGGATTCTCTTGAAATATCCCTTTTTGAGGGAATTGATGCTTGCTACACTTATGACCACGATTCCCCTATTAAACATCACCCAAAACACAACCAAACCAAAAAGAAACATAAGGTAGAAATAAAATGGGATACGGTTGTTTATGATGACTTATGATATGAAGTTTATGTTGGTCATGTGTTACTTGGTGATATTAATTGTAATAATACTGAAAATTATTATGAGGGAGGTAAATATGTTATTATGATTCCTATCATTATAAAAAATTTGACGTTGCTCTTATTCTACTTTTATACACTAGTTTCTCTATGCCTCAATGGTTTTTATAAGAAAGAATTTTCTCTATGTTGAAAGTTTTATTTTACCTTCCTATGCTTGTCACTATGTTCTTCATGGATTTATTTGTTTGCAAAATACCAATGCATAGGAAGGTGGTTAGGCTTAAATTTGTTTGATATTTGTTTCTTGATGCTCTCTTTTGTTTCAACTTTTATTCTTATGAGAGCATCATTAAAATCTTTTTGCCTAGCTAAAAGGCGTTAAAGAAAAGCGCTTGTTGGGAGGCAACCCAACTTTTTGGTTTCTTTGAGTTTTGGGTGATGTTACTTCTTTAACAACTCCCTTTTATCTTTTTGTTTTGGTTTTTGGTGACAAGAATAGCCTCTAAAGAGAGGAAGACTAATCGGTGAGTTTGCTGTCCAGAAACAGATTTCTGTTCTTCACTATTTGAAAATCCAAAAAATCACAGAACGTCATCTGTGTCTGAATTTTTTTGAAACAAAGCACCAGGGTTTTTTCTACCTTTATCTAGTTTTAAGTTTTCTGATTTGAGGTCCAGAAGTGTCCCGAAAAAATTCATCTTTACAGTCTGTTCTGTTTTTGACAGATTCTGTCCTTAGTTTTGCATTGCTTCTTTCACGGGCAGAGTGAAGTTCTTTACAAAGCTGGAGCTTTACTTAGACCTTTGTGACAGTACCTAATGTCGTAAAAAAATAAGTTCATGATATGTGCTTCGAAACTGAAGGAAGATATTGTTTTTGTGGACTAACCCCTCTAATGAAGTTGCTATAAGTTTTGCGTGAAGGAGGTTTTCAAGTATCCAAGTGCGAGGTGATGAAGGAAGATCAAGAAGGGATAAAATACTAAGCTTGGGGAGGCTCCCCATGGACCCTCCTCTGAAATATTCAAGAATTCACAAGCGTCTAAGCTTGGGGATGCCTTGGGCATCCCCTTCTTCATCAACAATCATCGATTTCTCTCATGGTACTATATTTTTATTCCTTTAGAGCAACTCTAGCAGTGCCCGCAACGCTCCGGCACCCGCAAAATTCCGGCGGGAATGCGGGTTGCGGGCCGGGCATCCGCTCTAGCAGGGCCTGCAATTGGGCCGGCCTGCAAAAACGCGTTACGGGCCCCCGCTAATCCCCGCGGCCGCCCCCTACAAGTACGGGCCGGCGGAGCGAGTGCGGGTCGAAACCCTCACTCCTCCGCCGCGAAACCCTAGCCGCCGCCAGCACCTCCGGCGAGCTAATCGGCCCGCGCTGCGTGTAGATCGGCGATGTGGAGCCGCCATGGAGGACGCGGCCACTTCGGCCTAGGGGGTGGGCGGGTCGGAGGCGGAGGCGGCGGCCGCGACCGCGACGACGAGCACATGCGGCGCCGCAAGTGCGGAGGCGGCGGGGGCGGCCGCGACGACGAGGTGGAGAAGAAGAGGAGGAGGAGCATCGGCGCGAAGAAGCGCGCGGCGCTGCGGTGGTGCAACCGCGACGAGTCGCCGCCGCCGAGCCTGCGCGCCTACGCGCCCGTGTGGTTCCGCCGGCCGCGCCGCGCCATCGCCGAAGGTGAGGGGAGCTCCCGCGCCGCTCCTCCCTCCCCCGCGTCGTCTGCGGTCGCCCCCAACTCCGGCCTCATCTTCGCGCGCAACGACGAGGAGGAGCGCGCGGCGGTGGCGGCGGCCATCCGCGCGTCGGAAGCCGCGCTCGCGCAGCAGCTCCGCCGCGAGAGGTTGGAGACGGCGATGGCCATCGCGGCCGTGCGCGCGCGCGAGCGCCAGGAGGCCGCGGATCTGGCGGCCGCCTTGGAGAATGCGGCGGCGGAGGAGGACGGCCGCAGCGGCATGGACGTCGACGTCGTTGTCCTCGACGACTAGGATGGCCACCGCGCCATGGAGGTTGCCCCGAGCTCGATTTTGGCCAAATCGGGGCCGCGCCACCGCGCCGCCCCGGCGAGCTCGCTCCAGTATATAGGTTTAGTTGTGCGCATATATGCGCATTTTGCGATGTAAATTAGAACGATGTATGAACTATGCTGCGGATGATGAACGCGCGACAATGAAGTTCCCGGGAATTTTCGAAAAAAATTTGCAGTTCTATTATTTGCGGGCACTGATCTGCGCCGCGGCCTGACGAACTGCATTTTGCGAGTTCAGTCGCCTGGAACTCGTGAGTTCAGTTCTCGCGAATGCCGGCACTGCTAGAGTTGCTCTTACTCATTATGTGCTGTTCTTGGAGCGTCAGTTTGTTTTTTACTTTCAGTTTGTTTGTGTTTTGTTCTCTGGTCTTTGCAATAATTTGGATCCATGCATGCTTGTTTGGGAGAGAGACATGCTCCGCTTTTTCATTATACACTCATGTGCTTCACTTATATGTGTTGAGTGTTTAGCCTTTGTTTTTTTTTGCTTCAGCTCTTTCTTGTTCAGAGTTGTTAGCTTTTGTAGTTAGGAAGTATTGCTCTTGTTTTTTCACCCTTTTAATTTGTTTCAAATAAGTTGATTGATGTTTGGTTAAGTAGAAATTATCATGTGGGAAGTGTAAAAAGTGCTTCTTAATCTTGTAGATCATTGACTTGAATCATTGATACTTGTCAATTGTTCAGAGATATGAAGTAGATTAATGCTTAAACTTGTGGATCATCTAGTAAGAATGGATTAGTATAGAACTACTGTAAAGCTTTAAAATTGTGGTGCTTGTCCTGCTTGGTAGTTCTCAAAGTCTAGATATTTTTTTTGCAAAGAGTTGGTTTGGCTAACAAGGTAGATGGTGTGGAGTCCAGTGGTTATGCATAATGTATATATGTAGTAATTCATTGAACCAAGTTGATGTTATGTGTTTGCTTGATATCCTGCTAAGCCCAAAATTCCGTACTGAGAGGGAATACTTATCATACATCCAACTCCCTGAGCCAAATATCTTTGCCATTTGTGTCCACCATACCTACCGATATATGTTATTTCCCTGCCACTCCAAGTAAATTTTTCATGTGCTATCTTTAAACTTTCAAAATTCTCCTTTTTGTGCCCCCGTTTTTAAGCTCATGAGGAAGTAGTGGGAAGCTAGATATAACCTGTGACAAGCAAGGTCATTTTCCCCCTTTTCACTCGGTGTTAATGGTTTACGTCCTCACTTGAATCAACCCGAGAGCTGGCTTAAGCAAAATATAAATATAACTCACCATTCTCCTCCGCACAATGAAGCATGAGAAATCAGTTAAAACATTGGTTAGTGGTGAAACAAAGGAGAAATAGAAATGTACTCGTTCCTCTAAAACCAGCCGCTCTCACAAGTCTAAAAGCCTTGCTTGAAGTGGAGGACTAGCTAGCTTCTCTACTATGAAGTCGTTGACGAAAGCATGCATATCTCAAAATTGTTTTACTTCTGTCAAAAATCAAAAAAAAAACTCTAGCACATGACTAATATCTGCTTCTCTCTACGAAGGGCCTTTCTTTTACTTTTATGTTGAGTCAGTCTTCCTCTTCCTTCTAAACTCCTCAAGCAATCACTTGGTATCAACTTTGGTTCATGTTTTACTTCATGTTATCTTTGTGTCTAACTGTGAAAACTTTGTATTGACTTTATCTTGAGATAAACAAGTTGCAAGTTGAAGCTTTTTGCTCAAAACTTAAATCTTCCTTTGTGTTGGCCAAACTCCTTTGTTGAACTAATATTGCTTTGTGAGATATCAATCATTGTCAAGTGTTATACTTTTAAATCTCCAAGGTACTGTTTTCTAGTTAATTCTTTCTTAGATGTTATACCTAGTTAATCATTGTTTGTTTCATTCAATGAACCTTTGTTTTGGATCAATGCATTCAGTTCATATGTGTTACATGATTACATGATCAAGATTGTGTTGGTAGCATATCACTTCAGGGATGCTGATACGTCTCCGACGTATCTGTAATTTTTGATGTTCCATGCTTGATTATATATCAGTGACACATGTTTTTATAATGTTTTTATATCATTTTGACATGATTTATGGAACTAACCTATTAACAAGGTGCCTAGTGCCAGTTCATGTTTTCTGATGTCTTTTTGTTTCAGAAAAGTTGTTCTGGAAAGTTTCTCGGATTGCGCTGATAATTTACGGGAATTATTTCCAATATGAAACAAAGACGGAACCCGAAGGACGGCCGGAGGGGAGGCACCCAGCCTCCTGGTGCCACCCAGGTGCGGCCTAGGGGCAGGCCGCAGCTGGGGCCCACCTGGGCACCTCCCTCGCCTCCTCGCGCCACCTCTTTGCCTATAAATTCACCCCTGACCTAAAAACACCAGGGACGCGATCATATTCTCCAGAAGACGTCCGAGGCCGCCGCCATCTCCAACCCTAGTTTGGGAGGGTTCTGCAGCTCTTCCCGGCACCCTGTCGGAGAGGGGAATCGACACCGGAGGCATCTACACCACCATGCCTGCCTCCGGAGTGATGCGTGAGTAGTCCACCACGGGACTACGGATCCATAGCAGTAGCTAGATGGTTTTCTCTCCTCCTTGTACTCCATTGTTTAGATCTTGTGAGCTGCCTATCATGATCAAGATCATATTATCTGTAACTGCTACATGATTGTGTTTGCATGGATCCGATGAATTGTGGAAGTCATTGCTTTTGTTCATCTATGTGTTGTGTTTTATCTATGATCTTGCATGCTCTCCGATGCTAGTGGATGCTTTGGCCAAGTAATTATTAGTGTTGTATGAGGCAGTATTTATGCTAGATAGTGGGTTCATGCCTTGATACGTGTCAAATGTATCTATAATTTTTTATTGATCCATGCTAGTTTTGTGATGTTGTCACATGTTTCGTTTATCATATTACATCATTTTTATTGATTTTGACGGACTGACCTATTGACAAGATGCCTAGTGCCAGTTTCCTATTTTTGTTGTCTTTGTATTTCAGAAAATTTACTTCTGGAAATATTCTCGGAACTAGACCAAAATTTGCGAGGAATTTTACTCGACGGAAGGCACCAGGACACCAAAGGGGGGCCTGGGGGCCACCCACATGCCAGGGGCGGCCCCCTGCCGCGGCCCAGGGCCACCTGCGGGTGGGACCCGCCCCTGCCCGTGGGGCATCCCCTCGGCCCCCTCTGACGCCTATAAAATCCCATTAAACCTAAAAACGTGGAGGAGGCCATTATTTTCCAGAGGCAGAATTCCTGCCGTCTCTCTTTTACAAACAAAAACAACCATGCTTGCCCATCCCTATTTGTGTTTATTCCGACGAAGCTGGATTGGTTCCCCACCTTTGGTTGGAGCAAGCTCACATTCTCTCACCCAAAAAAATAACAGAAAATTTAGTAAAACATTTTAACCAATCTTAAACTATTGCTGACATACAAATATAAGTGTTTTAAATACCTGTGAAGTTTCGCGACGAAATGATATGTGTGGTTCTCCGTGCGAAAAAAATCAGTACTCTAAAAATGTATTTTGAAATCTCATTTTGACTACTGATCGATTTGTTGTTTTGCAAAGAGCATCAAAAAGGTCATTTCATGACGAAACTTAGCACGTATGGATAATTAAAATTGAGGAGTAACATTATGAACTTTAGACAATTTGATAATTAACATGTTGCTCAAGCTTGGGAGAGAATGAAATTTATGGTTAAAAATTGTCCCACGCATGGATTAACTATGTGGATGGTTATCCAAACTTTTTATGCAGGTTTGAATTTTTCTTCAAGGAACCTCTTGGACTCGGCCGCGGGAGGCACCTTCATGTCCACCACATTAGGTGCAGCAACTAAACTCTTGGATGAGATGATGACAAATTATTCACAATGGCATACCGAAAGAGCTCCACGTGGTAAGAAGGTAAATTCTGTCGAGGAAATTTCCTCTTTGAGTGATAAGGTTGATATGATTATGTCTATGCTTGCTACCAATCAGTCCCCTATTGATCCTAATAATGTCCCACTTGCTTCATTAATTTCCCAAGAAAAGGATCAAGTTGATGTTAATTTTCTTAATAGAAATAACTTCAACAATAATGCTTATCGAAATAATATTGGTAGTAACAACTATAAGCCTTATCCTCCCAATAATGGCAACTCATATGGTAATTCTTATAATACTAATAAGAATGTGTCTTCTGATCTTGAAAATGTTTTAAAGTAATTTATCACTTTGCAAAAAGCTTTCAACAAAACTGTTGAAGAGAAACTTGAAAAACTTGATAGACTTGTCTCTAAAGTGGAAAATCTTGCTCATGATGTTGAAATTTTAAAAATTAGAACCACTCCTATTCAAGACAAGCCTACTGAATCTTTAAATGTTATTTCTATTCAAATTAATGAGAATGAAAGGATGATGGCTCGCTTGAAAGCTAGGTGGGCTAGAGAGAAAGAAGAAGCTAGAATTGCCTAAATGAATAGGAAAACTGTTAAAGTTTATACTATCGAAACTACTAATGAGGAAACTCCTAGCCTATTTAAAGATGATGAAATTGATTTTGATAATTGAAATCTTACTGAAGTCATAAAGTTCCTACAAAAACTTGCTAAGTCACCAGATGCTAGTAAATTAAATATTGCCTTCACAAAACATATTACCGATGCTCTTATCAAGGATAGGGAAGAAAAGCTTAAGCTAGAAACTTCTATTCCTAGAAAATTAGAAGATAGATGGGAACCCACTATTAAGATGAAAATAAATGACTTTGATTGCAATGCTTTGTGTGATCTTGGTGCTAGTATCTCTGTTATGCCTAAAAGTTTCTATGAAATGCTTAATTTAAATCCTTTGGAAGAATGCTATTTAAATGTTCATCTTGCTGATTCTTCTAAAAAGAAGCCTTTGGGTAGATTTGATGATGTCCTTATTGTTGTTAATGATAACTATGTTCTCGTTGATTTTATTGTTATGGACATTGAGTATAATGCTTCTTGTCCTATTATTTTGCGGAGACCGTTTTGAGAACCATTTGTGTTATTATTGATATGAAAGAGGGAAATATAAGATTTCAGTTACCCCTTAAAAGAGGGATGGAACACTAACCTAAAAAGAAAAAGAAGCTTCCTTCTGAATCAATCATAAGGTCAAGCTATGCTCTTGATGTTGCAAAGGCCTCCGAAAAAACTTGATATTTGGCATTGCGCCTAGCTAAAAGGCGTTAAAGAAAAGCGCTTGTTGGGAGGCAACCCATCTTTCACTTTCAGTTTGTTTTTGTTTTTCTTGATTCATGAAGTTTTTACCTCTGTAGCAACTTCATTGTATCTTTTTCTTTTGGTTTTTTGTGCCAAGTTTAGCCTCTAATGCATTCAAAGTGCGAGGTATTGTTTTGCTGTCCAGAAACAGATTTCTGTCCTTCACTGTTCGAAAATCCAAAACATCTCTGAATTTTATCTGTTTCTGATATTTTTAGACAGCAACCCTGATACTTTTATCTATCTTTCGTTAGTTTTGATATTTCTGATTTGAGCTACAGAAGTGTCTCGAAAATTTCAATCTTTACATACTGTTCAGTTTTTGATAGATTCTGCTTTTATTTTGTATTCGTCTCTTTACTATCGTCAAATGTGATACTCTTGAGGAGGAGTGCCACATCGAGGCTTAGTGAACAGTAGATAATGCCCAATAAAGTTGTTTGCAATTTGTCTTGAGTTGAACACATGTGCATTTTAATTTATGAGCACTAACCCTCTAATGAGTTTATGAGAAGTTTTGTGTGAAGGGAGTTTTTAAGTTCCAAAGGAGAGGATAATGAAGAAATTGAAGATGGATCAGAGCTCAAGCTTGGTGATGCCCCCATGGCACCCCCTCTGAATATCAAGAACCATCAAGCGTCAAAGTTTGGGGATGCCCAAGGCATCCCCTCTTCTTCATCGATTATCATGAGGTCGTCTTCGTTGAACTAAGTTTTTATCACTTTACATATTATGTGCTATGCTTGGAGCGTCTTTTTACTTTCAGTCTTGTTTGTTTGTTTGCTGGTCATATCCTTGTTGGATCCTAGCTTTATCTGTGTGGGAGAGAGACACGCTCCGCTTTTTCATTTGAATACTCCTTTGCTTCGCTTATATCTTGTTGAGTATTCTTAGCTAATGTTTGTTTGCTAGTAAGCTCTCGCTTTTAGCTTTTATCTTGTTTAGGGCTGCTAGTTGTTGACGTTAAACTCTCTTGTTCTTCACTTATACTTGTTGGAGAGTTGTTATTGATAAATTGCTTGAATTATCAAAGTGACAAAATGCTATCCATGTGATATTGGAATGAAATGAAAGCCTGCATAGTCTTGTAGATCATTGTGTGGATACTTGATACTTCTCATTTGTTTTGAGATATTAAGATGAATGCTTAAACTTATAGCTCTATACAAAAAAAACTATGAAAGCATGCACGCCGGCTGAGCTCGGGCAGAAAGCGATCGCCTCCTGATCGCCCTGGCGGCTAGGTCAGGAGCGAAACGTTTCGAGAGGCAGAATTCCTGCTGTCTCTCTTTTACAAACAAAAACAACCATGCTTGCCCATCCCTATTTGTGTTTATTCCGACGAAGCTGGATCGGTTCCCCACCTTTGGTTGGAGCAAGCTCACATTCTCTCGCCCGAAAAAAATAACAGAAAATTTAGTAAAACATTTTAACCAATTTTAAAACTATTGCTGACATACAAATATAAGTGTTTTAAATACCTGTGAAGTTTCGCGACGAAATGATATGTGTGGTTCTCCGTGCGAAAAAAAATCAGTACTCTAAAAATGTATTTTTGAAATCTCATTTTGACTACTGATCGATTTGTTGTTTTGCAAAGAGCATCAAAAAGGTCATTTCATGACGAAACTTAGCACGTATGGATAATTAAAATTGAGGAGTAACATTATGAACTTTAGACAATTTGATAATTAACATGTTGCTCAAGCTTGGGAGAGAATGAAATTTATGGTTAAAAATTGTCCCACGCATGGATTAACTATGTGGATGGTTATCCAAACTTTTTATGCAGGTTTGAATTTTTCTTCAAGGAACCTCTTGGACTCGGCCGCGGGAGGCACCTTCATGTCCACCACATTAGGTGCAGCAACTAAACTCTTGGATGAGATGATGACAAATTATTCACAATGGCATACCGAAAGAGCTCCACGTGGTAAGAAGGTAAATTCTGTCGAGGAAATTTCCTCTTTGAGTGATAAGGTTGATATGATTATGTCTATGCTTGCTACCAATCAGTCCCCTATTGATCCTAATAATGTCCCACTTGCTTCATTAATTTCCCAAGAAAAGGATCAAGTTGATGTTAATTTTCTTAATAGAAATAACTTCAACAATAATGCTTATCGAAATAATATTGGTAGTAACAACTATAAGCCTTATCCTCCCAATAATGGCAACTCATATGGTAATTCTTATAATACTAATAAGAATGTGTCTTCTGATCTTGAAAATGTTTTAAAGTAATTTATCACTTTGCAAAAGCTTTCAACAAAACTGTTGAAGAGAAACTTGAAAAACTTGATAGACTTGTCTCTAAAGTGGAAAATCTTGCTCATGATGTTGAAATTTTAAAAATTAGAACCACTCCTATTCAAGACAAGCCTACTGAATCTTTAAATGTTATTTCTATTCAAATTAATGAGAATGAAAGGATGATGGCTCGCTTGAAAGCTAGGTGGGCTAGAGAGAAAGAAGAAGCTAGAATTGCCTAAATGAATAGGAAAACTGTTAAAGTTTATACTATCGAAACTACTAATGAGGAAACTCCTAGCCTATTTAAAGATGATGAAATTGATTTTGATAATTGAAATCTTACTGAAGTCATAAAGTTCCTACAAAAACTTGCTAAGTCACCAGATGCTAGTAAATTAAATATTGCCTTCACAAAACATATTACCGATGCTCTTATCAAGGATAGGGAAGAAAAGCTTAAGCTAGAAACTTCTATTCCTAGAAAATTAGAAGATAGATGGGAACCCACTATTAAGATGAAAATAAATGACTTTGATTGCAATGCTTTGTGTGATCTTGGTGCTAGTATCTCTGTTATGCCTAAAAGTTTCTATGAAATGCTTAATTTAAAATCCTTTGGAAGAATGCTATTTAAATGTTCATCTTGCTGATTCTTCTAAAAAGAAGCCTTTGGGTAGATTTGATGATGTCCTTATTGTTGTTAATGATAACTATGTTCTCGTTGATTTTATTGTTATGGACATTGAGTATAATGCTTCTTGTCCTATTATTTTGCGGAGACCGTTTTTGAGAACCATTTGTGTTATTATTGATATGAAAGAGGGAAATATAAGATTTCAGTTACCCCTTAAAAGAGGGATGGAACACTAACCTAGAAAGAAAAAGAAGCTTCCTTCTGAATCAATCATAAGGTCAAGCTATGCTCTTGATGTTGCAAAGGCCTCCGAAAAAACTTGATATTTGGCATTGCGCCTAGCTAAAAGGCGTTAAAGAAAAGCGCTTGTTGGGAGGCAACCCATCTTTCACTTTAAGTTTGTTTTTGTTTTTCTTCATTCATGAAGTTGTTTCCTCTGTAGCAACTTCAATGTATCTTTTTCTTTTGGTTTTTTGTGCCAAGTTTAGCCTCTAATGCATTCAAAGTGCGAGGTATTGTTTTGCTGTCCAGAAACAGATTTCTGTCCTTCACTGTTCGAAAATCCAAAAACATCTCTGAATTTTATCTGTTTCTGATATTTTTAGACAGCAACCCTGATACTTTTATCTATCTTTCGTTAGTTTTGATATTTCTGATTTGAGCTACAGAAGTGTCTCGAAAATTTCAATCTTTACATACTGTTCAGTTTTTGATAGATTCTGCTTTTATTTGTATTCGTCTCTTTACTATCGTCAAATGTGATACTCTTGAGGAGGAGTGCCACATCGAGTCTTAGTGAACAGTAGATAATGCCCAATAAAGTTGTTTGCAATTTATCTTGAGTTGAACACATGTGCATTTTAATTTATGAGCACTAACCCTCTAATGAGTTATGAGAAGTTTTATGTGAAGGGAGTTTTTAAGTTCCAAAGGAGAGGATAATGAAGACATTGACGATGGATCAGAGCTCAAGCTTGGTGATGCCCCCATGGCACCCCCTCTGAATATCAAGAACCATCAAGCGTCAAAGTTTGGGGATGCCCAAGGCATCCCCTCTTCTTCATCGATTATCATGAGGTCGTCTTCGTTGAACTAAGTTTTTATCACTTTACATATTATGTGCTATGCTTGGAGCGTCTTTTTACTTTCAGTCTTGTTTGTTTGTTTGCTGGTCATATCCTTGTTGGATCCTAGCTTTATCTGTGTGGGAGAGAGACACGCTCCGCTTTTTCATTTGAATACTCCTTTGCTTCGCTTATATCTTGTTGAGTATTCTTNGGGTATTTTGATACCGGTTCTGTTGCTCATATTTGTAACTCACAGGAGGAGTTGCGGGATAAGCGGGACTTGGAGAAGGATGAGGTGACGATGCGCGTCGGCAATGGCAACAAGGTTGACGTCATGGCCTTCAGCACTCTACCTCTGCATCTACCATCAGGATTGATTTTAGTTTTGAATAAATGCTAGTATGTGCCCGCATTGAGTATGAACATTATATCAGGGTCTTGCCTGCTACAAGACAATTATTCATTTAAGTCAGTACCAAACGGTTGTACTATTTCGATGAATAATATATTTTATGGTCATGCACCGGTGTGCAATGGTTTATTCATATTGAATCTTGATCGTAGTACTCACATCCATAACATAGAGGCCAAGAGATATAGGCGTAGTGACGATAATACCATGTATATGTGGCATTGCCGTCTTGGTCACTGATGTCTACACACGCTTCTATTCTTGTAGACAGTGTTGGGCATCCAAGTGTAGAGGTTTGTAGAATAGCAGCAAGTTTCCCTTAAGTGAATCACCCAAGGTTTATCGAACTCAGGGAGGTAGAGGTCAAAGATATCCCTCTCAAGCAACCCTGCAATTAAGATACAAGAAGTATCTTGTGTCCCCAACACACCTAATACACTTGTCAGATGTATAGGTGCACTAGTTTGGCGAAGAGATAGTAAAATGCAAGTAATATGGATGATTATAAGTGGTAATTGCAATCTGAAATAAAAATGGCAGCAAGCAAACATGCAGCGGAACTGAGAGTAAACGATGTTTCAATGCTTGGAAATAGGCCTAGGGATCATACTTTCACTAGTGGACACTCTCAACAATAATAATATAATTGAATACATAAATATTTCCTCTTCATTATGCTACTCTGAATTATTCTCTTGTTGGATAACGAACACCAATCCACTGCGTAGGGCTATAAAAGCACACCTTAAAGTCGCATTCCACATCTAGGGAACCCCACACTGTCAACTTGTGCCCCCTAAATAGTACTAGACAAACACCACAATTTCATAGAGACATCCAACACAAATAATAACTCATGATAAGTATTCCTGTAATCTTTAGCCTAAGAGCCACACACGGTGCGCACACTGTCAACTTCGCACCATGGGACAAAGGTGACTCAGGAAATTACATTAATAAAACCACTTGAGTAGCATAATTCATAAGATAATGAAGAGTAACATCTATGGATTCAATTAGATTATAAAGCTCATGATCACATAAAGATCACACCATGGGAGAGAGAGATAAACCACATAGCTACCGGCATGAGCCCTCAGCCCCGAGGGAGACTACTCCCTCTTCATCATGGAGACGGTGGAGATGTCGATGGCGGAGATGGAGACGGCCTATGTCTTTTGGCCTTCGGGCATCCACTTTTTCGCCTCCTTCGCTCATACGCTTTCTTCCTTCCAAAAACTAATCCCCATAAATTTTCAGGTCATTTGGACGTCGTTTGGGTCCCTGAAACATCAAAATATAGAAAATAGGGTTTTCTGCCAGTGCAGGGTTAATTCCAGAAAAATAGGGAAACTGTGAAATATTTCCAAAATCAACATAAAATCATGATATAACCCTTATATGATGTAAATATGATTGAAATATGAGTATAATAATGCAAAGTTCATGTATGCATTTTACATGCATCAACATCCCCAAGCTTAACCTATACTCGTCCTCGAGTATGAAGGTGATAAAACTAACATGGACTTTGCATTTTAATACTAACAATGCATATCAAATTTGATTATTATTGCTACATAGAGTAAAATGATTCATTCTCTAAAGGAATAGCAATATGCAAGATAGATTATAAAGTGATATCAAATATTCAATGTAAGGATGTTCAATGATAATTCACAAAGTTTAACATAGAAGAAAGTACTATGGACCAAATGTATGCATAATAAAAAGTAAAAAGGTCCTATAATGGTCATAGAGTACTCTTATAAAACTGAATGTAAAAGGTGGACACTTTGGATAGATATATATGAGTAGAGGTAAAAACATGAACAAGTTTCATCTAACTTCCAAATGCTTCTACTTAAATTAATGTTTGCAATGTGGCATCATTGGTATCAAGCTCTCATTACCCCTTATCATAACATCTTGAATGGTTAAAGTTTAAAGTGAAAGCAAATATGAGTAGTGTGCTTGACAAAGAAATGGTTGAAAGTCTCATGCCCCGTGAATACGAGTACCTACACCATGGTGTTACTCAACTTGGGATACAAAGCAAGTTCAAGTAAAAGTCATTGTATAATAGCATCATCAAGAGGGTCAACTGGGGTTCCTCTTGTCCCAGGACATGGAACAAGCCCATGTCAAAATGACAAGACAAACAACCATAATGAACAATCTCAACACCCTTTTTATTTACTATTGATATAGCTTTTTATTATGAGGTGCATCACCGAAGGTTCACAATAGCATGTAAGTAAATTTCCACCATGACAACATGGCTTAGATTAGCGGCCCAGGTGTCTCTCTAGCCATTTATACAACTACTTAAACTTACTTAGTTTCCACATTTATTTGGCACTATGATAGGCATCCATAAACAAAAGTACATGATATCAACTAAATATAATTAAGAGCATGTTGAAAGCTTGCCATGTGACAGCACATTTGGGCTAACTACCAACCAAGACTCTTGTCAATCTCACAACTTCATAATTTTAATCACAATGGTTCATGTTTATTAAATGCAATAGTAAGGTGTGAGAGCTATTTAACCAACTTTTCTCATAACAATCAATAACATAAGCATTTTAATTCAGAGGTATAGATAACACAAAGTAGCATGATAAACATACTCGGAATAGCATAAAGCTAATAGGTAGATATGGTGGACTCACTGGAAAAACTTTGGTTGAAGGTGTTGGAAAACAAGTTTTTACTTGTTGGAATTTTTGGGTTAGCAAAAGGGAGAAAGTTGACCGTCTAAATGCATGCACAAGTATCCATAGAAATAACCAATCCATGTTAAACAAAGTAAAGTAACATTCAGCATCAAAACATGAATAAGAGATAGCTCTTGATAAAACACTTGCAAATTAACACTCATTAAAAAGCACATGAATTATGCAACTATATGTATCTTTTTTTAAATCAACTCGAACATCCCTTTTCCAATCTTATTATAGCATCCAACTTAATTCAACCCAAACTTCCAGTAGCTCTCTCATATATAAATGATAGTGGTGGTCTCAAAACAAAAGTTAAACTAAAATAACAAGCAAACAAAAGACGCTCCAAGTTTATGCGATAACGTGCATTGGTCGAAAAACAGAAGTTAGACGTGTGCAAACCGAGAGTGTGTTGGTCCAGTGGGATTGTCTTCACATCCCCAAGCTTATGGTCTTCACCATCCTTGGATACCTCTTGGTGCATCTCCTCTAATCCCTGTGAAAAAACTTCAAAACATTGTTTCTCCCATTTCTTTTCTGTGTGATGACATTAGTAGTGATGGACAAATAAATTACTTGCTGCATAAAATCCTTAGACAAAAATTCACATTAATGTCCAGAGAATGTATTATGTTGTATGCCTACTTATAAACTTTATTGGATCAAAAAGATTCAAGTTAACAGTTCAAAGAATGCATCAAACAAAATGGGACAGAATCTGTCCAGAAAATTAGCAGCAGCAAAACGCATTTTTCTACCCGACTTAAACATGTCTAAAAATTCTGAAAACATTCAGGCATACAGAGGATGAAAAGTTGCAGTTACATTAAAAATATGAGCTCATTCGGAGTTACATATTAGGAATGAAAAATTATACCGTGCACAGATTCGTGCTGGAATAAAATCTCCGAAGGCAAATATCAACTTTTTCATACCAAAATAGGTAAAACTTGGCACTTTATTAATAATTCCAGAAACTAAACTAAAACCTAAGTCTCTTGTTACAGCAAGAGGACACAAAGAAAATCAAAAATAAAAACAACCGGGTTGCCTCCCTGATGCATTCAAAATGCATCCACTTTTCCAAGCACTTTGCCTCATAATTTGCTCCGGGATCCTTCCATATTTGAATAAAACTGCTGATTCTAACGCTGTTTTTAGCAAAGTCTCTCCCCTGGCTATTTTTGGAGGAAATAAAATCGGGGAAAAATACCACGTCACTTTTCATGGAAAAGAAGCATTTTGGACAAAAGATGGACACGAGGGGGTGCCGGAGGGCCAAAAGGGGTGGCCCCACGTGGCCCCTGTACCTGGCCGCGTGCCCCCCCCCCAAATGGGCCTCGGGCACCGTCTCGCCTCCGGTCTTCGACGTACGCCTATATATATGAGAAAAAGCCCTAGGGAGGGAGGAGCTTTTGCGAAACACACCGCCGCCGCCACCACGTTCTTCGTTTCGGGGACAGATTGATCCAGGATTTCTCCTCCGGTGGAGGGATCCGGAGGCCGTCTTCACCGCCATCTTCACCGCCCTCATCTCCATCGACCATGAGCTCTTTCTCCATCACCATGCGTGAGTAGTTTGCTGTATGCATGTGAGGTGGATGGGGATTGGATGAGATTGACCATGTAATGCTACCCGTTGTTCGATAATCCTAGGGTTTATCT
The DNA here is from genome assembly GCA_012064385.1 of Puccinellia tenuiflora. NCBI lineage: Eukaryota > Viridiplantae > Streptophyta > Magnoliopsida > Poales > Poaceae > Puccinellia > Puccinellia tenuiflora. The sequence continues at coordinate 28,705 of QRDG01000096.1, forward strand.
TGAGGATACTTTTGTATTGTGTTGGTGCACTTATGCTATGTTTAATGCTTGCTACTAGGGCCCGAGTGGCATGATTTCAGTACTGAACTTATTTGCTTTATCATATAATTGAGTTTGGTATTTACCTGCAAAGTGTATCACCTGCTATTGTGTTGAACCTGCGAACCCTAAAAGTGACATATAGGGAAAACAAGGGGGAGATGTTTTAGTTTGAGGATCCTATGTGTTTATGGAGTGTTAATGCATTGTCCCGGTCTACACAAAAGGGTAGACCTTAATTACCTGTAGTTCCAAGTTGGCCCCGGTGAAATGGGCAGGTAGGGCAATAGATGTTGTGCAAATTCTCTTGGTTAGTACGCACAACTATTTAAGGAACACATACCTACATACATCGGAGTTAGAGAAAAACCCCATTGCTAGCTTTATTTTATTATATGATCAATCTAATTCATGCAACGCCCCGCTGTCACCTCATGCCTACGTTTTAAATCTCTGAGTTACACTTTCACTTTTCCGGTGGAAACTGGGAAATCCTTGTTACTTTTGCTATTTTATTTATGCTCGCTTGAATCCTTTACTGCCATCACTACTACTGCTGCAAGTTATTGATATACAGGTGTGGTTGAGAGTGACGCCTCAATTGCTAAGGTTTCTAGTTCACCATTGTCTAAAATGTCTACTAGTAATGAAAGTGATTTAACATGTGGTAGCATAGACAAAGAAGTGGCACTTGAAACACCTGAAATTCCTGAAATATCTGAGATAACTGAAACACCTGAGAATCCTGAATCTTCTATTTATAAAAATGTGGAATCTGAGCTAGAAGATAGGGAATATTGTGATGATATGGAAACTTCTTCTGAGAAAGAGGATGCTATTATTAAGGCTTTCATGAGTCCAGATTATGATGAAATGGATAAACTTGCTAGGTATATAAATTCTCCTCTTGATGACTATTTTCCTGTTACTGATAAAATGAATGGTCCAGCTATTAAAATTAATGATAAAGACTACGAGTTTAATGTTGATCCTGAAATTATTGAAAGGGCTGAGAAGTCTAAGTTTTATGGGAGAGAGGATGAGTTTCCTTTCGATCACATTGCTGATTTGCATGAATTATCTGAGTTATTTGGGAAAGATGAAATTAACCAACGCTACTATTTCTTAAAATTGTTTCCTTTTTTCTTTGGGGGGAAGTGCTAAAACTTGGTATAATTGTTTAGAATCTGGATGTATTACTAGCAAGGAAGAATGTTTGCGGATGTTCTTTAATAAGTACTTCCCTGCTAATAAAATTCATGCTCTAACCCTTGAGATTAGTAATTTTTCACAGAAAGAGAAGGAGGATTTACCCCAAGCTTGGGGGAGGTATGATAAGATGGTTAGGAAATGTCCTACCCATGGCTTCAAAGATAATGAAATACTTGATATATTTTACAATGGACTAACTGAAAACACCAGAGGCTATCTTGATAGTATTGCAGGTAATGTTTTCAGGGAAAGGACCGTTGATGAAGCAATTGAGTTATTGCAAACTATCTCAAAGAATTATGATGATTGGAATACTGATGAGATATTTCCGGAGAAGAAAGGAGGTATACTCAAACTGGACAAAGAGGCAATGAAAGAAGCCTCAAAGGACATTAAAGAGAAGGTTATTAAAACCTCTCAGCTCAAGGAATTATCTGAAATGGGTGTCAAACTTCCTAATGATCAACCATGCTTCCCTATCCTAGTCAATGTTATTAGCACTACAAAAGGTAATGAAAAGGTATCATCTTTTACGGAAGTATCATATGAGAATGATTTTGCTTATCGTCATGATCCTGAAGAGCATAATATTAGAATGATGATCATGAAAAACTCTCACAAAATTAAATTTCTTCGTGAAAGTTTGCATGCTAATGTGGGAGAGGTAAAAAGAATTGTTAAACATTGTGAGATGATGAATAATCAAGTAGAACAAATGATTTCTCTTCAAAATCAATTGTATGAAAAGCTTAATGTGAAGAAAAAGGTCTATGGAGTTAATACTAGGGGAGGTGCAAGTACTCAGGACCCTGACTATCCTGAAGACCATCCCAAGAGGAAAGAGCAACAAGCTCGAAAGAAAAAACTTTCTGCAGGCAAATCTCCCAATGAAAACCAAGATAAAGATGATTCTGAAGAACAAGATAATGATATATCTATTCCTGATGCTGAGACTAAAAATAACAATAATGAAGAGGAGGAATCATCCTCACCTGAAGAAGAACCACAAAGAGATGAAAATGTTGAAGAACCTGAAGCAGCTGAGAAGCAAGAGCCTCAACCATCTACTGAGAAGAACAAGAGGAAAAACCATCCAAATCCACAAAAAGGTAAAGAGAGGGATCCATGGCTACAAAGACCCATACCATATCCTCAAGAGGTAATGAAAACTTTGGATGACACTAGATTTGAGAAGTTCTTTGAGTTGATTAAATCTTTATATTTGCAAATTTCTCTAGTTGATGCTATTAAAATTCCTCCTTATTCAAAATACATGAAAGATATTATCACTAATAAAAGAAAGATTTCTACTGATGCTATTACTGCCATGCTTGATGATTACTCCTTCAAAGGGAAAGTGCCTGAAAAACGTGGAGATCCCGGTATTCCAACTATTCCTTGTCAAATTAAAGAAACCTATGTGAGATATGCACTATGTGATTTGGGGGCTGGTGTTAGTGTCATGCCTTTCTCTTTGTATAAGAAACTTGACTTAAACAAATTGGTTCCAACTGAAGTTTCATTGCAAATGGCTGATAAATCAACTGCTATGCCTATTGGAATATGCGAGGATGTACCTATTTCTGTTGCTAATGTGTTAATCCCTACAGACTTTGTTGTATTAGACATGCCTGAGGATGATAACTTGTCTATTATCCTTGGTAGACCTTTCTTAAACACTGCAGGGGCTGTGATAGATTGCACTGAAAGCAAAGTGACATTCAATGTTAAAGGAAAGGAGCACACTATCTATTTCCCCAAGAAGAAAGCTGTTACAATGGTAAACCAAATGGTGAATTGCATTAAAAGAAATATTCTTATAGTTGGAAGTATTGAAATTCCCTTACCACCTCCTGAACCAAAATATGCTACCATAATGATTGGAACTATTCCAATCAAATATGAGGTAACTTGAATCTCTTCCTTACATATAAAAATAAAGATCATGAGTTATATCCTTTACATATTATTAATGAGACCTGATCAACCTCATTATTAATGTGGAAATGATGCAAACTTGATCCCTATAAAGATTGCTTGCATTTTTTATTTTATATACTCAAGAATTATTAGAATATTTGCTTGGGCATATTTATTTCAAAGTGCAGAAATTTCAGAAATCTAGTTTTGAAAAGTCTCTGTAGAAAATTTTCTCGAAAAATTCAGAAGTAAATTATTTTCACGAGAGAGCTCACAGCCAAAAGAGGGACACCAGAGGGCCACCAGGGGCCAAAAGAAGGTGCCCCACGTGGCCACTGTACCTAGCCGCGTGGGACCCCCCACTTTGGTCCACAGGTGGAGTTAGGAGTGGAGTCAGGGCTCATCTCCTTCCCCTCGACAGAAAACCAGCTCCAGGTATTTTCTCCAAAAATTTTCGTGCTCTCTTGCTACTCTCCTTGGATCTCCAAGTTTAGAGCAGCTTTCTCGAATCTGTTTGGTGGGATTACTCCATGGTATGTGACTTCCCCACTCATCCAATTAGTTTTTGTTCTTGTGCTTTGTATATGAAGTATTTTGCTGCACTAGGTGTCACTAAATATGATTGAGAAATCCATGGATTTAAGTTTTCTAGTTGATATTGATGTGGAGACTAGATGTGGATGGCTTAACGTTGTATTATAGTTTCACATCTCGATTTTTGTTGAAATTTATTTATGGGCAGCAAGGTACCATGTGTAGCAAGGGCAAAGGATTGCTTGGGATGAGCTCAAGACCCAAGAGAAGAGCATGCAGAGTCTCCCTCAACTACGATGACAATCACCTTTGGGAAGACTCCGCATCATTTGTGGGGGAGAAGTTGAGGATTCACACGATGAGATGGTAAGACCCCCCGTGTTCTTCAACAATGGGGAATGGAAGAAGATTTCAACTCCTTCGCCACAGCGACCGGGCTGCTGACATTCGCTCAAAACCCACAGGACACATACGAGGAACTCTCACGAGAGTTCCTCTCTACCTTCAGATTTGAAGGTCCCGAGACTCATAGGCACAAGAATAAAAGTAAGGCACATTCTCTCACTTTTGTTTGAAAGTTTAGTATGAAGGGAGAGCGTCTTGTTATGTCTCTAGATGAGTTTTGCAATGCTATAGGTGTAGCAAACACGGGGAGTTGGGAAGAAACTGGTGCTGATTCAAATCCTGAACTTGTTAATTTTTGGCACTCTGTTTCTGTTAATTCCCTTGATAGACTAAATAGGGGCAAATTTACTCACATACAGCACCCTGGCTTGAGGTACTTTGCGTTGTTCCTTGCAAGAGGCTTTCTTGCAAGAGACAACACTTCTACCTGCACTGGACCTATTATTTATTTGCTTAAATGTGCAAAAGAGAACAAGTCATGTGAGTATAACTTGGGGGTAATTCTTGCTAGATCATTGCATAATGTTGTAAGGAGAAATGCCACTGATGAAACCCCAATTTACGCTGGTGCTATTGCTACTTTAGTCTATAAATACATTAAAGATGAAAGAGGATATAATGATAATATGGGAACCCTTGTAGAGAAGTCCACATTACTTGATTTTGCTTTGATTTCCAACATGGGAATGAGTGTTCCATATGGGGAGATTCATCTCTACACATATTTGAGTACTAATGGACAGAAAGTGTCCATTAGGCTCCCTTGTACTGACCTCTTTGACAGGAGCACTGGAAAGTGGATCGTGAGGGAAGAGCCACCGCAGGAGGAGGCACAAGCTCCAGCAATGCAGGGGTACCAACCTCAAGAGATGCCACAATACCCAAGCATGGGAGGCTACACATATGGTTACTACCCTAGAGGTGGAAGTGGTGGATATGGCTACTACCCAGGATATTAACTTGACTACAAGCTTGGGGGAGTATTTCTCTTCGTCTCATTTCGTTGTTTTATATCACTCTTATTTTGTTTCGGTTTCTTTCTTTGAAATTGCAAAAAAACACAAAAAGATTCTATTTGTTCTTCTTGCTTATTTACTTCTGGTCATTTACTTTATGCTTCTTAAAACCAAAAAGAACAAAAAGATTTTCATTTTCTTGAATCCGATGCAAAAATGGAGGTGCAGGAATTTCCGAAATTTGCTCACTGTTTTATTTTTCATCTTTTTTCTGCAAATCCAATTGAGCTGAAATTTTAACCACAACTGCAACTTTTCACGACCTACACACCTGTAAAATATGAGATTTTTTTGAGGTGTTTAGGTAGGGTAAAAACAGTACTGTATGCAGTGATATTTTCTGGCAGATTTGAGTTTTTATTGTGCAGTTCGAGTTGGGAGAGGAGAACAACAATGACGAGCTGATGTGCATGAAGTAGATGAAAGGTATTACACCTTTGCCATACTTATGAAGACTTTTTAATAACAAGAAGTGTGCACATCATAGTTTCTTTAACATCTAGGGAACTGGTAGCAAATGTCTATCTTCTCCATGTTTTAGTGTGTATGATGATGCAAGTGAGATATTATTTAGGGATAATACTTGGCTATGGTTTGAACAACTGTAGTTCTAAACAAAGGTTTATGCATCCCATTATGCTTATTAAACTTGCCAACCACGGAGAAAGTGAAAGAATTTTTCAAATGTTAAAAATGAAGTCATATGCTTGACAAGCTCAGTGGTTAGGAGCTAGATCAAATGTGCTGACACATGGAAAGCTTTTAACACTGCACTTAAATTGAAAATTAGTTGATATCTTGTACTTTTGTCTATGGATGCCTATCATGTATAAATAAATGTGGAAACTTAGCAAGTTTGAGGAGTGGGAATAATTGGCTAGAGAGACGCCTGGGCCGCCAATTTAAGCCATGCATCATTCATGGTGGAAATTTACGGCATATCATAGTGAACATTCAGTGATGCACTTTATAATAAAAAGCTAAACCATTAGTAAATAAAAGAAGTGCTGAGATTGTTCATTGTCCGTTTGTCTTGTTGTTTGGACATGGGCTTGTCCATGTCCTGGGACAAGAGGTACCCCGGTTGACGCTCTTAATGATGTTTTTATTCTCGCAATGACTGAAACAACTCGAGCTTGCCTAGCTACACGAGTTGAGTAACACATGGTGTAGGTACTCGTATTCACGGGGCATGAGGCTTTTAACTACAAGTTTGTCAAGCATGTGAGTCATAATAGGGAACATCAAATGTTTTGATAAATTTAAGAGCAAGGTTGTAAGCACAATGAGTTTACTAGTCAATACATGATTCAATTAAAAGTGATGCAAGAACCTTTGTTTATCTCTACAGTTAGGCAAACTCATCCAAGTATTAACACTATGTGTTATTTCTCTTGCAACATATATAGATGCTTTAACATTGATGAGATATACCTTTGCTAGCATTTTGTTAGTTGTTGTAGGAATTATGTGTTGAATACTTGTTGCTATTAAACAGTGTTACATATGCAATGCAAATTTCTTGTCAAAGTCTTTTTATCGCTTCTGCACTATGTTTGAGTTGTTTGAGGACAAACAATGAGCTAAGCTTGGGGGAGCTGATGCATTCAAAATGCATCCACTTTTCCAAGCACTTTGCCTCATAATTTGCTCCGAGATCCTTCCATATTTGAATAAAACTGCTGATTCTGACGCTGTTTTTAGCAAAGTCTCTCCCCTGGCTATTTTTGCAGGAAATAAAATCGGGGAAAAATACCACGTCACTTTTCATGGAAAAGAAGCATTTTGGACAAAAGATGGACACGAGGGGGTGCCGGAGGGCCAAAAGGGGTGGCCCCACGCGGCCCATGTACCTGGCCGCGTGCCCTCCCCCCCCCCCAAATGGGCCTCGGGCACCGTCTCGCCTCTGGTCTTCGACGTACGCCTATATATATGAGAAAAAGCCCTAGGGAGGGAGGAGCTTTTGCGAAACACACCGCCGCCGCCACCACATTCTTCGTTTCGGGGATCGATTGATCCAGGATTTCTCCTCCGATGGAGGCATCCGGAGGCCGTCTTCACCGCCATCTTCACCGCCCTCATCTCCTTCGACCATGAGCTCTTTCTCCATCACCATGCGTGAGTAGTTTGCTGTATGCATGTGAGGTGGATGGGGATTGGATGAGATTGACCATGTAATGCTACCCGTTGTTCGATAATCCTAGGGTTTATCTTGAGGATACTTTTGTATTGTGTTGGTGCACTTATGCTATGTTTAATGCTTGCTACTAGGGCCCGAGTGGCATGATTTCAGTACTGAACTTATTTGCTTTATCATATAATTGAGTTTGGTATTTACCTGCAAAGTGTATCACCTGCTATTGTGTTGAACCTGCGAACCCTAAAAGTGACATATAGGGAAAACAAGGGGGAGATGTTTTAGTTTGAGGATCCTATGTGTTTATGGAGTGTTAATGCATTGTCCCGGTCTACACGAAAGGGTAGACCTTAATTACCTGTAGTTCCAAGTTGGCCCCGGTGAAATGGGCAGGTAGGGCAATAGATGCTGTGCAAATTCTCTTGGTTAGTACGCACAACTATTTAAGGAAAACATACCTACATACATCGGAGTTAGAGAAAAACCCCATTGCCAGCTTTATTTTATTATATGATCAATCTCATTCATGCAACGCCCCGCTGTCACCTCATGCCTACATTTTAAATCTCTGAGTTACACTTTCACTTTTCCGGTGAAAACTGGGAAATCCTTGTTACTTTTGCTGTTTTATTTCTGCTCGCTTGAATCCTTTACTGCCATCACTACTACTGCTGCAAGTTATAGATATACAGGTGTGGTTGAGAGTGACGCCTCAATTGCTAAGGTCTTATTAATATTCTTGTGTTCCCATCGTGTCGAACTATAAATTTGGGTAATACTTCCCAACGAAGACTTCAGCGATCCCCTATACTTGTGGGCATCACTCCCGTAAAGCGCTTTCTTTATAGCCATGTAGCTAGGCTTTCATACCTTTGATTTCATGAGGGGCACATGTTGTGTGGGTAATATTTCTTGATTCTCCCCTTCTCAATTTTATAAAGGAAACATGGTAGCAAGATACCAGGGTCCCATGTTGTGATCAAGCCAATCAATATATCGAACACTTTAAAGCTCAAAAGGAAACACCATGTAGCATATATTAAGTAGCATCGATATCTAAATTTCTTCCTATGCATTGGCATTTTGTATATGAATGAATTAAAACAAGTATGAGTAGACCAATGCATTTTATCAGTAGGATTGCAACTTAAAGTTATTATAAGGATTCTTTCATAATAGTTGCAAGTAGTAAAAGCAAAGTTGACATTATAATTACTAGATTGAGGCAACTTTGTAGATTTTGTAGTGTGGAGAGGATCATTAAAATTATCATGGCAATCAATAGCATGCTTTCCTCTCTCAAAATTGTTGCAAGAAATAGTATCATCATTAGCATCATGGTTGCAAGTAGAATTTCTATTAGATAATTTCAGACCATGCATATATTTCTCACACAAAGCATATTTCTCCTCATTTGAGTAAATAGTTGATTTCAAGAATGATATAGGACTCTCATGAATGAGAGAATCATTACAACCAGCAAGTTTATCATATTTATCCTCACATAAGCTAGTAGCAATTTCTAAGCATGGAGGATTATCAAGCAAAATAGGACCATTAACTAAAGCCTTATCATATTGCATACCAAAAATGCCCTCATTATCACCAAAACCATCATAAAAGACCGGTGAGTTTTGAGTTTGAGAATTACCATCATCTTGTATTGGTGAACTTGGAGGTCCCTGCACATCCCCAAGCTTAGAGCTTTCCATATAATTATTGGAAGGAACATGGATAGTACTAATAGTATAGCAATTAATAACATCATCATTTTCAGAATTGGTACCAAAAAGATTTTCAATATCAAAAGTAGTGTGCTTTTCCCAATCATGATCACTACTATAAGTAACAGGCATAGGATCATCATCGAATTTAGACTCATCAGCAGCAACTATAATAGGAGCAACATGCTTAGGGGAAGATACCGTTTCCTCTCTCATTTTACTCCTCCTATTCTTCTTCTTTCCCTCCTTAGGAGGGAGAGGCTTGAAAAGAGGGTTCTCCACATACCCTGGTTTATTGTTAGAAACAATAGAAGAGACTCGGGAGGATTCCTCCTTTTCATTAACAAGACTAAAACAAACATTAGTCCTTTCATATTATTGGTAAAGCCATTCCATCTTTTATAATATTTTGTACTGACTTTCTACCTAAATCCGAGCATTGAAGATGTAAGTGTTGGCATGGCAATTATTAACACAATAGAGATAACATCCATGCAACACGCTATTCATATCAAAAGCACTCATATCTAACGAAGAAGTTTTTCTTGATAACTCTTCACACCCCAAAAATAATGTAAGTTCATCATGCTGATTAGGAGTGATCATGTTATCACAAAAGTCTCTCTCAACACTCATATTAGAACCTGAGCATTGGAATTTGAAATGACCCTCTTCATTGCAAAGTTCACAAATAAAAGGATAGAGGGCACAAACTTTTTCAGCAAGATCACTTAGAGCTCTGTACCATGTTGTAGTTTTTTCATTCATATGATGAATACAATATTCCTCTTCGATTTTATTCTTTTCACAAGGTCTAAGTGCTCCACAAAAATTAACATGCTTATAAGAAATAGTATTTTTAGAAGTTCGAGCATGTTTATTGCAATCATTAGTAACAATTTCGGTTTCCAAGCAAGTGTCTTTAAAAGGTTCATGATACATGTCCCAATTCTCTTTAGGAATATTAATATGAGAAGCAAAGGTCTTACATCAATCAACAATAATTTGAGAATCGAGACCAAATTTAGCACTAAGACCATGAAAACTAGCAGTTTCAGCGAAAGACTTAATGCAATCATACTCATAGTTTATACCTGATTCTTTACCTTTGTCGTTCTCCCAATATTCAGTATTGCGTTGAATTGTTTCAAGAAGATCCCATTTAGCTTCAACCTTCTTGCTTGTAAAAGAACCCTCTGAACAGGCATCTAGATAATCCTTGTAATGACCTGAAAGCCTTGCATAAAAATTAGTAACAATTATTTCCTCGGGAAGCTCATGGTTAGGACATTTGAGTATTAATGTTTTCAGTCTTCCCCAAGCTTGAGCAATGCTTTCTCTATCATGAGAATAAAAATTGAAAATGTAACTCCTAGCTAGATGCACTTCATGAAGAGGATAAAATTTAGAATAAAAGAGAGATTCAAGCTGTTTCCAATTCGAAGGACGATCATCCAGCATCCTATACCACTTCTTTGCTTTGTCCTTAAGTGAAAATGGAAATAATTTCCTCATGACATCTTCTGTTGATAAACCTGCAACCTTAAACAACTCACAAAGTTCTGTAAGTTTCAACAAGTGATCATGTGGATGGACTGTTCCATCCCCTGCATAACGTTCATTCATAACCATTTCAACAATTTCCATAGGTAATTTCAAAAGGAATACTTTCAGTAGGTGGATTTAGAACATCACAAGCATCATTAGAATTATCACATATGGGAGACAAAGCATTATCAAAGAATTTTTTTTTGTTATTTTCCATTAAGCCTAACTAGTATAAAAAACAAGAAACAAAAAGATATAACTGCAGGATCTAAAGGAGATACCTTCCAGCACTTACCTCCCCGGCAACGGCGCCAGAAAATAACTTGATGTCTACACACGCTTCAATTCTTGTAGACAGTGTTGGGCCTCCAAGTATAGAGGTTTGTAGAACAGCAGCAAGTTTCCCTTAAGTGAATCACCCAAGGTTTATCGAACTCAGGGAGGTAGAGGTCAAAGATATCCCTCTCAAGCAATCCTGCAATTAAGATACAAGAAGTCTCTTGTGTCCCCAACACACACCTAATACACTTGTCAGATGTATAGGTGCACTAGTTCGGCGAAGAGATAGTGAAATGCAAGTAATATGGATGATTATAAGTGGTAATTGCAATCTGAAATAAAAATGGCAGCAAGCAAACATGCAGCGGAACTGAGAGTAAACGGTGTTTCAATGCTTGGAAATAAGGCCTAGGGATCATACTTTCACTAGTGGACACTCTCAACAATAATAATATAATTGAATACATAAATATTTCCTCTTCATTATGCTACTCTGAATTATTCTCTTATTGGATAACGAACACCAATCCACTGCGTAGGGCTATAAAAGCACACCTTAAAGTCGCATTCGACATCTAGTGAACCCCACACTGTCAACTTGAGCCCCCCTAAATAGTACTAGACAAACACCACAATTTCATAGAGACATCCAACACAAATAATAACTCATGATAAGCATTCATGTAATCTTTAGCCTAAGAGCCACACACGGTGCACACACTGTCAACTTCGCACCATGGGACAAAGGTGACTCCGGAAATTACATTAATAAAACTACTTGAGTAGCATAATTCATAAGATAATGAAGAGTAACATCTATGGATTCAACTATATTACAAAGCTCATGATCACATAAAGATCACACCATGGGAGAGAGAGATAAACCACATAGCTACCGGCATGAGCCCTCAGCCCCGAGGGATACTACTCCCTCTTCATCATGGAGACGGTGCAAATGTCGTTGGGGGAGATGGAGACCACCCCGGCAGGGCCCCGCCGGAGCTTTCCCCCTCCAATCTACAGCTCCAGGTCTCTGTTTTGTGGTTTCCGTGTTTCGACGGCGCTCCCCTCTGGAAAACATCAGGGGACTATTTTTATAGTCGTTTTTAGGTCAAAAGGAAGCTTTGGGAAGAAAGATCGACGGCAACGGAGCCACGAGGGCCCAGATGACAAGTCCCACGCGGCCAAGGAATCTGGCCGCGTGGGCCTATGTATTTTGGCCTTCGGGCTTCCAATTTTTCGCCTCCTTCGCTCGTACGCTTTCTTCCTTCCAAAAACTGATCCCCGTAAATTTTCAGGTCATTTGGACGTCGTTTGGGTCCCTAAAACATCAAAATATAGAAAATAGGGTTTTCTGCCAGTGCAGGGTTAATTCCAGAAAAATAGGGAAACTATGAAATATTCCCAAAATCAAAATAAAATCATGATATAACCCTTATATGATGCAAATATGATTGAAATATGAGTATAATAATGCAAAGTTCATGTATGCATTTTACATGCATCAGTCACATAGGCATAAAGCGCATGAAGAAACTCCATTCTGATGGACTTTTGAAGTCATTAGATTTTGAATATCTTGACACGTGCGAGTCATGTCTTTTAGGCAAAATGACCAAGACCCCGTTCTCCGGTGTTATGGAACGGGCGTCAGACTTGTTGGGAATCATACATACCGATGTATGTGGACCAATGAGTGTATCGACACGCAATGGTTATCGTTACTTCATAACCTTCACAGATGATTTGAGTAGATAGGGATATATTTACTTAATGAAACATAAGTCTGAGACTTTTGAAAAGTTCAAAGAATTTCAGAGTGAAGTTGAAAATCAACTCAACAAGAGAATTAAGCATCTTCGATCGGATCGAGGAGGTGAATATTTGAGATTTGAGTTTGACACGCATCTCAAGGCATGTGGCATTGTACCACAACTTACGCCATCCGAAACACCATAGCGTAATGGTGTGTCTGAGCGACGTAATCACACCCTACTAGATAGTGTGCGGTTGATGATTTCCCTCACCGATCTACCCTTGTCATTTTGGGGTCATGCATTAGAAACTGTCGCGTTTATATTAAATAGGGCACCATCCAAGTCTGTTGAGACAACACCATATGAGATATGGCACGGCAAGAAGCCTAAGTTGTCGTTTCTGAAGGTTTGGGGTTGTGAGGCTTATGTTAAGAAACTACAGCCCGATAAACTCGAACCAAAATCGGAAAAATGTATCTTCATAGGATATCCGAAGGAAACTATCGGATATACCTTCTACAACAAAACCGAGGGCAAATTGTTTGTCGCTAAGAACGATACCTTTTTGGAGAAGGAGTTTCTCGCAAAGGTGTTAGTGGAAGGAAGATAGAGCTCGATGAAACTGTTGATCCCGAACTCGAATTACCGAGTGGCGCAACGGAAGATGTTCCGAAGCCATCATCCACTAGTGGAGTGGGAGGAAATGATGGTAATCACATCGAGGAGCCTACTCTACCCCGCAGGTCGACACGACCACGTACCACCCCTGAATGGTATGGTGATCGCATCATGTTGGTTGAACAATACGAACCTGCAACCTACAAGGAAGCGATGGAAGGCCCTGAGTCCGAGAAGTGGCTTGAAGCCATGAAATCCAAAATAGGATCCATGTATGATAACCAAGTGTGAACCTTGGTGGATATTCCCGAAGGCCGGAAGCCTGTCGAGAATAAATGGATCCTCAAGAAAAAGAGTGATGCTGACGGAAATGTCACCATTTACAAAGCTCGACTTGTCTCAAAGGGTTTTCGAAAAATTCAAGGAGTTGACTACGATGAGACATTCTCACCCATAGCGATGCTTAAGTCTATTCGGATTCTACTAACAGTGGCTGCATATTTCAATTATGAAATATGGCAGATGGATGTCAAAACTAGGGATGGCACCCGCCGGGTTCGGGGCCGGGTTTGGCACCCCCATACCCGACTCAGACCCTTCTCCCCGCCCCCGCCACCCGCCTCCGAACCCACCATCGGGTACAGAAATTTCTCAGACCCGCCACCCGCCGGGTTTACGGGACCCGATGGGTACCCGCCAAGTCGCCGTCGGAGCAGCTCGTCGACATGGTCGAGCAGGGCAAGATTGGTGCACGTGGTCGAGCAGGGCACGACGCCCAGCTCCTGCCAAGTGCCGATGGCGTGCGCACGGTCCGCTCCAGGGCGGCGGCCTCGCGGAGGAGCTCGACGGCGCCATCTGTGACAGGATCTGGTGGGCCGACGGCGGCGTGCGCAGGAGTGGCGGCGGCGTGCGCGACTTGGCGGCGGCCTCGCGGAGGAGATCGACGACGCCATCTGCGATGGGATCTGGTGGGACGACGGCGGCGTGCACAGGAGTGGCGGCGGCGTGCATGCAAGCGGCGGCTTGCGCGACTTGGCGGCGTGTGTGCACGCGACTTGGTGGCGGCGTGCGAGCGGGTGCGGCGTGCGTGACTAGGGGGTTCGGGGAAAGATTGGCCTGTGTCCTGTGTCCTGTGGGATGAGGGAGTGAGGGACTGAGAGAGGAAAAGATCATGGGCTGATGGGCTGTGGGCAGCGTGGGGTTAGGAGTTAGGGTTTCTCAATTCCTTCTCTGTAGCCTGTAGTCATGTTTTAGTCGGGTTTGCGGGTTTATGGGTCCGGGTTTGACACCCCCATACCCGCCTCCGCTAGACCCGACAGGTCTGAATCTTTACCGCGAAGCAGACCCGTGGGTCTAAATCATCACCAAACCCTCCCCATTTAGTGCGGGTACCCGTCGGGTTAGCGGGTATCGGGTACCCATTGCCATCCGTAGTCAAAATCACGTTCCTAAATGGAAACATTGAGGAAGAGTTGTACATGGTGCAACCGGAAGGTTTTTTCGATCTAGAAGGTGCTAGTAAAGTATGCAAGCTTCAAAGGTCTATCTATGGGTTGAAGCAAGCATCTCGTAGCTGGAATCTTCGCTTTGATGAGGTGATCAAAGCTTTTGGATTTGTCCAAAATGTAGAAGAGACTTGCATTTATAAAAAGCTGAGTGGGAGCTCAATGGAATTTCTAGTCCTATATGTAGATGACATATTAATCATGTGGAATGATGTGAATCTTCTAAAGAGTGTAAAGGATTATTTGAATAGTAAATTTTCAATGAAAGATTTGGGAGAAGCTGCATATGTATTAGGCATTAAAATCTATCGTGATAGATCAAGGCGCCTATTAGCATTAAGTGAGGTGAACTACCTAGATAAGATTTTGAAGAGGTTCAAAATGGATCAGGATAAGAAGGGGTTCTTGCCCGTGATAAAAGGTATACCGTTGAGTCTGACTCAATGCCCAGTGTCAGCTGATGATAAGGAAAGGATGTTAAGCATCCCCTATGCCTAGGCCATAGGGTCTATCATGTATGCGATGCTAAGTACCCGACCTAATGTAGCTCTAGATCTAAGTATGATGAGCCGCTTCCAAAGTAATCCTGGTATGGACCACTGGACAACTGTAAAAAACATCCTGAAATATCTCAAGAGAACAAGAGATATGATGTTAGTCTACGGTGGTTGTGAAGATGAACTCTGCGTAAAGGGTTACGTTGATGCAAGTTTTGACACAAATCCGGATGATTCTAAATCTTAAATGGGATATGTGTTTCTGGTAAATGGTGGCGCTGTGAGCTGGAGAAGTGGAAAGCAATCCACCATAGCACAATCTACAATGGAGTCGGAGTACATTGCTGCTGCAGAAGCTGCGAATGAAGCTGTCTGGCTCAGGAAGTTCGTCATCGAACTAGGATAGTTTCCTGGCATGCAAGACCCTGTCAACATCTACTGCGACAACACATGGGCGATTGCTAATGCTAAGGAACCGAGGTCTCACTCCACTACCAAGCACATACTCCGACGCTTCCATGTGATAAGGCAGTATATCAAGGAAGGAGAAATTAAGATTTGCAAAGTACATACGGATCTGAATGTGGCAGATCCGTTGACTAAACCTCTTCCACACGAGAAGCATGATCTACACCGAGGAGCTATTGGTGTTAGATTCTTACCAGATGTAAACTAGATTAATTTTATTCTAGTTCAAGTGGGAGACTGTTGGAGATATGCCCTAGAGGCAATTAATAAAGAGTTTTTTATTATCATATCTCAAAAGTGTTCATAATAAGTTTTGTGTCATGATATTACTGTATTAAGCGGAAACATTAATACACGTGTGATATAAAACAACCAGGTCCCTAGTAGCCTCTACTTGACTAGTCCATTGGTCAACGGATGATCAAGGTTTCCTGATCATGGGCATTTATGTCAATTGACAATGGAGTTGTGTCATTGGAGAATAACATGATGGACATCCACCCAAAGTAAGTTAGCGCAATAAGGTCTGTCACGAATATCGGCATTGCGATAACTTAAATAGAAACGTAGTAGTAACTAAATCCTTGGACCGTGAGATCATATTTAATCACTGTTCCGGAAGGGGCTTTGACTGCATCAACCGTCACACTGTAACAGGGTGATTATAAAGGTGTCTATCAGGTTTCCTGAAGGAATACGTTGAGGCGTATGCATCAAGAGCGGGATTTGTCCATCCGCGTGATGGACAGATATCACTGGGCCCACTCGGTAATATTACATCAAAGTCTTGCAAGCATGTGATTAGGTCACGGAGATGTAATATCATGGAGACGAGTAAATGAGTTTGTCGAGTAACGAGATAGGATCTCGGAAAAACTTGATATCATGTGACAAAAGGAATTGGTGAACGACGATAAGGTTCAAGCGACAAAGAACTTCGTGGAACGCACAGGGGCCATCTCATGGGTTTCCAGATCCCACTGTTGGTCATTGATCGGAGAGGAGTCTCGATCATGTCTGGAGTGATCCCGAACCGAGGGGTGGCACACTTAAGGGTAGCCGACGCTTAGGAATAGCTTTGGCACCGAAGGAATTAGAGAGACCATTTTCAGGATCGTTCCGAGATTTATCTGATGGAGATCGGAGGTTCTGATGGAGTATCGGAATAAGGGAGAAGTATCCGGTGGAGATCGGAGGGCAACAAAAGGAGTTTCGATGCAAGAGATATTAAATGATATGTATTTAATATTAATTAAAGTAATTAATAATTAAATAATATTTAATTTAATATTAAAAGGGCAGCCCACCTAAATGGGCCTCACCCACGAGGGGAGGCCCAAGTGGGGGCTGCACCCCAAAGGAGGAGGAGGCCGGCCGAGCCACTAGTGGGCTCCACCGTGGGGCCCATCTAGGTCCGGCGGCTGCCCCCTTGGCCGGCCAAGCCATGTGGGGTTTAGCCCCACATGGCTTAGCCAAGGAGGGTGGCCTCCTCCCTCCACCTATATATAGAGGGGCACCCCTCTCCCTTTTGGCATCCCAATTTCTCTCTTTAACGTGTGGTTCCGGAATATTGGAGCCGCATATATATTTTAGAGGAGTCTCTCCACTAAAATCCACCGCCGTGATTTTGGTGCTCTGGACAAGCTCTTCATCTTCCGCTGCTGCCCACTGCAGCGCTCGTCATCAGTACGACTCCACGACCTTGCGGTCGGCATCATACGTCTTCATCAACAATGTTCTAGGAACGTAACGCTTTCGGTCTTCAAGAGGTATGAACACTGGATCCCTCTGTTACTTATGTCTACCTAGAGATAGATCTTGGCTAGTTTATCGTTCGCGTGGTTAGGAAATTTTTTGTTTTCTGCACACGAACCCCTTCACCCGGCACCCTGCCGGAGAGGGGAATCGACACCGGAGGCATCTACACCACCATGCCTGCCTCCGGAGAGATGCGTGAGTAGTCCACCACGGGACTACGGATCCATAGCAGTATCTAGATGGTTGTCGCTCTCCTTGTACTCCATTGCTTAGATCTTGTGAGCTGCCTATCATGATCAAGATCATACTATTTGTAATTGCTACATGATTTTGTTTGCATGGATCCGATGAATTGTGGAAGTCATTGCTTTTGTTCATTTATGTGTTGTGTTTTATTTATGATCTTGCATGCTATCCGATGCTAGGGGATGCTTTGGCCAAGTAATTATTAGTGTTGTATGAGCGAGTATTTATGCTAGATAGTGGGTTCATGCCTTTCTTGTCTGAGCTCGGGTTGACAGAAATGATTAAGATGAGAGATGTGTTGTTGCCACTAGGGAGAAAATAGCGGTGTGATTTCCTTCTGTTATTTACATTGCTTGCATTATGCACTTTGCTTATTGCAATGATCTGTTGCTTGCAACTTAATACTTTTGGGTGACATACTGGATAGCGATCCCAAGGTGGATTATTAGTCATAGATGCAGTCAGAAGACGGTCTATGTATTTTGATGTAATGCCCATATTAGATGAAACGGTGAACTCTATTGTTTTATGATAGCCTTGTTGTGCGCCCACAATTCTGTCAATTGCTATGCTGTAATTTGTTTACCCATCATGTATATCTTTTGGAGAGACAACTCTAGTGAACTGTGGATCCCGGTCCTATTTTCCTACATTGCTTACAACCGTTTTCATAGCTTTTCATCATCATTTTCTCGCTGGTCCTATTTCACTCTCATCATATTTTACATCCACACATTTAATCCTTTGTGTTCAGCAAGCCGGAGAGATTGACAACCTCTCTGTTTTCGTTGGGGCAAAGTACTTGTTTGTGATTGTGTGCAGGTCCGCGTTAATCTACAAGCGCCAGAGTACATTGACACCTTGCTAAGCCTTCTCCAAGTCCTACTAGATCTGACAACCTTGGTTTTGTAATCAAGGGAAACTGCTGCTTTGCTGCATCATACCTTCCTCTTGGGGTCTCCCAGCGAACATGTGATCCACGTCATCAAGCTCTTTTTCTGGTGCCGTTGCCGGGGACTTGGAAGCTTCAGCTAGGGGAGTTTCACACATCCTTTCAATTTACTTTGTTATTGTCTTGCTTAGTATATTTTTTGTTAGTCTTGTTTTGCCTTTCGTTTGCTCTAAAACTGAAAAACACAAAAAAACTAAAAATTCCAGCACACCTAGTTTATTTTGGTTCTGTTCTGTTATTATGTCTTGTTCCTTACTTGTTATCAATGGTTACTTTCTGTGAGACTAGATCTTATTGGCAAGGTGGGTTCACGAAGGAACAACATAAATATTATAAGGAATACCGCTTGTCTGAAAAAGGGGAACACTTATGGGCACAAATTAATAAATTGAATAGTATTGCTGAAAACTTTTGCTCTACATATGATGAATCCTGGTGCCTTAATGAATCTATTTGTTGTAGGAGGCATAAACACCTCCCTTTCCAATGTGATAATAATGATAACAAAGTATTGGCCTCTTATGCTAAAGGAAACTATGATTTTGATAATCTTGAACAAATTGAAGAATTTGTTGTTTTCATGGGTGCCTATGAAATTACTTCTGTGCTTAAAGATATTGATGATGCTTATTACAAATCTGAAAATTTTGTTATATTTGGATATTGCCTTGAGTATTACAATGATAATCCTTATATTACTGAATTTCTTGAGAAAACTTATCCTCCAAAAGAAGAGATTGTTGCCTTGCGGGAAACCATGGAAGAAGAAATTGCTGAAGCTGAGATCTCATTGGATGAAAAGAGCAGGAGAGTGAAGGAAAAATAGAGGATCTACCTCCTAATGATAGTAACTCTCTAACACTTACATTATATAATTACCCTCCATGCTTACCAAAGGAGGATGAATGTTATGTTCCCATGGATTCTCTTGAAATATCCCTTTTTGAGGAAATTGATGCTTGCTACACTTATGACCACGATTCCCCTATTAAACATCACCCAAAACACAACCAAACCAAAAAGAAACAGAAGGTAGAAATAAAATGGAATACAGTTGTTTATGATGGCTTATGCTATGAAGTTTATGATGGTCCTGTGTTACTTGATGATATTAATTATAATACTACTGAAAATTATTATGAGAGAGGTAAATATGTTATTATGATTCCTATCATTAAATTTTTTTTGAAGTTGCTCTTTTTCTACTTTTATATACTAGTTGCTTTATGCCTCAATAATTTTTATAAGAAAGAGTTTTCTCTCTCTATGTTGAAACTTTTATTTTACCTTCCTATGGTTGTCACTATGTTCTTCATGGATTTATTTATTTGCAAAATACCAATGCATAGGAAGGTGGTTAGGCTTAAATTTGTTTGATATTTGCTTCTTGATGCTCTCTTTTGTTTCAACTTTTACTCTTATGAGAGCATCATTAAAATCGTTTTGCCTAGGTAAAGGGCATTAAAGAAAAGCGTTTGTTGGGAGGCAATCCAACTTTTTGGTTTCTGTGACTTTTGGGTGATGTTACTTCTGTAACAACTCCCTTATATCTTTTTCTTTTGGTTTTTGGTGCCAAGAATGGCCTCTAAAGAGAGGATTACTAATCGGTGAGTTTGTTGTCCAGAAACAGATTTCTCTTCGAAAAAAATCACAGAACGTCATCTGTGGCTGCAAATTTTTGACAGCAAGCATCAGGGTTTTGTATACCTTTCACTAGTTTTAAGTTTTCTGATTTGATGTCCATAAGTGTCCCGAACATATTCATCTTTACAGTATGTTCTGTTTTTGACAGATTCTGTCCTTAGTTTTGCATTGCTTCTTTCACGAGCAGAGTGAAGCTCTTTACAAAGCTGGAGCTTTACTTAGACCTTTGTGACGGTAGTTAATATTGTAAAAAAATAAGTTCATGATATCTGCTTTGGAACTGAAGGAAGATATTGTTTTTGTGGACTAACCCCTCTAATGATGTTGCTATAAGTTTTGCGTGAAGGAAGTTTTCAAGTATCCAAGTGCGAGGTGATGAAGGAAGATCAAGAAGGGATAAAAGACTAAGCTTGGGGAAGCTCCCCATGGACCCTCCTCTGAAATATTCAAGAAGTCACAAGCGTCTAAGCTTGGGGATGCCCAAGGCATCCCCTTCTTCATCAACAATCATCAGTTTCTCTCATGGTACTATATTTTTATTCCTTTACTCATTATATGTTGTTTTTGGAGTGTCAGTTTGTTTTTACTTTCAGTTTGTTTGTGATTAGTTCTCTAGTATTTGCAATAATTTGGATCCTTGCATGCTTGTTTGGGAGAGAGACACGCTCCGCTTTTTCATTATACACTCCTGTGCTTCACTTATATGTGTTGAGTGTTTAGCCTTTGTGATTTTTGCTTCAGCTCTTGCTTGTTTAGAGTTGTTAGCTTTTGTAGTTAGTAAGTATTGCTCTTTTTCTTCACCCTTTTAGTTTTGTTTCAAATAAGTTGATTGGTCTTTGGGTAAGTTGAATTTGTCATGTAGGAAGTATGAAAAGTGCTGCCTAATCTTGTAGATCATTGTCTTGAATCTTTGATACTTGTCAATTGTTTAGAGACATGAAGTAGACTAAATACTTAAACTTGTGGATCATCTAGTAAGGATAGATTAGTAAAGAACTATTGTAAAGCTTTAAAATTGTGGTGCTTGTCATGCTTGGTAGTTCTCAAAGTCTAGATATTCTTTTTGCAAAGAGTTGGTTTGGCTAACAAGGTAGACGGTGTGAAGTCCAGTGGTTATGCATGATGTATCTCTGTAGTTGTTCATTGAACCAAGTTGATGTTATGTGTTTGCTTGATATCCTTCTGAGCCAAAATTCCGTACTGAGAGGGAATACTTCTCGTGCATCCAACTCACTGAGCCAAATATCTTTGCCATTTGTGTCCACCATACCTACCTACATGTGGTATTTTCCTACCACTCCAAGTAAAATTTTCATGTGCTATCTTTAAACTTTCAAAATTCTCCTTTTTGTGCCCCTGTTTTTAAGCTCATGAGGAAGCAGTGGGAAGCTAGATATAACCTATGACAAGCAAGATCATTTCCCCTTTTCACCCGGTGTTGATGGTTTACATCCTCACTTGAATCAACCCGAGAGCGGCTTAAGCAAAATATAAATATAACTCACCATTCTCCTCCGCACAATGAAAATCTGAGAAATCAGCTCAAACATTGGTTAGTGGTGAAACAAAGGATAAAGAGGAATGTACTCATTCCTCTAAAACCAGCCGCTCTCAAAAGTCTAAAAGCCTTGCTTGAAATGGGGGACTAGATAGCTTCTCTTTTGTGAAGTCGTTGACAAAAGCATGCATATCTCAAAACTATTTTACTTCTGTCAAAAATCAAAAGAAAAATAATAAAAAGCTCTAGCACATGATTAATCCATGCTTCCCTCTGCGAAGGGCCTTTCTTTTACTTTTATGTTGAGTCAGTCTTCCTCTTCCTTCTTAACCCCCTCAAGCAATCACTTGGTATCAACTTTGGTTCATGTTTTACTTCATGTTATCTTTATGTCTAACTATGAAAACTTTGCATTGACTTTATCTTGAGATAAACAAATTGCAAGTTGAAGCTTTATGCTGAAAACTTAAATCTTCCTTTGTGTTGGCCAAACTCCTTTGTTGAACTTATATTGCTTTGTGAGAGATCAATCATTGTAAAGTGTTATGCTTTTAAATCTCCAAGGTACTCTTTTCTAGTTAATTCTTGCTTAGATGTTACACCTGGTTAATCATTGTCTTTTTCATTCAATGAACCTTTGTTTTGGATCAATACATTCAGTTCATATGCTTTACATGGTTACATGATCAAGATTGTGTTTGGTAGCATGTCACTTCAAAAATTATTTTGTTATCACTTACCTACTCGAGGACGAGCAGGAGTTACGCTTGGGGATGCTGATACGTCTCCGACGTATCTATAATTTTTTATGTTCCATGCTTGATTTTATATCAGTGCCACATGTTTTTATACCATTTTGGCATAATTTATGGAACTAACCTATTAACAAGATGCCCAGTGCCAGTTCCTGTTTTCTGCTGTCTTTTTTGTTTCAGAAAAGTTGTTCTGGAAAGTTTCTGAGAACGCGCTGAAAATTTATAGGAATTATTTCCTATATGAAACAAAGACGGAACCCGAAGGACGCCCGGAGGGAGCCCCAGGGGCTCCAGACACCTTCCAGGCGCGGCCCCACCCTAGGCCGCGCCTGGGGCCCACCTGGGTGCCTTCTTCGCCTCCTCGCATCGCATCTTCGCCTATAAAATCCCCCTTGACGCAAAAACCCTAGGACACCAGATCATATTTCCAGAAGACGTCCGAGGCCGCTGCCATCTCCAATCCTAGTTCGGGAGGGTTCTGCAGCTCTTCCCGACACCCTGCCGGAGAGGGGTATCGACACCGGAGGTATCGACACCACCATGCCTGCCTCCAGAGAGATGCGTGAGTAGTCCACCACGGGACTACGGATCCATAGCAGTAGCTAGATGGTTGTCTCTCCTCCTTGTACTCCATTGCTTAGATATTGTGAGCTGCCTATCATGATCAAGATCATATTATTTGTAACTTCTACTTGATTGTGTTTGCATGGATCTGATGAATTGTGGAAGTCATTGCTTTTGTTCATCTATGTGTTGTGTTTTATCTATGATCTTGCATGTTGTCCGATGCTAGTGGATGCTTTGGCCAAGTAATTATTAGTGTTGTATGAGCGAGTATTTATGCTAGATAGTGGGAGCTCGGGTTGATAGAAATGATTAAGATGAGAGATGTGCTGTTGCCACTAGGGAGAAAACAATGGTGTGATTTCCATGTGTTATTTACATTGTTTACATTATGCACTTTGCTTATTGCAATGATCTGTTGCTTGCAACTTAATACTTTTGGGTGACATGCTGGATAGTGATCCCAAGGTGGATTATTAGTCATAGATGCAGTTAGAAGACGGTCTATGTATTTTGACGTAATGCCCATATTAGATGAAACGGTGAACTATATTGTTTTATGATAGCCTTGTTGTGCGTCCACAATTCTGTCAATTGCCATGCTGTAATTTGTTTACCCATCATGTATATCTTTTGAAGAGACATCTCTAGTGAACTGTGGATTCCGGTCCTATTTTCCTACATTGCTTACAACCGTTTTCATAGCTTTTCATCATCATTTGCTCGCTAGTCCTATTTCACTCTCATCATATTTTACATCCACACATTTAATCCTTTGTGTTCAGCAAACCGGAGAGATTGACAACCTCTTTGTTTTCGTTGGGGCAAAGTACTTGTTTGTGATTGTGTGCAGGTCCGCGTTAGTCTACAAGCGCCAGAGTAGATTGACACCTTGCTAAGCCTTCTCCAAGTCCTACTGGATCTGACAACCTTGGTTTTGTAATCAAGGGAAACTGCTGCTTTGCTGCATCATACCTTCCTCTTGGGGTCTCCCAGCGAACGTGTGATCCACGTCATCAAGGATGCCGAGACGTTTGTTCCAGAGCATTGTGCATGGTGTGCGAGAATATGATGAGTACTTTGAGCTAAAGAGTGACTGCATCGGACTTCTTGGATTCTCATCTATTCAGAAATGCTCCGTTGCTTTACGGTCTCTTGCATATGGGGCTCCCGCCGATTCTATGGTGGACTACTACCGTATGGGTGAGTAAACAGCCATTTGAAAGGATCGTATGGGCACCTGAGGGGGGGTGAATAGGTGCTACACCAATTTTTAATTATTTTTGATTTTAGGCTTAACATAAAGGTAAATTCTCTAGATATGCAACTATGGTGAATTTACCTATATGACAAGCAAGCAACTACGACTAGGCAAGAAACACGATACAAGAAAAGACAACTAAGGGATAGAGATAACCGAAAGTATAAGCACGCGGAGACAAGGATGTATTCCCGAGTTCCTCCTTGTTAACTGAGTACATCTCGTTGGAGGGGTGTGAGCTCGCCACAAAAGGCCTACTCAAGATGCCACAAAGGCCTCACCCTATTCTCTGATGAACCGCACCCAAGGGTTTGGTTCACCTTCCACTATCGGAATCCTTCGAGGCGGAATGGGGGCTCCCAAATCAACACATCTGTCACAATTACAACAAGTAGTAAGCACAAGAATTCTAGGGTAACACAATGCTAACCCTAGAAACGAAATCCCTCAAGTGAATGAGGGGTAAATGAAGAACGGCTTGGTGAAGATGTAGATCCGGGCCTTCTCCTTCAATCCTCCAAAGATCGACGAGTTTGAGTGGAGGGATTGGGAGATTTATCGATATTGAGCTTTGAGATTTTTGGGCATTAATGGAGGAGAGAGGATTCAAAAGCTAAGTGAACCAAGGTAGGTGGAGGGGTATTTATACCCCTCTAGGAAATCTGGCCGTTGGAAAAGCGAGGGGCCGGAACTTCCGGTCAGAACAACGGAATTTCCGGTGGGCCGGAAATCTCCGGGGAGAACTTCCGCCAAAAACCTCCGGGACCCCTCCCGTGAGGAAAACCCAAAATGACTTAGCCAAAATTTCACCAGAAAATTTCCAGGGCCGGAACTTCCGGGGGAACCTCCAGGGAGAAGTTCCGGGACCCCTCTAGAGAGGAATCCCAAAAATGACTTAGACGAAATCCCACTTGGCCGGAACTTCCGGCCGGAGGCCGGAATTTCCGCCCACCAGAATTTCCGCCCAAAGGGCAGGAACTTCCGGTCCTCCACAGGCAGAAAACCACTTCCAAAGCGATTCTCTTCACCATCTTCAATCTTGTCTTCGATCTTTTCACTTTCTGGGCCTAATCAGCTAAGAAACCTATCAAGACACTTTAACAAACATGATTAGCCCACAAAATGTGTTGTCATTATATCACCAAAACTAAAAGATGTTCTTTCAATCTCCCCCTTTTTGGTGAATGATGACAACACACAAGACAAGATATAATTAAAGCAACAAGAACACGAAGCTCCCCCTCGAGAGAAGCTCCCCCTAGATGTGAGCATGCTTTAACCAAGATATAGATAGCAACATAATTGAATAGACACGAAGTAGATCAACACAAGTTGCATGTATTACACCACACATAGAGTTCAACGAATAAAAACAAAGATACATAGGCACAAGCTCATAAGAACGAATGAAAGACAAGAAAACTTGTGCCCAACCCATACAACACCCTCGAAAGCCTAAATAGAACTACTTCTCTCCCTTTGGCATCAAGACTTGTGGCCAAAAAGAAATAGCAGTGAGAGGAAAGTATAGATAAGAACTCATGTCCTGGTGGCCAAAAAGAAATAGCAGTGAGAGGAAAGTATAGATAAGAACTCATGTCCTGGTGGCCAAAAAGAAATAGCAGTGAGAGGAAAGTAGAAATTTTGATCAGGTTCATACCGGAAATTCCGGCCCCCGGAAGCTCCGGCCGAAGGGACGGAAGTTCTGCACACCGGAAGTTCCGGCCTTGTGCAGCAAGCGGAAATTCCGTTGAATCCGAACAAAATTACAAGCCACATTCAAATCACTGCTATACACTGAGAGGTCTAGCCTAGAGGATCATTTCTACCAAAGGAAACTGGCAAATTCCTCCTAAATCATCTAGGTTAAACGAAGTGTGAGTTCGTCCTAGATTCAAAAATAGTGGTATTTACCGGCATCCATGCCGGAAAAGAAGTGGTGGAGAAGGATCCCCTCGTCGAGGAGATGCAGATCCGGCCTTGAACCGGCGGAATCAGGGGCGGGAGCGTCCCGATGGAGATCGGCTGGCGGTGGGAGTTCGCGGGCTGGAGAGAGAAGGTGAGGGCGCGGGGGTGGAAGAACTGCTCGGGACGAGGCAGTTCACCCCGTGGCCCTCCCTTAAGGGTGCCCGCTCACTTAGACCGGAAATTCCGGCCCCAAGGGGCGGAATTTCCGGCCCCCGGAAGTTCCGGTCCCTAAGGGCGGAAATTCCGGCCTGCCGCCATAGAATCCCCAGGAAAAATGCCACACACAAACTGGACACGAGCGATGGATAGCAATGGTTCAGGGATAAGGTGGGGCTTAGGACAAGATATCAAACTGTCATAAAATGGTAGGGCACTCATAAGTGCAAGATCGAAAAGTAAATGCCACTTATGAGTGATTTTCCATTGAGCGCACATATTGACACATATAGGTCTAGAAGAACCAAAAACACCAAATGAAAAGCAACTCCTCCCATGAGGAGGTCGGTGGCCGAAGCCACCATATATGAGTATGAAAGAGTGAGACACCGTGAAGATGTATCTTGGGTTCTCACTCAAAACTCAACGTTTTAAGGTCACAATTCATGAATTTGAATTTAGAGTAGACAAATGAATTCGTTAATATAGGCATCATGGGGGGAGGGAGAGCCCAATAGTTAGGACAACACTCCCCCTAAATCCATGCCTACACCTAAACCAAGATAGAAGTTGAAACTATAGGTGTGTATGCAAGATTGTCAAGCCAAGCTCCTCGAATCCACGCTATTTAGCTCATTCCTCAAATAAGTGAATCTTGCTTCATCAAGTGGCTTCGTGAAAATATCGGCAAGTTGGTTATTGGTTGGCACATATGCTAGCTCAATGTCTCCACGGGCAACATGATCCCGAATGAAATGATGACGAATCTCAATATGCTTGGTTCTTGAATGTTGCACCGGGTTGTAGGTGATCTTGATAGCACTCTCATTGTCACACAAAAGAGACACTTTGTCACAAATGACACAGTATTCCTTTAAAGTTTGCCTCATCCATAACAATTGAGTGCATGCACTAGCGGCGGCCACATACTCGGCTTCGGCGGTGGAGAGAGAAATACAATTTTTCTTCTTAGAAGACCAACTCACCAAGGACCTACCAAGAAATTGGCAAGCCCCGGAAGTTGATTTCCTATCATCTTGATCACCGGCCCAATTCGAATTCGTGAACCCACGAAGAGTGAAAGATGAATCCCTTGGGTACCACAAACCAAACCTTGGGGTATGAACCAAATATCGTAGGATTCTTTTGACCAC
Organism: Puccinellia tenuiflora; assembly: GCA_012064385.1. NCBI lineage: Eukaryota > Viridiplantae > Streptophyta > Magnoliopsida > Poales > Poaceae > Puccinellia > Puccinellia tenuiflora. Next base: position 56,320 of record QRDG01000096.1, read on the forward strand.
CAACATGTGGCTTTCCTTAGGAGCCGCTTGATACCTTGCACACACACCTACACTCAACACAATATCGGGTCTAGATGCACAAAGGTAAAGCAACGAACCTATCATGGAGCGGTAGAGCTTTTGATCCACATCTATGCCCTTTGGGTTAAGTTGTAGATGGCATTTGGTATCCATAGGTGTCTTCTTCTCCTTAGCATCGACCATATTAAACCTCTTGAGCATGTCTTGAATATACTTTGCTTGGCTAATGAAAGTCCCTCCTCTCAATTGCTTGATCTCAAATCCAAGGAAGAACTTCAACTCGCCCATCATAGACATCTCAAACCTATCGGTCATAAGCTTTGAAAATTCATCATTAAAAGTTTTGTTAGACGAGCCAAATATAATATCATCAACATATAGTTGGCATACGAAAAGCTCCCCTTTAACCCTCTTAGTAAAAAGAGTGGGATCAATTTGCCCAACTTCAAATCCATGGTCTAACAATAACTCTCTAAGGTGCTCATACCACGCACGTGGTGCTTGCTTAAGTCCATAGAGCGCCTTATCAAGCTTGTAGACATGGTTAGGGAAGTTGGGGTCCTCGAACCCCGGGGGTTGCTTAACGAACACCAACTCCTTTAAAGGACCATTGAGAAAGGAACTTTTAACATCCATTTGTTGCAATTTAAAGTTATAACAGGATGCATAAGCAATAAGGATACGGATGGACTCAAGGCGAGCCACGGGAGCATAGGTCTCTCCAAAATCAATGACTTCAACTTGAGAGTACCCTTGAGCCACCAATCTAGCCTTGTTCCTCACAACCATGCCATGCTCATCTTGCTTGTTCTTGAACATCCATTTTGTACCGATAACATTGCGGCACTCCTTTGGCTTCTCAACTAACTTCCAAACTTTATTGCGCTCGAAATTGTTAAGCTCTTCATGCATGGCTTGCAACCAATCCGGATCTTCAAGAGCTTCGGATACTTTCTTCGGTTCCACCATGGCAATAAGCTTGATTATCACTAAAGTTTGCCAATTGCCTCCGGGTGGACACTTTGCCTCTCACATCACCAATAACCTTCTCAAGAGTATGTTCACGAAGTTCCATGGTTCTTGCAACTCTAGCTCGACGACGGGCTTCGATATCCTCATTGCATCTTGGAGGTATCACTTGATCATCTTGATCATTTGAGTCCCCGTCTTGACCGGAAGGTTGACCTTGATCATCACTAGGCACGGCTTCAACATTTGAAGAAGAAGATGATTGAACAAGGTCTTGATCATGGCTAGCCTCACGAATAGGTGAGTTGGTCTCTTGCATAGCAACTTGATCAAGGGGTTGAGGGTCTTCAACTTGTTCTTGGGTTGGTGCAATAGGCTCTTCATTAGCTAGATTTTCTTGTGTAAATAAAGGATCCACTTGAGTAGAGCATTGTCCTTCTCGATCCGCCACAAGGGGTTCCTCAACGGGGCGGAAAAATCCCACACCCATTCTTCTTATGGCTTCTTGAGGAATTACATCATCTACATCGGAAACATGAAATTGCGCCACTTGGGAGCCGTCATTTTCCTTGAACACCACACTACAAGATTCTATGATACGCCGTGAGGCTTTATCATAGATTCTATAAGTGTGGGATTCGGCACCGTAACCAACAAATATACCCTCTAGAGATTTGGATTCGAATTTAGTTAAGCGACAACCTTTAATCAAATAGAAACACTTACAACCGAAGATACGGAAGTAGGAGATGTTAGGCTTGTTGCTGGAGAAAATCTCATAAGGTGTCTTGTTCAAACCTTTGCGGAAGTAGAGCCGGTTGGATGAGTGACATGTCGTGGATATAGCCTCCGCCCAAAAGCTCAACAGAGTCTTAAACTCCACTAACATGGACCTCGCCATATCCATAAGAGTCCGGTTCTTCCTCTCGGCTACACCATTTTGTTGAGTAGTATAAGTTGCGGAATATTGATGACGAATCCCCTCTTCACTAAGAAACTCATTGAGGGTGTAGTTCTTGAACTCGGAGCCATTGTCACTTCTAATTGCCAATATGGGGACATTGTGTTGACGTTGCATTTCAATTGAGAAGTCGATGAAGGTTTGTTGGGTCTCACTCTTCAACTTGAAGAAATAAACCCAAGTGAATCTTGAATAGTCATCAACAATCACCAAGCAATACTTCTTCCCACCTAGACTAGCAGTCGGGAACGGCACCAAAAAGATCCACATGGAGGAGCTCCAAGATCCTCTTGGATGAAATAATAGTCTTGGAAGGATGGGGAGAATCATGCATCTTGCCTTCAACACAAGCCCTACAAACATGATCTTTGGCAAAATAGATATCTTCTTTTAGTCCGAGAATGTGGCCGCCCTTGTGGAGACTTTGCAAAGTTCTCATATTGACATGGGCTAGGCGGCGATGCCACAACCAACCCTTGTCGGCCTTTCCGAATAGGCACATCGAATTTGAAGTGGTTTTCCCCGAAAAGTCAACCACAAACAAATCATCCTCGACGTCCCCAACGAAAGCGACCTTTAGAGTCTTGCTCCACAAGAGTACCACGACATCAATATCAAAGAAGATGGCGAAACCCATCTTATTAAGTGCACGAACGAAAAGTAAATTAAAACCAAGATCTTTGACAAGCATGACATTCACTAGGGTGATATCCCTAGCGATTACCACCTTGCCAAAACACAATACCTCGGATTTTGATCGATCTCCATAAGTGACGGTTGCTTGATTTAGATTTGGTATCATTTCCGTCATTAATTCCTTGCTTCCGGTCATATGTTTTGTGCATCCACTATCAAGCACCCATTTTGACCCACTGGAAGCATAGTCCTACAAGAAATCATTGCTTTGATTTAGCTCCCCATTTCTCAATGGGTCCTCTTTTGTTAGTAGCAAGGGTCTTAGGAACCCAAATAGAACGAGCAATAGGCACATTTCTAGGACGAACAAACTTAGCATAGATATCCCCATAACAATCAACATATAAAATGTAGTGGGGGTTAGTTTTTCCCGCAAAGTCATCACTAGTGGTTTTGCCCCTTGTGGCACCACCACTAGCAATGTTGACCTTCTTAGCTTGAGGAATCTTCTTAGCTTGAGGAGCTCTAGCATCCTTCATGAAACTCTCTTTCTTCTTTTCCTCCTCAACAAACCCGACACCACCTCTCCCCTTTTGTGAAGTAACAAAAGGTTTCTTACCTAGGGAGATGGCCTTAGCAAGATTGATCTTCAACCTAGCATTTTCCTCAATGATATTTGTATGATCACAAGTAACGGGAGTGGAGGAACTAGGCACATCATTTTTAGGCGGTTGAGCTTGAAGTTGTTCATACGACTTAGTAAGGGTAGAGTGTTCACTCTTCAATGCCTTGTGAGCATTGTAAAGTTTCTCTAACTCCTCGGTTAGTCTAGAATGACCAACACCAAGCTCGACCTTTTCATTCTTACAAGCTTTGTATTTAGCAATTGCATGGTCACGTTCTTTAATGAGTTTAGCAACAATTAAATCATGTGACTCTTCTATGGATTCTAGTTGTTCCTCAAGAGAAACCCTAAGATCATGCTCTTCTTCTAGAGTGTCTTTTAAGGATGCAATTTCCATAGCATCCTCTCTTTCAATCTTACCTTTGATCTCAAGCATCTCTTGAGCTTCACCATATTGGCTCATGAGAGCCTCAACATGCTTCTTGGTTTCATCTTGCATGTTAGTTATAAAATGATCGAAGGCAACTATTTCCTCTTTAATTTTAAGACTAGTAGCATCATCCATATTACTCATAACCTTAGGAGATGAGGGAGATGATACCTCGTCGGTCTTGGCCATGAGACATCTTGCGGAGGAGTTGGAGACATTCTCATTAGGGGATTCAAAGAGAGAAGGTGATGATGAAGATGCTATGGCTATGGCGGCAACCTCACTTGTGGTATCTTCTTCTTCTTCCCCGGATGAGTACTCTTCTTGCGCAAGCAACACAATTCTTGGGGGCTTCTTGTTGATGGCATTCTTCTTGAAGAAAGGTTTCTTGTGGGTGTCCTTTGACTTGTCCTTCCTAACAAGCTTTCCTCCATGAAGTTCTCAATTCTCAAACGGACACTCGTCCATGAAGTGATATTTATCTTGGCAATTGTAGAAAGTACGAACCCTTTGGCCACCCTCCTTCCTTCCACTTGACTTGTTAACAAAATCCCTTGCCTTGGGCGGACTCTTCCAAAAGACTTTAGACGTGAGAGCCGCATAGTCCTTGAGAGTATCTTGAAGCTCTTTGGGATCCCAATGTGACACGTCTTCTTGAGTCTCATCATCATCTTGCACCACAACCTTGGCCTTCAAAGCAAGTGAAGTTCCTCTATGCATTCCAATGGCATGGGCTCGAGCGTCTTCGGCGTTCTTGGCGGCCACCTTGAATGCCGCCATCTCTTGCATGACTTCAATAGATGACATGAGGTGATTGTTGTGTCTTCCTTGGAGGCTCTTCAAGTCGGTGGATTCAAAAGGCCAAAGGGCACTCACATACTTCCTCTTGATACAAGCATCATCCACATAGGTTGCTCCAAGGGCTCTAAATTGAGTGGCAAGGGTCTTGAGCCTTCGATACATGTCTTCATGGTCTTCACCATCTATCATGAAAAATCCCTCGGCTTGGTTGCTCAAAGCTTAAAACCTATTCCTCTTCATGCTCTCATTGCCGAAAAACTCTTGGGCGAGAGTATCCCACGCTTCTTTGGCGGTGGTGGCAACCTCGATGTGAGTCATGTGCTTTTCTCCCACGGCGGTTCGAATTATGTTGAGAGCCAAGTCATTGAGTTGACCATCCACAACTTCTCTTCTTGTCATGTTGTTTGGGTCGACGGCCTTGAAACCAACTTCGATGATTCTCCATAGCTCGCTCGAAGCGCTCTTGATATGTGATCTCATAAGAAATTGCCAATTAGAAAAACAAGACGGATTAAACTTAGGTGGATCACCCCTATTGTTTATATGAGGATGCGGGATAGGTGGGTTGACGGAGTACTTAAATGGAACACCATGGTACTCATCCTTCCCATTATCAATTTTAGGAGGGGATTCATTATTGGGTTGTTTGCCCTCCCCATCAAGTGTGGCAGAAGCATTAGCCTCTAGGGATGATGTAGCGGGTGGCTTGTTAGCCTTCAAGAGTTCCCTCATCATAGCACGCAACTCCTCCAATTGAGTGTTCATGGATGATGTCAAGCTTGTTTCCAAATTCTTGAGATCATCCATGGTCACCGGAGGGGTGCTACCACCTGTAACATCATCACCGTCACCCATACCCTCTTAGGCGGTGAAGCCTAACTTAAGAGCCAAGGCTCTGATACCAATTGAAAGGATCGTATGGGCACCTAGAGGGGGGGGGTGAATAGGTGCTACACCAATTTTTTAATTCTTTTTCGATTTTAGGCTTAACATAAAGGTAAATTCTCTAGATATGCAACTAAGGTGAATTTACCTATATGACAAGAAAGCAACTACGACTAGGCAAGAAACACGATACAAGAAAGACAACTAAGGGATAGAGATAACCGAAAGTAGAAGCACGCGGAGACAAGGATGTATTCCCGAGTTCCTCCTTGTTAAGGGAGTACGTCTCGTTGGAGGGGTGTGAGCTCGCCACAAGAGGCCTACTCAAGATTCCACAAAGGCCTCACCCTATTATCCGATGAACCGCACCCAAGGGTTTGGTTCACCTTCCACTATCATAATCCTTCAAGGCGGAATCCGGAGCCTTTACAATGTTTTTGGGGCACACACCCACAACTTAATTGGGGGCTCCCAAATCAACACATCTGTCACAATTACAACAAGTAGTAAGCACAAGAATTCTAGGGTAACACAATGCTAACCCTATAAACGAAATCCCTCAAGTGAATGAGGGGTAAATGAAGAACGGCTTGGTGAAGATGTAGATCCGGGCCTTCTCCTTCAATCCTCCAAAGATCGACGAGTTTGAGTGGAGGGATTGGGAGATCTATCGATTTTGAGCTTTGAGCTTTTTGGGCATTAATGGAGGAGAGAGGATTCAAAAGCTAAGTGAACCAAGGTAGGTGGAGGGGTATTTATACCCCTCCAGGAAATCTGGCCGTTGGAAAAGCGAGGGGACGGAACTTCCGGCCAGAACACCAGAATTTCCGGTGGGCCGGAAATCTCCGGGGAGAACTTTCGCCCAAAACCTCCGGGACCCCTCCCGAGAGGAAAACCCAAAATGACTTGGCCAAAATTTCACCGGAAAATTTCCAGGGCCGGAACTTCCGGCCTGGAGGCCGGAACTTCCGGACCACCAGAAATTTTCGGGGGAACCTCCGGGGAGAAGTTCCGGGACCCCTCCAGAGAGGAATCCCAAAAATGACTTAGCCGAAATCCCGCTTGGCCGGAACTTCCAGCCGGAGGCCGGAATTTCCGGTCCTCCACAGGCAGAAAACCACTTCCAAAGCGATTCTCTTCTCCATCTTCAATCTTGTCTTCGATCTTTTCACTTTCTGGGCCTAATCAGCTAAGAAACTTGTCAAGACACTTTAACAAACATGATTAGCCCACAAAATGTGTTGTCATTATATCACCAAAACTAAGAGATGTTCTTTCACCATTGAAGCAACTTACAGGTTTTGCAAGGCGGTGAATGCGGTGTTTGGACCAACGTATCTGAGACAACCAAATGCTCAAGACACTGCTCGACTCTTGGCAGTAGCTGAAGCGAGAGGTTTTCCAGGGATGCTTGGAAGCATCGATTGCATGCATTGGAAGTGGAAGAATTGTCTGTATGCTGGGCAGGGGATGTATAACGGAAGACATCTTGGAGCATGCTCAGTTGTACTTGAAGTGGTGGCCGACTATGATACGTGGATTTGGCATGCTTTCTTTGGTATGGCCGGTGCTCACAACGATATCAACGTGCTGCAACGTTCTCCGGTGTTTGCCAGACTTGCCAATGGTCAAGCTCCCGACTGTTACTATGAGATCAACGGTCATCAGTATAACATGGGATACTACCTAGCGGATGGCATCTATCCAACATACTCGACATTTGTGAAGACCATTCGCAATCCTGTTCCTCCGGCGGAGAAATATTTTGCGAAGAAAAAAGAGGGTGCTCAGAAAGATGTGGAACGAGCATTCGGTATACTTCAAGCCCAGTTTGCGATCGTCAGGCATCCTTCTCTATCATGGTCGATAGAACAGATGTGGGAGGTCATGAATGCTTGCATTATTATGCATAACATGATCATCGAGAATGAACGCGACCCTAACGTACTTTTTCCGCCCCAGCTTCCAGATGACCATTATGTTCAGAACCCGTTTGACGGGCAGGGGCAACTTGAACCGGTGGTGCATGGCCCGCCACAAGGCTTCTCGGAATTTCTCGCGGTGCATCAGCAAATTCTTGATGGAGATGCGCATCAACAACTGCAAGATGATTTAGTGGCGCACCTGTGGGAGCGTCATAGCGGAGAGGGTGATGGCCTTGTTTGAAGCACAATTTAGAGGATTTAAAACTTTATTGTTGTAATAAATAACTAGATTTTAAACCATTTGGTCGTGCCTGTGTTTGCCGGTGTAACTATTTGGCCGGAACATTCGTGCTCCGGCCGACGATTGTAGGGTTCAATTTGATCATTTGCTTTGGGGTCAGGCCGTTTAGAGAGTGCCAGTGTGGGAGTGGAAAAAAATGCGGCAACCCAATTGGGCCTCCAATGAAGGTGTGCCGGACATAATTTAGGGGCTTCCCGTGGAGATGCTCTCAATACCCGTCTCCTGGCAGTTGATAGATCAAGCATGCCTGAGAGCGGACGATCTGACATGGGCGGACGCTGCCGCCTCCTATCTCACCACTGAAGTCCATGCGGGGATCTGCGTCCAAAAAGAAGAGGAAATCGCTCTGCTGCCAGAATACGGTACTACTACTATGGTCATTAAGTGTTATGGGGGACAGGTGCATTTACAGTGCTGGGATCTGTTTATTCAAAAAAAAAAAAAAAACAGTGCTGGGATCTGCGACGGTATGTTGGCAAAACATCGGTGATGTTCCTCTTTGTCCCCCACGGCATTTACTGATAATAAACCTCCAGGCGAGCGTGAGTCTGGGAGCCGGTCTCCTACACTGATGCCAATACAGAGGCATGGATCAGGAGATTAAGTCCGAACCCTGTCATATAATGGGCGAAAAAATCCTCCCAATACCAGAAATCACATGATTCATTTTTTTCCTACCAAAAACCAAAGCTGGGTTAGCCCACGACCCCAAAAAACAAGACAGACGCTATGTGAGGAACAACGTCATACTAAACTCGCAGATTGATCCAGGCATTTTCCTGTTAAAAAAAAATTCAGCCATTTGTGAACCGAATGCCAGGATTGTTCTGTGTAGTGCAACCTAGGGGCATCTGTCTTGTTTTCAAAAAAGTGCCATTTTTTTTTAAGTTGCGGGAATATATATCCATTCTATGTGGGCGGCGCCAAAATATTTTTTAAAAAAGTTGCGGGAATATATATCCATTCTATGTGGGCGGAAAGTCTCATGGATTTTTTTTTTGTTGCTCTGCATGAAAAAGACAAATTTTATTTTATCTAGCACCGAAATTTGTCTTTTTTGCCGAGGCAAAATAAAAATTAATTTTTTCACAAAACTTTATGCCACGCTCATGTTTTTGCCAAGATGTACACGTACAATTTTGTTTTGCAATTTTTAAATATTTTAAAACGTGTTTAAAATGCATTCTTTAATAAACGGGATAGATGTTCCAGGTGCAAAACATACATGGGTTGCGTACCGGCCGTGCAGTAAAACAAATTTCGGTTTTGCTAATTCTAAGTCGACTAAGAATTAACTAAATCTCAGTCGCCTTTTTAACCGTTAGATTTTGTGTCGTGATTCGTGCTAATTTGCGAGTTGCACATGGTTTGCAATTGTGTGCAACTGACTGAGAATTAGTTAAATCTCAGTCGCCTCCTTGACCGTTTGATTTGTGTCGTGATTCGTGTTGATCTAAGAGTTACACATGATTTGCAATTGTGTGCAAGTGACTGAGATTTAGTTAAATCTAAATCGACTGAGAATTAGACACTCCCAACAAATTTACTACGTATGCCGTTGGGAGCTGGAGTACGGATCAAGCGTAGCTCTGGCTTCCCTACCTTCATGGCTGTGGGCCGGTGGTGTAGATCGGAATGTCGTCGGTGCTGTAAAAACAAGGAGGTAATTCTATGAGAACATGCAACACATTCAAGTGCGACAGTCATGCAAGTGCTTGTCCCTGTACGAGACGTGCTGGCCGTGGTAACAACGATAACTTCTGACATTGCCAGGTAATAGTGCATGTCATAAAGGTAGGGTGTGGATGTATATCCGAAGCATGCAAATACAAACTCTGACGCATGTCTGTACCTAATCGCGAAGTGACCGGAGCCGTGGATGGGGTGCGTGCATCTGCCGCCCAGGTCAGAGGAGCATTTTCCAAGCATGCCCTGGTTACTTCAGGACTCAGGACTCAGGACTCGAGAGTCAGGATACAAGCCAAAATGGTTTGCATCATTGCAAGGGTCAAGCCCGTTCACGAAACCGAACGAAAAAGACAGGAAAAAAACACACAAACACACGTGCTGCTCGGACGGCACGCACCAGTCACTTTGTGACGTGACCAATGAACTCCTCCATGTCCAGCCACGAGGAGCCACCTTCTGCAACGGCGGCACGAATATCCTTGGCGAGCGCCTTGGCCGCATTCCGCACGGCGACCCCCTCGTCAGAGTCCATCGCCCTCCTGATGACCTCCTCAATGTCCTTGGCCGGCAGCGTCTCCCGGTTCTTCTCCCACGGCCTCACGACGATGCCGGCCTTGAGGTGGCCGCACACGTACTCGGCGTTCCACGGCTGGTCGGAGTGCATGGGCCACGCGAGGATCGCTTTCCCGTGGCTCAGTCCTTCGAGCAGCGAGTTCCAGCCGCAGTGGCTTACGAACGCCGACGTGGCGTCGTGAGCCAGGATCTCCAGCTGCGGCGCCCAGCCCGTGATCACCAGCCCCTTGCCTTCGGTTTCTTTAGTGAACTTTGATAGCAGCTCCCCGTGCCGGCTCTTGCCGCCGGCCTCCGCGAATATGTCGGCGCGGTCGGCGTCGCGCAGCACCCAGATGAACCGCTGCTTGCTGCGCTGCAGCGCCGTGGCCAGCTCCTCGATCTGCTTGCCAGGCAGCGACGTCATGGTGCCGAAGCACACGTACAGCACCGATGAGGCCGGCTGCTTGTCAAGCCAGTCCAGGCACTCGTGCCGCGGCTGCAGCACCTGCGAGGACGGTGCAGCAGGCATGGTCGGGTCGAGGTCGAGCAGTGGGTTTAACGGGCCGATGGTGAACAGTTTCTTGCCGTCTTCGGACAGGGTCTCGCCGAGCGCGTCGACGAAGTCACCCTCGAGCGCGCGGCACGAGTTAAGGAGCAGCCCGGCGCCTGACACGGCGAGGCCGCCCTGCCGCCGCACCAGGTCCATGAACTCCTCGGTGAGGAAGGACTCTGGCGGCTGGACGGGCAGGCCGAGCGCGCGCACCAGGCAGTGCCCGGGGTCCTTGAACCCGGCGCTGAACGACTGCCCCACGCACTGGAGCGCGTACGCCTCGCAGTGGGGCAGCCGCGACGCCTCCGACGCGGGGAAAGCAATGAGGCTGTCGTGCACGACGACGACGCGGCGGTGCGATGCGGCGAGCTCCACGAGGAGGCGCCCGAGCGGGGCCGAGGCGTGGTCGCAGAACGCGTCGAAGAGCGGCTGCAGGTGGCCCGGGAACGCGATCGGGCTGTTGGGGTCGGGCGGCTGCGTCCCGTAGGGAGGGATGTCGAGGGCGGCGAAGCGGAGCGAGCCGACGGCTCGCGCGTCCCAGCCCTGCACGCGCGCCCGCGCCTGGCGGACGTGCGGTGCCGACGCCGCGTAGTGCACGACCAGGCCACGGGACGCCAGCAGGAGCGACAGGTGCAGCATCTGGTTCAGGTGCCCCTGCGCTGGGAACGGCACGGCCACGATGGCCACGGGCGCTTCTGGTGCGACCTCCATTGCTGCGGGAGCCATGCTCCACGGGGACTGCCTAGTGTGCCTCAAGCCACAGGCGGCCATGCTGCCGCATTTGTAGCCTGTAAAGGCGTGTACCGCGCGAGGCTGCATTACCGGAGATCCGATCGATCCGCTCTGGGCTTCTAGCTCGTGGCCATCGTGGCCATGGGGACACGTTGCATTGAATCCGATCAAATCAGGACGCGATGACGATGCATTGAATCACTCGTACCGCTACAGCTGCATTTGTAGCACTCCTACTACACACGCTGGGGTGAATATCCAGTTTCCTACGGTGGCAAACGACGGGGCTGCAGCAAGCGCACTGACGCACGAACCACACTGGCACACTACACTAGTCTCGTTCGCAGCATGAGTCTTGGCAGTCACTCAATTCAGTCATATTTTCTTTTCGAATCAATCAGGAGCCTTCTCTATTGCTTATTTTTTTCAGATGAACTTCTCTATTGCCTATCATGGTTCCCCGAATCTATCCACTAAGAGCATGTCTAACAGACCCCTCAAAAGGCCCAACCCCGTAAAATAACTGCCGATATACGGGGTTGGGCTCTACCCGGCCGTCTAACAGACCCCCTAAATCGGGCACCCCGGATGGATTTTTACAAGTTTCGTTACGGGGCGGCTCGTCGCCCCCTACTTGTGCGGGGTGAGGCGCGGAATACAGGCCCAACCCCTCTTCCTCCCCTCCACTGCGCGCGAAACAATTCAGCGAGCCCAACCGCCGCCGCCGCCGCCCGATCTCCTCCGCCCCGCCCTCCCCGGCCACCACGCGGCCCGATCTCGCCGGAATGGACCTTCCGCAAGCACCTCCGACCACCGGCGATGCATCACCGTCGTCAGGGGTGGTGAATGTCACCGTCGGCGTCGTGGAGGATCAGCCGAGCAACGGCGACGTCTCGGCCATCATCTCCGCCACCATCCCATCGAAGAGGAAGCGGATCCCGAAGGTCCCCTTCCCAGAGACGGCGGCCGGTGCTGCGCCGGCTGCGACCCCTGCGGCAGCCGCGAAAGGAGGCCGGAAGAAGACGGCGTCGGCGGGGCCGAGGGGTGCCCAGCCGAAGGCGAAGAAGCCAACCACCTGCGTCGGCCTCGCCCCCCCACCGTCCAATGCCGCCGCCCGTCCTGCTGCTGCTGCTGCCGTTCCGCCCGCGCCGACGCCACCCGTCGCCGACGCCCACCAGGTGCTCGACCATGAGCCCACCACAAGCTACATGGATATGCTCAACGCTGGAACGGTGGACCTGGACGCCGGCATTGGTGCGTTCGATGGAGGGTCCAACTACGACTATGGCGACTATGGCGACGACGAGGAGGGTGACGAAGAGGTCGACGACGACGTTGTTGAGGTCGACCCGGCTGCTGCCGGTTCGTCCGCGCCGAAGCAACGCACGTCCAACTACACCGAGATTGAAGACGTGACATTGGTCCGTGCGTGGGGTAAGGTGGGAATGGATGCGTGCACCGGCACAGACCAAACCGGCAAGCGTTATTGGCAGCGCATTGAGGATGTTTACCACCAGCTCAAGCCTCGCACGAAGAGTATGGCGGATCGATCCTACCGCTCCCTTGAAGGCCGGTGGAACACGATCAAACCTGCTTGTTCTCGTTGGAGCGCTGCCATGGACCAAGTGGCGGATAATCCACCAAGTGGATGCGTTCAGGAGGACTATGTGAGTTTTCTAAACTATGTGTTATTGATGTGCAAATTAGTTCTTGTGCAAACTATGTGTTATTGATGTGCAAACATCACACTATATTGTTGTGATGTGCAGCCCAAGTATGCTCAACTGCGGTACAAAGACATGGCCGGCTCCAAGAATAAGGAATTTCAGTTTCAGCATTGCTTTGCATTGCTTCAACACCTTACCAAGTGGCAGTTGAGGGACCAAGAACCAAAGTGCAAGAAGGAGGCAATGCTCAGCATGGATGATGAAGAGGAAGACATGAATGGTAGAAACAAAGGCAAGCCCGAGGGCACCAAGAAAGCGAAGGAGAGGCAGAGGTTAGAAGCCGAGGCAACTAGCTTCAAGGAGAAGATGGATCAACTCATGAAGTCAAAGGAGGCATTAGCATTGAAGACATTGGAGACCAAGCTAATCATCACCGAGAAGAAGAAGGAGGTGAAGCTTGCCAAGGTGGAAGCTAGGCGGGAAGATGCAAAGCGCAAGGCCGAATTGGATGCTAGGATGTTGGCACTCAAAGAAACCAAGGCGATGAAGGAGCTCTTGGCCGAGGAGAAGGAGATCATGATGATGAACACCAAGGACATGGACGAGGATCAGCTGGCGTGGTGGAAGGAGACTAAGGCCGACATCATGACGAGGAAGTTGCAGGCGCGTCAAGCTCGTGCGGCAAGCGATTGATGGTGTATCGCGTTGATCGCGTTGGTGGTGGCAACACTTTTAGGAACCTCCATGGCTAGAACATAACTAATGATCGTTGTGATGTAGAAACTATGAATTAAGCATCGCATGTTTTGCATTTGCCATGTTTGATCGGAAAATAGTTGTCAAAATAGGTGTGCAAAACCCTGTTTTTACGGGCCGAAAACTCGTCCGAGCTAGCAGACCCCGTATCCCCACCCCGTATTCTGTTTTACGGGGTGGGGATACGGGGTCTGCTAGCTCGGACGAGTTTTCGGCCGGTGGAAAGTGAATACAGGGCCCTCTACTCGCGTTATAAGGGGCAGAAAAATAGGGGGTCTGTTAGACATGCTCTAACTAGTATATTAGTCGAGGCAACAGGAAAAGAATGGCGAAGATTTTAAGCCATATTGTTAAATCAAGAGGATAAGGACGGTGAAGATTCTCAAGTTGCAAATGGACTCTGGAGCTTTCATCTAGCGATAAGTGCTAAAGAACAGAGGAGATTTAATCTACTCCTTTCATATTATAATATAAGATGATCTATGTATTCCCATCCGTAGTCGGTACGGGAATAACTAAAACATCTTATATATTACTACCACCGATCGGAAATGATTGTCGTGACAACACTACTAAGCTTGTATAAAATTATGAAGAGCTCACGCCAATCTTTACCGGCCGGAGGAAGTAATACGGAGGCAGTAGAAAAGAAGCACGAGAAAAGTACGTTGGAGATTTTAAGTTGCCAAAGGACGCTGGCTATAGCAATATGTTCGGAAATTCAATCCTACACCCGAGCTTACCAGCTCCTGCCATTTTGCACGAAAATAAAAAAATAGTAAAACTTTATAAAAAAATCTGACAAAATTCAGAGACACACATATGTAAGTTGTTCACACTCGTGAATTTTTTCGGAATGAAAAGACATCCCCTGTGCTCTGTACAAAAAAGCGCAGGGGATGTCTTTTCATTTCGAAAAAAATTCACGAGTGTGAACAACTTATATGTGTGTATCCCTGAATTTTTCAGATTTTTTCATAAAGTTTTACTATTTTTTTTATTTTCGTGCAAACTGGCAGGAGCTGGTGTGCTCGGGTGCACAAACGCCGCCACCTATGTTCGGAAATTCAATCCTACACCCGAACTCACCAGCTCCTCCTGCCATTTTGCACGAAACGCCGCCCCCCAATATGTTACACTATGTTAGCGTGTGTTTGGTTCCGTGAGTTGAGGGTGAGTGGGTGGGATCACCCCACTTTTTTATATGTTTGGTTGAAAACTCAGGTGCACGGTTCAGCCCACCAATCGGAATATCCTGCTGAGATGCTGCATCAAACGACCCCTCCAGATCGGCCGGGTCATTTGATCCACGTTTTAACGGAGCGTGGCGATTGTTCCTATTCTCTCTCCTCGCTTCTAATCGCTCGGAAGCGTCACCTCCATAGCTCGTCTCAACGAATCCTCCGTTGGCAGGCCGACCCAGTCCTCGCGCCCGGCCTTCCCCGCGCCGCCGAGCTCGGCCGTCCGCCGCGCCGCCGCCGTGCTCGTCCGTCCCCCGCGCCGTCGAGCTCGGCCGTCTGCCGCGCGCCGCCGCCGCCGCGCTCGTCCGTCCGCCACGCCGCCACGCTCGGCCATCCCCGCGCCATCGAGCTCGGCCGTCCACCGCGCGCCGCCGCCGCGCTCGTCCGTCCCCGCGTCGTCGAGCTCGACTGTCCGCCGCGCGCCGCCGCTGCCGCGCTCGGCCATCCCCGCGCCGCCGAGCTCGGCCGTCCGCCGCGCGCCGTAGCCGCGCTCGTCCGTCCCCCGCGCCGTCGAGCTCGGCCGTCCGCCGCGCGCCGCCGCGCTCGGCCGTCCCCGCGCCTGGCCATCCGCCGCGGTCGGCCGTCCCCACGCTCGGCGGTGCACATCTCGGCTGGCAGTGAGGTCTTTGCCTTCGTTCCCGTCGCCGCTCAAATCCGTGCGATCCCCCACCTTGCCCCTTTTTTTGGTTAAGCTAATTGCAATTAAAGACGTGTTAATCCATTGCTATTAGGCATGGTAGACTAAACAGATACCATCCCATCCTCAAAACCAAACAAAACACCAAACATGAATTTGGAACCATCCCACTCTTAAAAATCTGAGCCATCCCATTCCATCCTTCTTAGTCCATCAACCAAACGGACGCTTACATACTCTTAGCACAGAACCTGGGAGTGCCTTCAAGATGACGATTCCCATGTTTACCAACTAGGGGTCAAATTAGATCTTAGGGAGAGGGGTTTTTTTCCTTTTGAATGGGGAAGGGCACTAGCCTGCCCAAAATTTTCATTTCAGCTCAAAAGCACATAACGGTTGAGATTACAAAGTAGATGCAGTTGAGAGATAGCATCAAGAACTGAGTTGAGTTACTGTAAGAACTAGTAGACTCAGATCGCGAGAATCGTTCTGCCTGATGTGCACAACTGTGAGCCACCCCATTAACATCTACGATATATGATAAAATTTTGGCCAATGGGGTCGAACAAGCTCCTGCAATTGCATGACAAACTGACGATACACCAAATTTTGCAGAGGACGGATGTGTGTGAGGCAGAGCAAGCAGCAAGCAGAACGAGCAAGGTTGACGTTGTCGGTGAAAAAAATGGATTCAACTAGCTGTAGTTTTGTCACCACAACACCTGCAAGGAGAAGGACATTTTCCTCGGCTTCAACAGACGATTCCACTATGTGCAACATCGCTTGGATGAAGAAATCGGTGTCACGTCCACCTTCCTGCAAATGACGGTAAATGTCAATACCAGTAAGGGGTGTGGGCGTGTGGCAGTTGATCTCATCTATTTCCAGACTGCGTCAATATACAACTTTGACCCTGCAACAAAGAAATCTGATTTGATTGTGGATCCTTGCCTCCTTGGCGAGGGGCTTCAAGTGTTCTGAGAGATGGATGTTGATCGTCTGACAGGTAACTTCAGCAGGCATCAACGATAGGTCTACTCCGGGTAGCTGATCCATCTCCAGATCCATCAGCAGCGTCTTCACTGCAAAGATAAGATAACCTGATATTCAGGATGGGAATGGGCCGGGTCGAACCATTGTGTCATTGGCCCGACCCAAGGAAGCAAGGCCATTGGGGCAGTCGGGCTGGCCTCTAACAGGAAACGGGCCAGTGAAGCCGGCTCTTCTTAGCTGGCTCTTCTTAACCCAACGGGTCTCGCGGGTCGACCCAGCTCGGTGTTTTTTTTTCGAGAGTACGCGAATGCATACCTTAATTTTATAGAAGGCAGAATTTGTAATTACAAGACTGTCCTCCGGCACAGACGCCAGGGCCAGGTAACTTCACACTCAACTCGTAAGCCTACTCTCTTGCTATGCCAATATCTCCACTCCCTCCTCGTCGCACGTTTTACAGCTCTCTGAATTCCTCCAGAATGATCGTGGAAAGCCTCTCAACTGTATGTTGTCTCCTACGGTTACCAAAGCACCATGCATTTCCGTTCTTCCAGATGGCGTGGCATCCAGTGCAGACGAGCGCATCAATCCACTTCCTTTCCTTGTCCCTGAACTTTTCTCTCTCGGCCATCCACCATTCCTGAAGAGTGCTCACCTGCGTAGGCGCCTGAAACCGTGCCCCTGGCTTTTGGCTGCAACTGAACCATACTCCTCTCGCGTAGACACACTGCACCAGAATATGCTCAGCCGTGTCTTCATCCTGCAGACATACGAAGCAAGGGGAGGAGGTTGCCTGTAGTCCATGCCGCATCCTCCTGTCCGAGGTCCAGATCCTGTGCTGCACAGCCAGCCATGCGAAAAGCTTGCTCTTGGGCGTCGCTCCATTCCTCCAGATCGGTACTGCCAACGCACTCCTCTCGTGCCCTTGCATGATCATGGCGTAGGTGGAGCTTGCAGTGTATTCTCATGACCTAGACCACGGCCAACTGAAACTGTCAGGCTCCTCCAGTCTCCTCTCCACCTCCGAAATTGCAACCCATAGCAGCAGACATTCCATAGCTCCACGGAACGTCAGCGTGCCAGGGACGTCTAAAAGCCATCTGTTCTCCGTCAGGCCTTGCTCCACAGTCCTGGAGTTTATGTTTCTGGTGCTCACCGTTCGACATATTCCCGGTGTGATTTCCCTTGCTCTGTGTTAAACGGTGTTAAACAGTGGTAGTTGCAACCGAAGAGGATGCGATCCTATCGGTACAGCCAAACCCAATAGATAACTAGATAGCTCTATACGTTGTTAGTTGTTGTGTTGTAATCCTAACAAACTGTAACCCTAGCTCTATGAGCAGTATATATATTGAGCTACCGCCGGTGCATGAGTCACGGCACAAATCAATCTCTTCCTTGTTCTTTTATATGGTATCAGAGCCTACACTCCTAACCATCCATGGCTCCAACCACCGCCTCGCCGTCCCCAGCACCGATCAACATCGTCGCGTCACTGAGCACCGCCATCACCATCAAGCTTGACCAGGACAACTTCCTGCTCTGGAAAGCCCAGGCTTTGCCGACGCTTCACGGCAACGGCCTGTTCGGCTTCGTCGATGGATCCAGGGCAGCGCCGTCGAAGAAAGTTTCCGCCGCAGTCGGGAGCTCGGACCAGGTCGACAACCCAGAGTACTCGACATGGCTCAGGCAAGACCAGCAGGTCCTCAGCGGACTCCTTGCCTCCCTCATGCCCGCTGTGCTCGGCCACATCCAGCTTCTCAAGACGTCGGCACGGGTCTGGGAGGCGCTGGAGCGGACCTTTGCATCCAGGTCCAAAGCGCGGATCGTGCAGCTCCGCACCGCGCTGGTGAAGCCGAAGAGGAGTGGCACGTAGATTTCCTCCTACTTTCACCACACCAAGAAGATCGCCGATACGATGGCCACGATCGGCAACCCTCTCGGCGACGAAGAAATCGTCTCCTACATCCTGGTCGGACTGGGTGACGACCACGACAACTTCACCACCTCGATGAATGTGATCGCCGCGAACGAGGACTTCATTCTGAGTGATTTGTACGGGCACATGACCGTGTATGAGGTGCGGACCGGCGGACGTACACCCGGCGGCTACAACGACGCTCCGTTCCAGCACTCCGCCAACAACGCCTCACGCAGCGGCGGGCGCGGGGGTTTTCAGCGTGGCGGAGGCGGACGTGGCCGTGGCGATGGAGGCCGCGGCAAGGGTGGAGGCCGACACCACGACGGCTATAACTACAACGGAGGAAGCCATGGCGGTGGCCGTGGCGACGACCCTGGGCGCGACGGCAATGCTCATGGTGGAGGGCGTGGACGTGGCGGCAAGTCGACCTGCTAGAAATGTGGCATCTACGGCCACGACGCCATGCGGTGCTACTCGAGGTTTAATCACGCGATTGATGACGTGGATCACACGTTCGCTGGGGAACCCCAAGAGGAAGGTATGATGCAGTAAAGCAGCAGTTTCCCTTGATTACAAAACCAAGGTTGTCAGATCCAGTAGGACTTGGAGAAGGCTTAGCGAGGTGTCAATCTACTATGGCGCTTGTAAATTAATGCGGACCTGCACACAATCACAAACAAGTACTTTGCCCCCAACGAAACTGAGAGGTTGTCAATCTCTCTGGCTTGCCGAACACAAAGGATTAATTGTGCAGATGTACAATATGATGAGAGTGAAATATGACCAGCGAGCAAATGATGATGAAAAGCTATTAAAACGGTTGTAAACAATGTAGGAAAGGACCGGGGTCCACATACCACTAGCGGTGTCTCTCCAAAAGATATACATGATGGGTAAAAAAATTACAGCATGGCAATTGACAGAATTGTGGGCGCACAGCAATGCTATCATAAAATATTATTGTTCACAATTTCATCTAACATGGACATTACGTCAAAATACATAGACCGTTATCCAACTGCATCTATGACTAATAATCCACCCCGGGATCGCTATCCAGCATGTCACCCAAAAGTATTAAGTTGCAAGCAACAGATCATTGCAATAAGCAAAGTGCATAATGTAAACAATGTAAATAACACAAGGAAATCACACTGTAGTTTTCTCCCTAGTGGCAACAACACATCTCTAGTCTTAATCGTTTCTGTCAACCCGAGCTCGGACAAAGAGAGGCATGAACCCACTATCTAGCATAAATACTCTCTCTGAAGACACTAACAATTACTTGGCCAAAGCATCCACTAGAATCGGAGAGCATGCAAGATCATAGATAAAACATAACATATAGATGAACAAAAGTAATGACTTTCACAATTCCTCAGATCCATGCAAACACAATCATGTAGCAGTTACAGATAATATGATCTTGATCATGATAGTCATCTCACAAGATCTAAACAATGGAGTACAAGGAGGAGAGACAACCATCTACCTACTGCTATGGACCCGTAGTCCCGTGGTGGACTACTCACGCATCACTCCGGAGGCAGGCATGGTGGTGTAGATGCCTTCGGTGTCGATTCCCCTCTCCGGTAGGGTGCCGGGAAGAGCTGCAGAACCCTCCCGATCTAGGGTTGGCGATGGCGGCGGCCTCGGATGTCGGGGATATAACCCCGGGTAACTCAGAGTTAGTACAGTAGAAGGAAGAGACAATAAACAAATGCGTAAGGAAAAGCAGAAGAGGGCAGCCTGAGCCGACATTGGCATGGCCCAGACCGACATCCCGGTCGTTGATCCGACATAGGGTTATGTCGGATCCTTTGACCCAGTTGGGCCGGTTCTCTACTTCAGACATACCCCGCGGGCCACATCCTCTGCAACGGCTCCTCATGGCGGCATCACGCTAGCCGACATAGGCTTATGTCGGCAGCATCACTCCCGGGTCGACCCACCTTGACTACTCATCTGGTCGGGCCAGCGCCCGGGTCCCCATGCCGGGTAAGCGCTGCTACCTCGACACGCCCCGAATCTCCTTCGACCGGCATCCAGGCTGCCAAGATACTCCAGGCCGACATAGCACATGTCGGCTGACCAAGTTATCCCGGACGGCCCACTCTCCGCTCCCGAGCCCGGGCCGGCATACGCGGCACTTCATCACCCCATGGCCGACTCTTCATCGGCTACTCTCCATCGATGCCGGGTCTTGGGACGCCCATGGCTCAGACCGGCATCGCTGCCCATTCCTCCTCGCCAGCTACCTCGCCACCTTATGTTGGTCTTGGGACGCCCATGGCTCAGACCGGCATAAGCTCCTTCGACGGATACCAGGGCCGGCTATCACCTCCCGGGAGATAAGAGCAAAGGACGAGATGACTAGGCAGGAACAAGTCAAAGATGGTGGCATGGCCATAGTGGCATAGACGTGACCAGAGTACAGACAATGACGCGTGCACATCGCAGACAAGACCCCAGTAGGCATGTCACCTATAGTGATGCACCCGTGCTGAGCATAGTGACATGTGGGCCACTTCTTGTCCCCTGGGCTCCCCTTTATAAGGAGCACCAGGGGTAGCGCATAGGCGGCACCTGACCCGGGTCTCACTTTCCCCTCAGCTCCCTGCGAGCTCTTCTTCTTCCTCTGGATAAACAGCTCCAGGAGCAACCTTGTAGCTCTGATATACTCCATCGCTATACAGATCAGACAAGCAGAAGTAGGGGTTTTACCTCCTCACGAGGGCCCCGAACCTGGGAAAATTGCATGTGTGCTTCACCTTGTGTGCGTATTCCTACGCATAATCCCTCCCCGAATCCTCTAGCGTCCATCGGCCCCAAACTCAAGCCTACCCCTAGGCATCTGTTGTTCACCATGACGACATCGGACGTCTTCTGGAAAATATGATCGGGTACTTAGGGTTTTCGGGTCGAAGACTAATTTATAGGCGAAGAGGTGACTCGAGGAGGCGAAGGAGTCGCCCATGTGGGGCCCAGGCACGGCCTAGGTTGGGGCCGCACCTGGGGGCGTCAGGACGCTCTGGCCTCCCCCTCCGGGCGTCCTTCTGGCTCCATCTTTGTTTCAACTTGGAAATAAATCCCGTAAATTTTCAGCGCATTCCGAGAAACTTCCCAGAACAACTTTTCTGAAATAAAAAAGAAATCAGAAAACAGGAACTGGCACTGGACATCTTGTTAATAGGTTAGTTCCATAAATCATGCCAAAATGATATAAAACATTATAAAAATGTTGTGGTATTGTCGAATCTAGCCGCGACAGGGGTGCCATCGAGCTAGGTAGAGAGAGGGGTTTTGGAGACGTGGGGTGTTCCGGCGACGGGGTGACAAAGGGTTTACCCAGCTTCGGATCTCGCAACGGTGGCGAAACCCTACGTGCTGCTATAATTCACTATAAGGCAATATCGCCGAGTTACAGTGGATCGAGGTTGAGAACGTGCCCTAAGGCGTCCCAGGGGCCGGCTTATAAAGGCGTCCAGACCCTAGGCTTACAGGAGGAAACCTAACCGACTAAGTACAGAGTTCTACTCTAATCCGGCTTGGGCCTTGCCTTGTGGGCTAAGTCTTCCACAATGCAGGCCGGCTTCTGGAACCTTCCCTTAGCCGGATGGGCCTCCTGCGCTTCATCATACTGGGCCGCCCGGTAAGCCGGATTCGGCTTACCACCACTATGGGCCACCCTGGTATGCTGGATTTTAGTCTCCTCTGCGAGGATACCTGTTCGGCATAAACCCAGCAGTAGCCCCCCGGAAAGCTTCAAGTACTTCAGCGGCTGGCTCAAACCTTCGGCAATGTGTTGTCCGGTAAATTCATCATCCGTCTTCAGTCTTGGGGCATTCCCAGAAACCTGCAATCATGTCAAACAGCTTTCTCGATTTCATTGTGCCAGCTTAGTATGCCGAAAAGCACTTGAACGTGTAATGACACACGTCCGCCGATTTGTTGGCTATGTCAGACCCGGCAGTTTGAGTGGAGGAGCATCTTTGAATGCGGGGCTAGTTTCCGTTTTTCCCGCGCTGGAACCGAGGCGTCCGAAGGAAGAAACGTCTCCAACGGCTCGATCCCGTGACGCGTGGCGAGAAACTCGGCTCCTGGCCGTTGCACGTATCTCGGCGCCCCACTATAAATGCTGGACGCCTCGTCTTCATCGCGACACCAGGCCATTTGCAACCCTAGCTCCGAAACTCCTCCAGATCTCATCTCCTCCCGAGCTCCTTCATCTTTCCCTCGAGTTCCATGGCATCGAGTGCCCCTAGCTCTCCAGCGATCGACGCGACGTCGGCCGATCCGGCTCCGCCGATGGGGGGCTCCACATCCACAGCCGCCGCCGTCTCCGAGCCATCCGCCACTGCACCTGCATCCTCTCCAACTCCGGCGAATTCCTCCGCCGCTTCAGGCTGCGACACAGTGGCTTTGGCAAAAGCCGCAGCCGAAGCCGCTGCCACAATGGCTTCTGCTGCCGCAGCTGCTGATGCCGCTGTCGAAGACGCAAATGTTGGTGAGGAGGAGGAAGCCGGCAACAACAAGGGTGCGGCCAACAACCCGTCCACAACCGGGCTTGCTCGGTTGTGGATGAAATCAAGCTGAAGGGGATGGAGGCCAACGGAGCCATTCTTCCTACTTCAGAATCTGCGCCGACTTGGCGATCCGCCTTTGGCGACCCTTCTCCTACTCCCATCAGCGACGAGCGGGTACTTCTCTCTTCCCATGTCATTAGGGGATTTTCCTTGCCACCTTCGGCTTTTCTGGTTGATCTCCTAGACCATTATGGCCTCCAGCTCCACAACATCACTCCAAATAGCTTGCTATACATCTCTGGTTTTGTAGCACTCTTCGAAGGCTATTTAGGCATAAAACCTAGGTTAGATTTCTTCGAACGATGCTTCTTAGTCAAGAGGCAAACCGTGAACAAGGAGCTGCTGGTGGCCGGCTCTATCAGCTTCAACTGCCGCCGGGATATCGATTGGTACCCTCAAGTGCCAATCGTTGATTCGGCAAAGGGATGGGCGTCCACCTTCTTCTACTGCAAGGACGTGGCGACGCCAAACCGGCTGCAGGGGCTTGCCCCTTTCACAGACGAAGCCGGCACGCCGCTGCCCTCATGGAAAAAGAAGCCATCAGGTGGAATGCCGGCGGAACATGCCGCTATCCAGGCAAGGATTGCGCAGTTGACATCCGGCACTCCTCCCTCGACTGGGGAGGACACCATAATCTGCTGGATGAAGAGACGGATCCAGCCCCTCCAACATTGTGCTCGGATTTTATGCGAGTACACGGGCATCTCTGATCCCATGAGGATCAACAAGAAAGACCTGGAGCAAGACCTCTTTGAGGCTCGCTTCAACAAGCTTATCAAAGCCCGGCCTGGAGAAGGCCGGCAATATGAAGAATCATTGCCGATGTATACGGCAACCAACCCTCCCCCAAAGGTACTTTGATTAACCAAAGCTCAATTCTTTGAGAGATTCGAGTTTGCTTTTGTCGAACTAACATGTTATATGTCAGATTCCTGGAATCTTCGACATCCATCATGCTGGCAAACCTTCATCCAGCAAGGCGCCCACACGGTCCATCTCCTTTTCATCGGCTACCGTAGTGAGTCGGAAGAGGAAGAGCCAGTCGACCACGATTGGCGCTAAGTCGTCTGAAGATGACGATGCTCTCGCTGGGCTCAACATCCCAGCAAGAAGTAAGTCGGCTGACAACATCTCCTCCTTCCCTTGCAGCAAAGCCGGATTTGCTAAACTTCATCTTTTACCTTTGCAGGATAAAGAAGGGCGCTCCCTTGAGAATAAAGACAATTGCCACAAGGAAGAAAGCCTCTCCTGCCATCCCTCCTCCAACTCCTCCAGTTCCAGAGCCGAACCCCATAGAGGAGAACACCCGCACCATTGTGACGGCTCCACCTGTTGGGAGAGCCGGGGTTATTCCTCCCACCCAGTGGACAGAGATGACAGGGAAGGTGGCAGAGACCTCCTCACCAAGGGCTGAAGCTCCGGCTAATGATGCCCCAACCTTTCCCCCAATCAAAGCAGAAGCCTTCGACGAGGAGTTGCGAATCAAACCGGAGTTCATGAGCCGGTTCATGAAGGCACCTCGGCTTCCCCAGAAGAAGGGAACAACTGTCCGGGACGACGAGCCGGATCACACCAAGGCCTATGACACCTTTGATGTCATAGAGATCCTTGAAGATCAGCAGAATTACTTTGCTGATAGCTTTGAGGCCGGCATGACGCTCCTCCGCGAGCACGGCCAGGTAAACATATTACCCAGTAGCCCCCGAGCACTATGCCGGGTTAAGTTACTAGAACTAGCCGACATAGTGTTCCGAGTTAATGCACATGCATACACTTAGCCCCCTAGCCATGAAATGTCGTCATGTAGCCACCTTAACTTGTAAATATAGCTTTAGGCTTTTAGCAATTCCTTACGCAGATCCACCAAAAAATTGGCGCTGAAACCATCAATTGTTTGGGTGTGCGAAATCAGGAGATGCGCCGGCTAAAGACTGAGCTGGCGAACAAAGACGCCATCATCGAAGGGCTTGAGGCAGACCGGGTTCAATACCAAGGTATTAATGTCGAAACTTTAACTTTCTATAATGGGCATTTTTATACTGCTGACATTTTGTCTTGCAGACGCCATTATAAAAGCCAAGGAGCTTGCCGAGAACGCCGGCATTGTCGACCGGCTCCGCAACGAAAACATTGAGCTGAATAAGCTTAATCAATCAATGGCGGCGGAGCTGGAGACGACCCAGAAGAACCTTGCCAAAGCCGAACAACTTCTGGAAACAGAGAGGTAGAGCCACAAGGATGCCCTTAATGAAGTCCAGGACCGGCTTGACAAGCGCCTCGACGAATCGCTGGCTATCGACAACCAGCTTCTGAGTAAGCCTTTGAGAAAACTCGAACTCATTGCTTTCTGTCTTAGCCAAATATAATTGAACTTCGCCTTTTTGCAGCTCCGGCGGGTTATGGCCATGAGCTGACGGCGGAAAACCGGCTTGTCCGGATTTTGGAAGTAGGGGAACTCATCCCGAAGATTATTTCTTCGGGAAAAGAGCTTACCGAGAAGTTCTTTCCCAGCAACCCCGAGCCCCCGACGAACCTTGCCAGCTTAGAAGCTGAACTGGCCGAAGCAGTTTCATTCTTCGATGAACGGCTTCGATCCAGCGCTCGCGGAGGTGCGAAGACAGCCTTGGGCTTGATGATGGCGCACTACCCGGAGGCGGAATCCTGGCGTGTCGCATCCGGCTTCCCTCTTGAAAAGGAGGATGGCACGCCGCTGGATGACCAAGATCGCAAGAAGATCCTTCTCTCCGTCTCCGGTTACGCCAGCAAAATTGCCAACATGGTCTCCTTGACCACCATCTTCAAGGAAATGCCGTGCCCGCCAACCCCTGTCCAGTCAGATGATGACAATGAAGAGGCGGACAAATCGTCATGAGCCGAATTTGCTCCCTGAGCCGGCCATCCCTGAAAATGTAATAGACAAGTTGTAAAGCCGTCCAAACAATGTATATGTCTAGAAACAACTAAACCTTTTGCTGTATGTTAATCAGCTTTTATATTTGCAAACTTGCAATTTTTATGCCTCAGTTTATTCTGGCCTTTTACACCTTAGCCTTTAAGCGCCGGCAAACCTATTGCGAAGCTAACTCGCTGAGCAACAGGGTACGCAATGACCAATCTGTTTAGACTCAGAACAAGTGCCGCCTTTCGGTGCCGAAACGCTTTGAAGCAACCCGGCGCAAAAAGCTAACAGACAAACATTAATTTGGCAAAACGTTGTTTTTTCATCACCTTAAGGCGGATTCAACATGAAAGAGTTTACCAACGAGCAACACAGGCAATTTCGGGTAAACAGATAGTAACAATAAGATCATAGGGAAATAAAAGATGGTACAGATTCTCGAATTTCACATGAGAGAAGCCAATTTTTATTTCATGATCACATTGACATGGTTACAATAGAATTTGCTAAGTGTAAAAAGGACGTAGCTGAGTGATATTCCACGGACGTTTCGTCTCGTCTAAGTCGTCATCTACATGTCTTTTCCTCTTGCGACCTTTCTTCCTGGGATCTTTCTTTGAATCCCTTAAGTCGAGGAGATAATATGACCCGTTTTTCAGAGCTTTGCTGATAACGAAAGGTCCTTCCCATGGCGGGGATAATTTGTGCTGCCGGCTTTGCACAAGCCGAAGCACTAAGTCGCCTTCTCGAAAAGATCAATTCTGCACTCTACGGCTCTGATAGCGACGTAGATCTTGTTGATAGATGGCGGATCGTTGGAGAGCTAACTCTCTTTCTTCTTCGAGGATATCTAAGCCGTCTTGACGTGCTTCTTCTGCGTCTTCTTCGACGTAGGCTGCGACTCGAGGCGAATCGTGGATCATGTCGGATGGGAGCACCGCTTCTGCACCATAGACAAGGAAGAAAGGGGTGAAGCCGGTTGATCTGTTTGTGGTAGTACGAATACTCCATAAGACTGCTGGCAATTCATCAACCCAAGCGCCGGCTGCTCGATGCAAAGGAGTTTCAAGCCTCGGCTTAATACCTTGCAGAATAATGTCGTTAGTGCGCTCTACCTGTCCATTGGATTGCGGGTGTGCCACCGATGCCACGTCGAGTCGGATCTTTGATCGGCTACAAAACTTCGATAGCTCACCGATGGCAAAGTTTGTGCCATTGTCAGTGATAATGCTATGCGGTATGCCGAATCGAGTTGTAATCTCGACAATGAACTTTGTAGTTGTAACTCCGTCGAGTTTCTTGATGGGCTTTGCTTCCACCCACTTCATGAATTTGTCGACTGCCACCAGCAGGTGAGTTAAGCCTCCTCTTGCCGTCTTGAAAGGTCCCACCATGTCAAGCCCCCAGACCGCAAACGGCCAAGTAATAGGGATTGTCCGGAGCTCCTGAGCCGGCAAGTGATCATGCTTTGCGTAGCGCTGACATCCTTTGCAAGTCTTGACGATGTTGATAGGATCCTCCTTAGCCGTTAGCCAGAAAAATCCGTGCCGAAATGCCTTGGCGACCTACGTCTTTGCCGCCACGTGATGCCCACATTCGTCGGAGTGGATTTCCTCCAGGATTTGCCGTCCTTCTTCTGGAGAGATGCATCTTTGGAAGATGTCGGATGTGCTCCGTTTGTAAAGCTGTCCGTCAATAATCGTGTACGCCTTTGCTCGGCGCTCAATTTGATGGCTCAACACCTCGTCGTCCTTGGGCAGTTTCTTATTAATCAGGAAATCAATGTAGGGCGTGGTCCAATCTGGGGTTACCAAGCACACTTGAACTGATTCTGCCGACAAGGGATAATCTTCGTCGCCACCTTTGATGGACGGCTTGTGGAGGTGATGGAGAAATACGTCTGGTGGCACTGCTTTTTTCCTGGAGCCTATTCTGGCCAAGGCATCAGCAGCTTCATTGTCATCTCGGGAGATATGTCGAACCTCTAAGCCGGCAAAACATCGGCCGAATTCATCGACTGTTCTCCTGTATTCCGCCATTGTGGGACTTTTTGTGTTCCAGCATCCATCAAGTTGCTGCGCAACCAGATCCGAGTCGCCATAGCAGAGGATGCGCTTTACTCCCAACTCCTTAGCCATGTGAAGGCCGTGGAGGAGAGCCTCATACTCTGCTACATTGTTGGTGGCGTTGAAGTGGATTCAGAGGACATAACTGAGCTTATCACCCTTAGGCGATTTTAGTACTACTCCAGCCCCCGAGCCTTCCTTCATCTTTGAGCCATCAAAGTGCATTATCCAGTACTGAGAATCTGGCAAAGGTGTGCTTTCCATCGCCTCTGTCCAATCTGCAACAAAGTCGGCTAGAACCTGAGACTTGATGGCGGTCCTCGGCTTGTACTGGATGTCGAAAGCTGCTAACTCGATGCCCCATTTGGCGACTCGACCCGTTGCGTCGGCATTATTGATGATTTCTCTTAGTGGAGCCTTGCTGACCATCGTGATTGTGTGATCCTAGAAGTAATGACGTAATTTTCTGGTGGCAAAGAATACACCATAAGTTAACTTCTGGTAGTGAGGGTAGCATTGCTTTGAATCTGAGAACACCTCGCTAATGAAATAGACGGGGCGCTGATCCGGCCATTGCTTCCCTTCCTCCAGGCGCTCCACTGCAATGATGGCACTTATCACGAATTTCATGGCCGACAAGTAGAGGAGAAGCGGCTCTTTTTCCCTTGGAGCTGCTAAGATTGGAGCATGCGTCAACATATACTTCAGCTGAGCCAAAGCTGCCTCTGCTTCCTCTGTCCAAACGAAACTGTCCGACTTTTTGAGGAGCTTGTATAATGGCAATGCTTTGTCACCAAGCCGGCTAATGAGTCGTCTTACAGCCGCGGCGGAACCCGTAAGCCGTTGTATGTCCTTTAGACAAGACGGACTTTCGATGTTCTGAATCGCCTTTATCTTTTCCGGGTTAACTTCAATTCCTCTTTGGGAAACGATGAAGCCCAGAAGCTTGCATGTGGCTACTCCAAAGACGCATTTTGTCGGATTAAGCTTCATCTGGTACTCGCTTAGATTTACAAAGGTTTCCGACAGATCGGCGATAAGATCGCCACGCTTCTTCGACATGACCGCTATGTCGCCGACGTAGACGTGAACATTGCGGCCAATCTGCTTGTCCAAACACCGCTGCATACACCTTTGGTAACTGGCACCGGCGTTCTTTAAGCCGAAAGGCATTGTGACATAGCAGTAATTGCCATATGGCGTGCTGAAGGAAGTCTTGATTTGATCTGACTCCTTTATCTTAATCTGATGGTAACCCGAATAAGCGTCCAAAAAACAAAGCATCTCCGAGCCGGCAGTTGAATCAATGACCTGATCGATACGCGGTAAGGCGAACAGATCTTTAGGACAGGCTTTGTTTAAGCCGGTGAAATCAATGCACATACGTAGCTCAGAGGTGTTTTTATTTGGGACTAGCACGGGATTTGCCAACCAATCAGTGTGGACAACTTCACGAATGAATTTGGCGGCGGTGAGCCTTAGGATCTCCTTTCCAACCGCCTTGCGCTTCTCAGTTCCGAGCCGGCGGAGGCCTTGCTTGACCGGCTTTGCATCCTTGTTGACTTTTAGGGAGTGCTCGGCAAGTTTCCTCGGAACACCTGGCATGTCGGATGGTGACCAGGAAAAAATGTCCCGATTCTCACGGAGAAACTTGACGAGCTCGCCTTCCTATTTGTCGTCTAGACCGGCACCAATGATGGCCTCCTTTGTCGGATCATCCTTTGGGTTGAAGCTTGAATCAACTTTAGAGGACGGCTTTTCTGTTGCCGGCATCTCATCGGGACCAATTGTTTTCTTGAGATCTTCCAACTCCTCCCTGCAAATTTCTTGTTCAGCATGGACGGCATTAGAGGCCTCGCACTCCTTGCCTTTTTTGAAGTCTACTTTGACTGTGATGATCCCATTGGGTCCCAGCATTTTCAGCTTGCTATAGATGTAGCAGGGCCGAGCCATAAACTTAGCGAAAGCCGGACGCCGAAAGATTGCGTGGTATGCACTTTTAAAGGGAACCACCTCAAAAGAGACATCCTCAGTTCGAAAATTATCAGCTTCACCAAAGGTGACATTTAGGGTGATTTGCCCCATCGAAGAGGCTTGTCGTCCCGGCAGAATCCCATGAAACTTCACAGTGCTGTGGGTGAGTTGTGACTCGGAGAGACGCATTCTCTTCAATGTTGCGGCATAAAGTATATTGATACTGCTGCCGCCATCCATGAGCACCTTTGTCAACTTGTATTTGCCGACTATAGGGCTAACGACTAAAGCGTAGGTGCATTTTGCAGGAACTCTATCCGGATGATCGCTGCGATCCCATGTGATGGGTGTGTCGGACCAATCTAGGTATTGAGGAACTGCAGGCACCATAGCATTAAGTTCTCGCCAAGCCGCCTTTTCTTTGCGAGAGGAATCTGTTGCCAAGTTGACGATGAGACTTTCATCATGCTTAGGGAATTTTCTGCCTTTTTCTTTGGAGGCCGCGTCATCCGACTCTGAAGCAGCTTCCTCCTTCTCTTTGTCGTCTTTCCTGGACTTGCGCTTGTTCCTTGACTTGCCGGCTTTGGGGTCCTTGGCGATGTCCCGATTGATGTGACATTGCTGGATTGTGTGGGAACTCGTCCCATCAGGCCTGAGATGATGAACACAGGGGTTGTGCTTAATGTCGTCGTACTTCACCGTTGGAGGTCTGGATGATTGGTTGTTTGCCGGCTTCTTGCCCTGCCACTTGCCATTGCTCGAACCACCCTTTCTAAAGGCGGCAGCGACTTCGTGAGATGGGCCGGCTTGGTCCTCAATCTTCTTTTTCCCGGACTCGCGACGGCGGTTTTCGGCATCCTCCCTGTTGTCATCATCAGCAGCGGCATACTTGTTTGCACAAGCGAGTAAGCCCCCCCAAAGTTTCCGATTCGTCGCTGTAGATAATGAAGCGAAAAGTCGTCCCCTTCCACTACTAGGGAAAAGCCTAGCCGTGGCGCACCATATTGGGCTACCCGTGGCGCAGGCGCCTGCGCCACAAATTGCCACGCCACGTGTAAGCAATTAGCTGTGGCGCAGGACCCTATGTGCGCCACGAGTAGTTAGCCGTGGCGCAGGATACTATGTGCGCCATGGCTAAGGGGAAATACCCATGGCGCACTGGTGGACTGTGCGCCACAGCTGTGGTGCGCCACGGCTACCCTTTGACATGCGCCACGGCTATGATTTTCTGTATTTTTTTTATATACAGAAAATACAGTATTTATACAGATGTTAATATAGGTATTTATATAGACATATATTCTATAATACACATTGCAGAACAATACACAAAATAAATAGATCACATATGCATTATAACTGAAAATAGATCACGAATCATCATATAGATCACATCGATCGGAATCGAGTAGCAAGTTCGAACATCACATTACAAACTAAAGAAAGTTTAATTACAACACGAATTTCATCGACTGTTTGAACATAAGCTACACAGGTAGATAAGCTAGGCGTCGACGGTCTTCGGGGCCGGGAAGGGGCGGACGCCTTCTTTCGTCGTGAAGGGCCGGATGTCGCCTTGTGCCTTTAGACGCCGTTCCACCTCCGCATTATCGAGTGGAGCGCCGTCGTAGTAGAACATGCCTCCAATGGCGCAGACATCGTGTAGTATGATCCGCGCGAACGTCTCCTGGATGCGATAGAATTCTTGTCGAAGATCACGATCCTGGATAGTTGCCAAGTTTTCGGCCCAGCGTTGGAGTTGATCTGGCAACTTAAGTTTCTCTTCATCCCGTACGAAGGCACGGATCTGATGGATGGCGTAGTAGGCATCCCTCTCGCTGTTCTTTGGTTGCATGACGCACGCGAAGTTGATAATGTGGTGGAATGATAGCACACCTCCTCTTCCAGGTCTCTTCCTTTTGAAGACGCCTCCCCTCATACTGAAGCCAACTAGAGCATTATCCAGAGCCTTCTTGAGGTTGGTGTAGTCTTTTGGTTTGTCCTCCCTACCCGAGTCCAAATATGTGACTACGGAATATTTCGGGCAAAGAACGAGCAGGACGCAATACTTGTCTCTGGGCAAAACAATTTAGACAGAGTGTTAGAAAAATAATGATAGAAATCTAATGAAGCATCTTCATTATGGCGTAAAGAATGACTACTTACTCGGGATAGTAAGGCAAGAGAATGTAATCCTTCCACTTATTCTCCACCATGATTTCTTCAAGGTGTCTCGACATAAATTGCCAGCCTTCATGGCTTCTGAAGTTGGTCTCGATCATGTAGTAGGGGTCCGCTATCACGACGCCCCCGATCTTCTCTTTTAGGACCTGGTGGGCCGTACTGAGACAGAATAAGCGGACTAAATGAGGATGGAGCCGCTTCAAGTTAAACATCTTGAAGATGTCATCAAATCGCACGAAAAACAAATCCGTCGGCTCTTGTTTGCAAAAGCCATCAACTGCCTCTGGCACCTTGGCAGTGAAGAGTGAGTGTGGGTGTGTTGGATCTTTCAATTTAAGAAGATCCAACTCTCGTGTCAGAACACGCTCATGCAGCTTCTGCATATCCCCACTCATGAGTTGGAGCACATCAGGCAGTACCATCGGTCGACCCGCAATATGCATTTCCCGCGCAACATCTTTGCTCGGTCCTGGTCCGTCCTTAAACCGGATTGGCCGCGGAGCCGCCGGCTGGCTGCTAGAGGCATTGGCACCCTGCTGCGGCTTTGGAGGCAGCGACGGCTGGCTGGTGGATGCATAGTCGCTCTTCCTAGTTCTTTTCCGCCCCTTCTTAGGCTTCGGAGGGATGCCTCCTCCGGCCGCTAGCGCTTCACGACAGGTCCCAAGTAGTGTGTTGGGGCTCAGGATAGCTTGTGTTGCTTCTTTCTGCATGAAGTCGTCGGCTGGAGGCGTCTCTTGAGAATCGAACAGACGCTTCGTGCACGCGGCTTATCTGTTTGACCAGCGGGCTTGTGCGTGTGCGGAGCAGTCGGCGGTTCATCAAGAGGAGCCATTAATCCTCCGTCGTCGCAGCAGTCATCGAAGATGTCGTCTTTCTGTGCCGCGGGCTCTTTAAGTTGTGCTGGTGCTGGTGCGATGGCCTTGACAGGGTTTTGCCCCAACCCAACTTGCGGTGTTGCCTGTGGAGTGTCCGGGCTTAGACGGATCTGGGTTTTTGGCCATACCATGGCCCAGGGGATGCATTCACGGAGGAGCAGATGGTCCTCGGCTCCCACAGGTTGATAAGGAGGATCCACCTCATTGCGGCCCGAGAACACCCTAATCAGTGAGACCTTAAAGCAGCCATCGGGTATCGGCGTGTTGTGGTGCATGCGATTTTTGGGCGCAATGATGGTAGCCCTAGCAACATCCTTCAACTCTCCATTCACATGGTGTAGGAGAGTGCATCTAGTGTCGCCATGCGAAGAACATGCATGTAGGGTGTTAGAGATGCAAGGCAAAGGCAAAATGGATGAAGTAATATGCGTTGAGCCTACGACGCTTAGATACCCTGAGGGCGTCGAGCTCGGCCATTGTCGAGACACCGCCGATGTCTTGCGACACGGAGTCGGAGTGGGCGTCGCATGGGGGGCTGCCAGCCGGCGAATTCTCCGGAAGAGGTGACGGCGTGGTGTGGACCGGCAGATTATCCCGAACAGGTGGAGGTGACGGCGCGGTGTTGGCGGACAAAGCCGCCGACGCAGTGTTGGCCGGTTGCCTCCAAAGTTGGGCACTGGAAACGGCCCTTGTCAACCTCCGTCGATCCAATCCGTTACCGAGGTCACGACGGAAGGAAGGAAACCGACGAGCGCCTTGGCCACTAGTTTGTGGACTATATCCTCCTGCTTGCGCTTCTTCCTCTCCTTCCGCGTCTCCTTGTCCTCGGCATAATATTCACACCATAGGACCTTGCCATGGCCGACAACACGGCCACCTGACGGTGGCTTGTCCAGATCCCGCCCCTTGACCTTGTTCAACGCCACGTTGAATGGAGTGTCCCACACGGGCTTCGTCGATCCCTGGGAGGAGCTCTCATCCGTGGCTCTAGAACTTTCTACATCCTCCAGAGCCTTTTGGAACTTCACGACAGCAGGATCCGTCTTAAGTTCCTTGGTAACCGGGTCCTCCGTGAACCGAGCCCTGACAAAATTTCTAGTCTGCTTGTCTTTAAATTTGTCGAAGGGGTTAGAGATGCCCTTAGCTGCCCACTCAGCATCCTGCTTCTCCCATTTGGGCTCAGCCGCGAAGTAACCACCACTTCCGAGATGGTGGTGTCCTACATTCTTCGAGTTCATCCACCTCCCCCATTCACTCATTTTCTTGGATGCAGGTAGTCCGAGCCTGCCCCGGAAAATCCTAAGGTCTTATTTGTTGACCCGCTCCTTGTTCCAGATCTCCTCGGGACTTTTATCGTCTTCGATCAATTTTTTGACCCTAGATCTCCAGCTGGACAAGGCCGTGCTCATCTTCGTGAGGGCAAAGTTGTTGACGGCATTGAGTTTTTTCAAATCACGATTACCGTCTTCATCGGCCCTGTAGGCTGGCGGGAACTCATACCGTTCATGCAGCCTCTTGATGAGGCGGAGGATGCATGCCACTTGGAGGCCATACCCTGCGGCGACCCATGTAGGCTCTAGAGGCGCCCCACCGTCGGACACTTGGGTGATCGCTTGCCTCAAGGCCCGGACCTTGTTCTTACTCCTCTCCTTCCTAGCCTTTTTGGCTTGGCTACCATCTGTGCATTCTCCGCCATCAGTGGTCGCGCCGCCATCCCCGGCGCCACTAGTAGTGGTATCGTTGCCATCCTCGGAGCCACTATTATTGGCGCCCTCAGCAACATCCCTGGTTGGCTCATCATAGTAGCTCCAGAAGTCCGTGTTCTTCTCTCTGGCTAGTTCTTCCACGCTTAACTGCCGAGAAGAAGCTCCGGCCTCATCGTTGTTAGCCATGTGTTCTGCGTGTGACAGCGAAATGGAACATGTTAGTTAAAAGAAACAAAAAAAATACACATGCCGATGTTTTATCGAAATGTCGAATCATTTCCGTTCTGGCAAATTTCTGGCGGCACTCCTATTGCCAAAAATTAGCAAAGGTCATGCAGAATTTTTCACAGAAAAATTCGGCATGACCTTTGCTAATTTTTGGCCATAGGAGTGCCGGAAATTTGCCGAAACGGAAATGAATCGACATTTCGGCAAAAAATCGGCACTCATCTAAAATCCCTGCAAAGTTCACAACAAACCGGCACACAACTCCGGCAATATACAAACATTCATCACACATATAAACCGGCACACAACTCCGGCAGTATAACATTGAAGAAAAATAAACCGACACACAACTCCGGATTCCATCACATGCATCCTACCTTGCTTCAACTTAACCAGCAGCAAGCAAATGTAGAGGAGCAAGCAACACCACCACCACAACCTGCAAGCAACATCAAAAACACAATTAGAGGAGCAACCTGGCAGCAGAAGTTTTCAAATTTTTTGGTGAACCAAACAAGCTCTAAAAATTCTGAAATTTTTACAAGAGCAATGTATAACTATTGCTGACCTACTGTAAAAATTTCAGCTTAATCAGAGTTGATTTGGGTTGTTAGAAAATTGTAGAGAATTTCAGCCAGAATTTTGCCAAAAAATTCACATTTCATTTTCCATTTCAGTTTTTCCTAAACTCTAATCATTACCCTAACCCTAACCCTAACAGCAAGCAGAAGCAATAACACTAACCCTAATTTCCTTTTGCATTTCATTTTTTATTTTGCATTGCATTTTGCATTTTGCTACACTAACACTAACCCTAAATTCGAAATTTTCTAACACTAACACTAAATTCGAAATTTTCTAACACTAACAGAAGCACCATTTCAACATTCATGCTCTTGTAAAATAAGCTGGCACAATAAATAAGCTGGCACGATAACATTCATGCTCTTGATTTTTCATGCGGCTCTCAAAAACATACTAGCTACCATGTTTTCCAAAACTTATACAATGCTATCTGATACAACTACCAGAATATCGACATAGCTACCGGGCTGTCTAGAAATAGCTAATAATTTTTTGAAACAATTACAAGGTTACAAGGGTAGATGAAAGGTGCTGAGATGCTCCTGTCACTCCACCTCCAAAAAAAATTCAGACTATAACTGAAATGGCTCTGTTAAATCCATACTCCTAATGGAGTGACAGAACGAAGCTATACAAAATATTCAGATTCGTGGCAGACACAAAGGTCATAAAGAGAGATAAACTTACTAAGGAGAGGGGTTGCGGAAGGAGCACGGGCGCGGTGTAGGTAGTAGCTGGTGGCGGCGGGAGGAGGCCAGGCGGAGTTGCGGTGGTCCCGGTCCCTGGTGACGGCGGGAGGAAGGCGGACGTTGGCGTGGTCGCGGACCCTCGTGGTGGCGGCGAGAGGAGGGCAGGCGGAGGTGCGGTGGTCCCGGTCCGTGGTGGCGGCGGCAGGACAGCGGACGTTGACGTGGTGGTCGAGGACCCTGGAGCCGGCGGGAGGAGCCCAGTCGTTGGAGCAGCGGCGGTGGAGGAGAAGGGCAGAGCGGCGAGGAGGAGGAGAGGATGTGGTGGAGGAGAAGGGCAGAGCGGCGAGGAGGCAGGGAGATGCGGGCAGGAACGGCGGCGACGGCGGGGAAGAAGGGAGTCGAGTTGGGGAACGGTTCGGCCGCGCGCGAGATTTTTAGATCTAGGTTAAATTAGCCGTGGCGCACGGTCGCTTCCATGTGGCACAGGTATGTATAATATCCGTGGCGCAGGGTAACTGACCTGCGCCACGAGTAAGTTACCCATGGCGCAGAGGTCAGTACCCTGCGCCACGGCTAAGGAGTTTTTTTATATTTTCTTTTTGCATTTAATTTTTCATTTGCTTTTCTTTTTTCCTTTTGTGCATTTCATTTAAGACATTCATATAATATTTAATGTGATATACTATTCCAATTTATGATTTAAAAAATTTTAATATTAAGGATTACACATATCATATTCCTATTTAATTTTAAGACACATATGCATATCAAATATATTAAAAATACTTAATATTTGGATTACAAATTCTAGGATACTTAATTTATAACATTAATTCCTAGGGTTACAAAATCAAGCGTCGTATTTCCCACACCATCTAGCTAGCGTTTCACAATCTTCTTTCCCTTCTTGGTGGCGGTTGAATAATTTAGACCCGGAACATGTCGACTTCTTCTTGCGAACGGAAGACCACCTGACTTGGGTAGTGTTGTCCTACTTCTTCTTGTGGTGTATTTTCTTCGTCGTCGTCATCGTCGTCATCTTCCATCTTTGGGTCTCCGTACTAGTCAAAATCTTGCTCGTTGGCGACTCCATCCATTCCGATGATGCTCCTTTTTCCTCTTCTCACGACAACACGGCTAGGCATTGTCGAGTCAGTGATGAAGAAGCATTGGTCAACTTGGCTAGCCAGTACCCATGGTTCAGTTTTCGCGATGACGCTCGCGGTAGCAGCAGACTTGGAGGCTTCGGGTATAGACATGGTGGTGAAATATCCGTCTTCTTTTTTTGGACTGACGCTCTTAGCCCATCTGACACGGAACATCGGCACCTTGTCTCCAAAGTAGTCCAGCTCCCAGATCTCCTCGATCCTTCCATAGTACCTTTCTTTGACGTCACCGGTGAAGGATTCCATCGTTATCCCTGAGTTCTGATATTCGCTATTCCTGTCTTTTTCCTCCGTGTAGAACGTGTAACCGTTGATATCGTATGCCTGATATGTCATCAGGTTGGGCGCGGGGCCCTGTGACAAGAGGAATATAAGATTCCTTCTGCGGAAGTCATTGACGGAGGATTATCTAGAAGGTGGCGTTTGAACCAACGCGTGAAGGTGGCGTTGTGCTCTTTGATTATTTCGACGTCCGTTCGATGCTGACCACGTTCACTGTACTTCTTCTCAATAAAGTTTTTGTGCTTTTCCAACCAAGGATCTACCACTTGTATGTGTTTTAGCGCTACAAAGTTTGCACTGTCAAAGTCGGCGCGTCAGCCAGAGTCATCCACTTGTAGTTCCCTCCTGCCTGTTTTGTGACCTACTCCATCGAGCTTGCCAATGTGCTTATTTTCGGGCAGACCAACATGGTTCTCGACGTCTAGAAAATTCGTGCAGAAAGAGATGCACTCTTCGGTGAGATAGCCCTGGACGATGCTTCCATCTGGAGTTGCCCTGTTACGAACGTATCCTTTGATAACACCATTCATCCTTTCGAACGGCATCATGCCGTGCAGGAACATCAGCCCGAGCTGGATGATATCATCCACGACATGGATCAGCAAATGCACCATAACGTCGAATAATGCGGGAGGGAAGTAAATCTCAAGCTCATTTAGTATAACAATGATCTCTTCCTGTAGCCTTACGGCTTTCTTCATGCTGATCAACTTTCGATAGATGACGTCGAAAAAGTTGCATAGGTCCAATAGCGTTTGGCGGACGTGTGGGTCCATTATCCCTCGGAGTGCAACCGGAAGTATCTGCGTCATCAGCACGTGACAGTCATGAGACTTCATCCCGCTGAACTTTTTTTTCGCAGCGTCCAGATATCTGCTTATCTTCCCCGCGTAACCGGAAGGAAATTTCACTCCGAGAAGGCACCTGATAAACTGTTCGATCTCCTTCTGGCTTAGAGTGAAAAACGAAGGAGGGCAGTAATAGTCATTCTGTTTCGCCTTTTTGCCCTTCCGACGAACTTCCGTCTCCTCCTCCTCGGACAGATCATTATCATTGTCAAGGCGTCCTCCGTGGAGATCTTTCCAGATGCCCAATGATCATAGGTCGTTTCTTGGTTTCGGCCCATCTTTGGTCCTCTCCGGCATGTTGAGAAGGGTGCCAAGCAGACTCTCGCACACGTTCTTCGTGATATGCATGACATCAAGGCTATGAGGAGTTTCGAGGATCTTCCAATACGGCAAGTCCCAGAAAACAGACCTTGTTTTCCATACCTTCAGCAGTGGTGGCGGAGCCTTTTGCTTCTTCCCTGGCGGAGGGCACTCATCCCAACTTCTCAACAGCATGTCGATTTCTTCGCCGCTCCTCTTACGTGGGGCTCTTCGGAGCTCAACGGTACCATCGAACAGCTCTTTGCGTTTTCTCCACGGGTCATCCTTGCGAAGCCACCTTCGATGTCCCGTGAACACTGTTTTTGAAGACCCGGGATCTTTCTCTAGCTGCATATATGTTGTATCGTCCATGCACCTAACGCATGCACAGTGTCCGTGGGCCACCTGGCCTGCGATATATCCGTAACCGAGATAGTCTTGCGCTGTCGTGATCAACGCGGCTCTCATAGGGAAGTAATCTTCTGCGATGGCGTCCCATGTGTTGACCCCTACATTCCATATCTTGTGTAGCTCATCTCTCAAGAGCTGCAGATACAGATTGATGTTGTTTCCTGGTTGTTTCAGCCCTTGGATTAGCATGCTCATGTGAATGTACTTCCTCTTCATGCACCATGGGGGTAGGTTGTATATCCATACAAACACGGGCCACGTGCTATGTGTGCTGCTCTGGTTGCCAAACGGATTGAGCCCATCGGTGCTCACGCCCAACCTGACGTTTCTTGGATCGTTCCCAAAAGTTGGGTATTCAAAGTCTAACGCTTCCCACTGCTTAGCATCTGAAGGGTGTCTCAGCATCTTATCCGTTTCTTCGTTTTCTGGCTTATTCCTTTCCGCGTGCCAGCGCATTAACTTTGCTTCCTTAGGATCTGTGAAAAGCCGCTGCAGACGAGGAATGATCGGAAGGTACCATATCACTTTCCGAGGAGCTTTTTTTTTCCCTTTCTTGTATCGAGCAGCGCCTCACACCGGACATGCAGTTTTCTCCGTGTTATTTTCCGGATAAATGAAGCAATCATTGATGCAAACGTGGTATTTGATGTGCGGTAAATCAAAAGGGCACACGATTTTTTTGGCCTCTTTGATACTACTAGGACACGTGTTCCCCTCAGGAAGACGGTCGTGCCAAAATTTCAAGTTCTCATCGAAGCTTGCGTCTGTCCATTTGTGTTTTGCCTTCATCTGCAGAGCCATGAGCGTTACTTTCAAGCGGGTATCCTCGGGCCGACATCCCGCATACAACGGACACTAGTAGAAAAACCATCTTTCGGACAGGAGCCCATGGAGCATTGGTCCCGGTTGAGTGATAAACCGGGACCAATGCCTGGCATTGGTCCCGGTTCGAGCTGCCAGGAGCCCATGGAGCATTGGTCCCGGTTCGGTTGGGGTCATTAGTCCCGGTTCGTGGCACGAACCGGGACAAAAGCTGTCGCGGAGCTTTGGTCCCGGTTCGTGCCACGAACCGGGACTAATGCCCGAGCTTTGGTCCCGGTTCGTGGCACGAACCGGGACTAATGCCCCTCTGCCTATATGTACGTAACCCCCCCCCCCCCTCTTCTCTCCTCTGTTATTTTTTTTTGCTTGGATTGGTGGGAAGTGGGTGCTAGTTTTTTTTCCTTTGCCACGCACAAGATGTGTTCGATGAAATGCCCGAGCCACACTTAAGTTCACACAAAATGATATCCTCGACCGAGGTTAGCAACTTTATCCTTTTCATCTATAATTGATACAGAAATATTGCATGTGTCGATGTACGGTGGTCATTTCAGTATTCAATATGTTATTCTAATTGAATTTGATAAACTTAATTATATGATATGCAGATGGATGAACGGCAGCGATGGATATACGGCGACTGACGCATTTCTGATTTTATTGCAGGCCTGCATAAATTTATCCATGTGGCTGAGGCAAACAAAAATGATGGTTTTATGCCTTGTCCATGTGTGGACTGTCGGAACGTTAAGGAGCACTCTTCCTCGAGAACCCTTCAAGGCCACCTGCTTCGGAGAGGTTTCATGCCCAGCTATAATTGTTGGACCAAGCATGGAGAAAGAGGGGTTATGATGGAAGACAATGAAAAAGAAAAGGATGATGAGAACTATCCTATGTTCTCTGAAGAATACGGTGATA
Source organism: Puccinellia tenuiflora (assembly GCA_012064385.1). NCBI lineage: Eukaryota > Viridiplantae > Streptophyta > Magnoliopsida > Poales > Poaceae > Puccinellia > Puccinellia tenuiflora. Next base: position 97,151 of record QRDG01000096.1, read on the forward strand.
CTGCGATGGAAGACAATGAAGAAGAAGGAGTGAAGAACAACGGGCGTCAGATGAGCCCGATGATGGTCTTGGTCGGGTCATTTCTGATGCAAAACAAGAATGCGATACAGAAAAGGAGAAGCTAAAGTTGGAGGCCATGCTAGAGGATCACAAAAAGTTGCTGTACCCAAATTGCGAAGATGGCAGCACAAAGCTCGGTACCACACTGGAATTGCTGAAATGGAAGGCAGAGACTGGTTTATCTGACAAGGGATTTGAGAAGTTATTGAAAATAATGAAGCCAAAGCTTCCAAAGGATAACGAATTGCCCGAGACTACGTACGAAGCAAAGAAGGCTATCTGCCCTCTAGGATTAGATGTGCAGAAGATACATGCATGCATCAATGACTGCATCCTTTACCGCGGTAAGGAGTACGAGAATTTGGATGCATGTCCGGTATGCACTGCACTGCGGTACAAGATCAGACAAGATGACCCTGGTGATGTTGAGGGCGATGACGAGCCCTCCAGGAAGAGGATTCCTGCTAAGGTTATGTGGTATGCTCCTATAATACCACGGTTGAAACGTCTGTTCAGAAACAAAGAGCATGCCAGGTTGTTGTGATGGCACAAAGAAGAGCGTAAGAAAGACAGGAAGTTGAGACACCCCGCCGATGGGTCGCAGTGGAGAAAAATCGAGAGAGAGTTCTCGGACTTTGCAGGTGACACAAGAAACTTATGGTTTGGTCTAAGTACAGACGGTATGAATTCTTTTGGGGAGCAGAGCTGCAGTCACAGCACCTGGCCCGTGACTCTATGTATCTACAACCTTCCTCCTTGGTTGTGCATGAAGCGGAAGTTCATTATGATGCCCGTTCTAATCCAAGGCCCGAAGCAACCTGGCAACGACATTGATGTGTACCTAAGGCCATTAGTTGATGAACTTTTGCAGTTGTGGGCCATACCAGGTGTACGTGTGTGGGATGAGCACAAACAGATAGAATTTGACCTACGAGCGTTGCTGTTCATAACCATCAATGATTGGCCTGCTCTTAGTAACATTTCAGCACAGTCAAACAAGGGATACAACGCATGCACGCACTGTTTAGATAAGACTAAAGGTACATATTTGCAAAAATGTAAGAAGGTCGTGTACCTGGGGTGTCGTAAATTTCTTCCAGGCAGTCATCCCGTAAGAAAGAAAGGCAAGCATTTCAAAGGTGAGGCAGATCACCGGAAGAAGCCTAACCTTCCTGATGGTGATGCTATATTTGGTATGGTCAAGGACATAGAAGTAATCTTTGGAAAGGGTCCTGGCGGTCAATCTGTTCCGAAAGACGTCGCTACCGGACACGCGCCCATGTGGAAGAAGAAATCTATATTTTGGGAGCTACCCTATTGGAAAGTCCTAGAGGTCCGGTTTTCAATCGACGTGATGCACGTGACAAAGAATCTTTGCGTGAACCTGCTAGGCTTCCTCGGCGTGTATGGGAAGACAAAAGATACACCGGAAGCAAGGGAGGACCAGCAGCGTATGAAAGATCCCAAACAACAAGCATACGGATAAAGGGCGTCATTACTTAAGCAGCTACGCTCTTACGAAAGCAGAGAAGGAAATATTTTTTGAATGCCTGAGCAGTATCAAGGTCCCGGCTGGCTTCTCGTCAAATATAAAGGGAATAATAAATATGGCAGATAAAAAATTCCAAAACCTGAAGTCTCATGATTGCCACGTGATTATGACGCAGTTGCTTCCGATTGCATTGAGGGGGCTACTATCGGAAAATGTTCGAGTACCCATTGTGAAGCTATGTGCATTTCTCAATGCAATATCTCAGAAGGTAATCGATCAAGAAAGTCTGACAAGGTTACAGAAGGATGTGGTCCAATGTCTTGTTAGTTTTGAGTTGGTGTTCCCCCCATCATTTTTCAGTATTATGACGCATCTCCTGGTTCACCTAGTCGACGAGATTGCAATTCTCGGTCCTGTATTTCTACACAATATGTTCCCCTTCGAGAGGTTCATGGGAGTCTTGAAGAAATATGTTCATAACCGTGCTAGGCCAGAAGGAAGCATCTCCAAAGGCTATGGAACTAGAGGAGGTCATTGAGTTTTGTGTTGACTTTATTCCCGACATTAAGTCGATTGGTCTTCCTGAATCGCGGCATGAGGGGAGACTTAGTGGAAAAGGCACGCTAGGAAAGAAAGCAATGATATGTAGGGACGGGCATTCTTTCACTCAAGCACACTACACAGTTCTACAAAGTTCCACCTTCGTGGCTCCGTATATCGAGGTACACAAGAATATTGTACGCTCCAAAAACCCAGGGAAGCCTGACTCCTGGATTAAACAAAAACACATGGAGACTTTCGGCAGTTGGTTGCGATTACATCTCATGAATGACACCGATGTTGGAGATCAACTCTACTTATTGGCCGCGTCACCATCTTCGACTGTATTGACTTTCCAAGGGTACGAGATAAATGGGAATACATTTTACACGATCGCCCAAGATAAAAAGAGTACCAACCAAAACAGTGGTGTTCGCTTTGATGCAACAGACGAGAATGGACAAAAGGACACATACTATGGTTACATAGAGGAGATATGGGAACTTGACTATGGACCTACTTTTAAGGTCCCTTTGTTTCGGTGCAGTTGGGTCAACATGAATGTAGAAGGGGTAAAGGTAGACCAGCTGTACGGAATGACAACAATAGATCTCAAGAATCTTGCGTACAGAGACGAACCTATTCGTCCTAGCCAATGATGTGGCTCAGGTTTTCTATGTGAAGGACATGAGCTCCAGATCGAAAAAAAAGAAAAGATAAGGAAACAAATACATCACACGATGAGCCAAAGCGTCACATAGTTCTTTCAGGAAAAAGAAACATCGTGGGAGTCGAGGACAAGACAGACATGTCAGCAGACTATAATAAGTTTGATGAAATTCCGCCCTTCACAGTGAAAACTGACCCAAGCATCCCGTTACATAATGAAGAAACTCCATGGTTACGGCCGAAGAAGCGATCATAGAGATCATGTCAAATGCATGAGTGTTCTCAAAAACTTTTTATGTATGAGTGTTGTCAAATGCATTACACAATATATGTATGATCGAGTGTTCCCAAATGCATTAAACCTTTTATGTAATTTGTATTCGGTCGATTATCTGAAGGATTTTTGTATAGAACAAAACACACGGTTTCACCTGCATGTGGCTGATCCAACACTGGTTTTGCCCATCCGGAAGCTTGCGCATCCATCTCGCGTCGTCGTGAGCAGCAAATCGACCTTCGATCCAAGCAGCCGCAAGACTTCTCTGATGATCTAACGACCGTCCCAAAAAGTGTTGGGAATGTTGTAAATCATCAGAGCGCCTTGCAGCTGCTTGGATCCGACCGAGGGGCATGGCTACCACTTCCACCACCACCACTCCCACCTCCTCGGCAATTCATCATTGTGTCACCCTAATCCAATGGTTGGATTCAACCTACCTGAGGGCTTGTGTTTCCAACAGCGTCGTTGTGTTCTTCTTATTCACCGACTTACAGGAGGTGGCCCCAATGGCTGGCCGACGAATAAGAACATAATAATGCTAGGGAACATGCCAGCAGGTAGGCTAAATCCAACCATTGGGTTCGGTGGCAAAGGTAGACGCTCGTTGTGTGCCGTTCGCTGCAGGGACGTTGCTATTTATAGGCGATTAGAAGGTGTACATGTGGATGAGGTGGGAGTGCAGATCCAACAGCTCACAAGCCCTCAAAAGAAACACACCACTGATCCAACGGCTCACAAGCGCTTAAAAGGAACACACGATCCGTGTGCTTCTTTAGTTCCGGTTGGTAACACAAACCGGTACTAAAGGCCCTGATCCAACAGCTCACAAGCGCTTGAAAGAAACACACGATCCGTGTGCACACGATCCAACAGCTCACAAGCACTCGAAAGAAACACAACTCTGATCCAACGGCTCACAAGCGCTTGAAAGAAACACACGATCCGTGTGCTTCTTTAGTCCCGGTTGGTAACATGAACCGGTACTAAAGGCCCTGATCCAACAGCTCACAAGCGTTTGAAAGAAACACACGATCCGTGTGCACACGATCCAACAGCTCACAAGCACTCGAAAGAAACACAACTCTGATCCAACGGCTCACAAGCGCTTGAAAGAAACACACGATCCGTATGACTAAGATTGTTAGGACAACTGATCCACTGTTGTCATTCTGTACCGTATCAAATGCACCGTGTTGGAGCTCAAATTTAAACACTTTTCATGTTGAAAGTTTAGTGAGATTCAATAATATGGAAAAAATAGATATGAATTAATTCAATAGATATAAATTAAATGAATATATATAAATTATATAAATAGATAGATTATATTTTTATCAACAATTTGATATTTTAATTGCATTTTTCTGATAAACAGATGAAAAAATATTGAATTTATAAGTTTAATTAATGACTTAATGGAGTTCAAATTCAAAAATTTTAATTAAATGAATTCCCCTATAATCTCAAAAAAATGAATTTTTCATAAATAGATAGATTACATTTTAATCAACAATTTTATATTTTAATTGCATTTTTCTGATAAACAGATGAAAAGATATTGAATTTATAAATTTAATTAATTTCAAATTCCAAAAAATTTAATTAAATGAATTCACCTCTAATCTCAAAAAATGAATTTGTCATAAATAGATAGATTACATTTTTTTATCAACAATTTGATATTTTAATTGCATTTTTTCTTATAAACATATGAAAAGATATTGAATTTATAAGTTTAATGACTTAATTAAGTTCAAATTCCAAATTTTCTAATTAAATGAATTCACCTCTAATCTCAAACGAAAATGACAAAATGGTTAATAGTTTCTATAGTTAGAATAATTATTTTAGAAAACCGAAAATGGTTTTGGATTATTTATTCAAATTTAAACACTTTTCATGTTGAAAGTCTTTTCAAATTCAAAACCATTTGAAATTCATATTCAAACACCTTAATAAGAAAAAAAAGGCGGGAACAACATTCAGAACTGAAAATTTTCAGGGCATTGGTCCCGGTTCATGCCACGAACCGGGACCAAAGGGTATTTTGGCGCGCGCCTTTTCGGTGCCGCCGAAAATGACCTTTAGGTCCGGTTGGTACCCCCAACCGGGACGAAAGGGTAGGCCTATAGTCCCGGTTGGTGCCACCAACCGGGCCTAAAGACCCTTTGGTCCCGGTTGGGGGTACCAACCGGACCTAAAGGCGTCTATATTTAAAATGCCTCTTCTTCTCCCCCAAATACATCTCATTTTCGACTAAGGACCAACGCGCTAGGAACCGACGCCGACGTCGTCAGGCTGCCCAAATCCGCCGCCGGCCTCCACGCGTCGCCCACACGCCGCTGGACTCCCCCTACACTGCCCGCGACCTGCGCCGCCCTCCCCCGGCCTTCCGTGCGTGTGCTCGATCCCCGGCCGCTCCTCGGCCCCTCCTCCGGCCTCCTCCGCCTCTCTCCGCGCTCCTCCATGCGCCCGCGCGCCGTTCCCCTCCGGCCCCCACCGCGCCCGTGCCGTCCGACCTCCACCGCGCCCGCGCCGCCCTCCGCCTCCACCGCCCACGCCGTCCCCTCCGGCCTCCACCACGCCCGCGCCACCCTCCGCCTCCACCGCCCGCGTCGTCCCCTCCGCCTCCACCGTGCGCGCTGTCCCCGGCCTCCGGCCTCCACGCCCGCCGGCCTCCTCCCGAGCCCTCCCTCGGCCGAGGTATAGTTTAGTTTTTTTTTGAATTTAGTTAGTTAGTTTTTTTTCGAATTTAGTTAGTTTTATTTAATTTAGTTAGTTAGTTTATTTTTAGTTAGTTAGTTAGTAATTTAAATTATTAGTTAGTAATTTTTGTTAGTTAGTGCATTAGTAATTTTAGTTAGTTAGTTAGTTTTAGTTTGTTAGTTTTAAAAAATTTAAAAATTCAAATAATTGATGGTGGTGTAGTGTAGGTTTGTTAGTTAGTTTTAGAAAAATTCAAAAAATTGATAGTTAGTGTAGATTAGTTAGTTAGTTATAGAAATATTTAGTTAGTAATTTAAATTGTTGAATTTGCTGCTGCTTTTAGGGTTAGTAATTTAGTTAGTTAGTTTTAGTTAGTAATTTAGTTAGTTAGTTTTAGTTAGTAATTTAAATTAGTTAGTAATTTTAGTTAGTTAGTAATTTAGTTAGTTAGTTTTAGTTTTAGTTAGTTAATTTTAGGATTCATATTTATTTATGATTTTAGGCTTCATATTTGTATAAATAAATATTTATCCAAAATCCAATAATTTGGGCTTCATATTTATTTGTATGATAGAATTGGATTTGATACAGTTATTTATTTATTTACGATATAAGTGGATTTGATACAGTTTTGTATGAATTGATGGAATTGATAGAATTATTTGTATGAATTGATGGAATTGATAGAATTGTATACTCTGATGTTTTTAATCGGTGCACCGTGTAATTGGAGCCGTGTACAATTTTGCTCAAGTGATGTTCATGTGAAGTACAATGATATCGAAATGTGTAGTTAGTTAATGATTCCTATTTCGTAGGTGTCATATTATTACTACAATTCAATTTTGTTCCGTTTCAGACAAGATCAAATGCTGAATTATTTGTCATATATATCACCATGACGACGCTTAGAAACAACGGGCGCATCAACGCGCGCCTTTCCTTCTAGTACCTATTCTATCCCTACAAGTTTTCTGAACGACACGGCAGAGACGGCTCCGAAAATAACTTTCGTATTTTGCAGAAACTATGAAACCACACTGGCAGAGACGAAAATGAGGAAAATATCCTCGAGAATATGATCTGCGGCGAGAATGACGCAAGTCACTTTCTGAACGACTCCGGTGAGGGGGATGAGTCTCTCAACCGAGGAGATGGCGTCTCCAACGTCTGGGAAGAGGCCGAACTCGGCGTCTCCGATGAGGGAGAAGCCGACATGGCAGAAGCCGGCGGCTCCAGTGCAACATTGATTATTACAAACTCCGATGAGGTGCATATATATTTATATTAATTAATTTAGCCTCTATTGTCTATATACACATACTAATGGTCTTTCTTCTTTTAGCCATCCGGATCGAGCAAATCCTCTGTGAGGACGAAACGAGGCCCAACCAAAAAGTTGGAGGACCATCTCCGGTACAGGATCGAAGAAGTCGCTGCAGACGGTGAACCCATTGCTCCAATTGATGTTAGAAAAAAAATTGTGAAGCAATGCGGTGTTGTTGTTAGGGACTACGTCCCGATCACCATCCGAGAATGGAATAAGCCAAGGGATCCTGAAGTTAGCTGGCTCGGCCCCGAAGGCAAAAAACGCCTTTTTCAAAAGGTCATGGTTAATTTCACCTTGCCGTTGCCAGAGGTGGATCTAGAGGAGGGGAGCCAGATGAGGAGGAGATGGATGCCCAAAAAAAAGCTCTAGTAGATAAAGTCAAGGCGTGGGCTCTTAAGAAGATGGCCGAGCTATTCAACAAATTTAAGAAAAGATTGTACACCGACTTCATCTTGAAAGATAAAACTCCGGATTTCGATCACGGGTATGAGAAGATAAGAGACTGCTGGGAAGATTTGTGGCGTACAAGAAATCAGAGGAAGCTCAGTTAAAGTGTGCAATAAATAAGGAAAATGCTGCTAAAAAGAAGTACCACCATATTATGAGGGCTGGTGGCTACGCCTGTTCCATGCCTAAGTGGGACAAACTTGAGGCCGACCTGCTGGCTAAAGGGATCGTTCCAGAGCCTATAAAAGAAGGATGGATCGAACGGTCAAGAAATTGGTTTTACGGGCATGGGGGCACATTGGACGCAGAAGGAAAGTGCATATATACCAGAAGACACAAGGATAATCCCCTACTACCCATCGAAGACATTAGGAAAGCACACAAGGATGTTGAAGAGGGACGGTTCCGTCCCGATAGAGAGAATGACGAGCTTGCACGCGCCCTTGGGAATCCCGAACACGAAGGACGAACACGAGGCACCTCAGGCTCCAAGCCGTGGGCACATGGGTTTTCCGCGGAAAGGAAAATATTTCCCGATAAAAGTCATATGAGGAGAAAGGAAAGGAGGCCAGGGAAGCAAGCGCTGCTGCAGACCGGCTGCATCATATAGAAGAAACAATGAAGCGGCAGCAGGATCAAATTGACTGACTTAGCCAGCAAGGCACTGCCGGCCTATCTCAGCAGCACGTTGTAGAAGCTGCAGTCGATGCTACCGACCCATCATATCAGAAAACCAGCGTGGCTTCGAGCATGGTCCCGGCTGGTGATGATGATGCACCGACGACGGATCCTCTTTGTCGCTACCCAGTGGATGATATCACGGAGAGCACACCTTGTGAGCTACATGTGAAAGTGCCCGGTTCCTCATGGCTACGCTGTTGTCGAGGTGGATGAAGTTAGTAAAGGATTTGAGGAGCTAAAGCTGGAACACCCTGCAGGTGAAGATGGGGAGGTGGTTGAACTTGGAGAAGCCAGGAAAGGGACCATTCTATGGCCAAAGGAATTCATCGTGCTTCCAAACTGGCCGCCAAGGCCATCGACTCCTCACCAGTCTCCAACGCAACAGTCCTCTCCACCGCAGCCGCCTCACCACTCTCCAGCGCAACAGTCCTCTTCGCCGCCGCCGCCTCAGGCGCCGTCTCCGCTGCCTCACCAGTCTCCAGAGCAGCCGTCTCCGCCGCCTCAGTCTCCAGCACAGCCATCTCCGCCACCGTGTAAGTCTTCTCCGGCGCCACGTGTGGGTACTCTGGGGTTGGATAAAAACCGATCACCGAAACGTAAGGGGTCACCCCTCCCAAAAGTACCTCACAAGAATCTTGCCAAGAGACCTTACGACCGTACACCGGAGGAAAATGCGGTGTACGTAAAGGCCGAATGCGACGCATGGTTTGCTAATTTCAAGAAGCCGAAAGAGCCAGAGTTCCCCTCCACCCCACAAGAACATGCCGATGTCGTGAAAATGCTGAAAAATATGGCCCAACCCCCGCCAAAGCTGACACCAGACTATGACCGCTCTATTCTCAAGTCGGTTCGGGCAAATAAACAGCGGTCGAAGAGTAGTAGTGCAAGCCGGAAATCAGTTCCCCAGCTCGGAGAACAGAAAAAACAATCGTGCCCCCCGCTCAAAGTGTCTTCCAATACCGAGGTGGGGTCGAGCAGACGTGCGGTCGGCATCGATCCTGAGTTTGTTGCACTGTACGGAGAAGCAGCCTCTGCTCGGGGCATGTCTATTGCTCAGTACTTAGACCAATTACAATTCCACGAAGAAATAGTTCCAAAATACAAATACCGGCACGTGCATCCTCTCGTCAAACCTGAGTTAGTTAAAGATCTACCAACAAAAATGCGAAGATTGCATAGTTGGTACATGGTAGACTCAAAGAAAGGGGGAAATTGGATCTACGTGGGATATAAGAACGAGGATTATGGGCATGGAGCTGGCGTGGTAATGATTGAATTTTCTGAATTATTTCAGTTATACCAACAAGACGCCCTTGACAAAGCTATCATCAGTGCCTATTGTCTGTAAGTATTATTTCTGTAATTAAGTCTCTAGCTAGCTCACCTCGTTCATTGCATTTATAATCTTACTCATCACTATATTAATTATGTAGAATGAAGATTCTCCAATGCAAAAGAGGACAAATCTATGACATTGGGTTCGTTGACCCAGATTACGTTCATGAAAAAAGTCTCCATGATTTTTACAACGATACAGAGAATAACTTGGTAAATGCGTTACGGTTTAACGAAACCAAAAGAGAAATACTATTTCCTTACAACTTCAAGTAAGTGTTACTACACATTCTATTTCGCTTAATTTCTCGATGTTAAGTGTATAATTGATGACTTATGCGTGCGCAGCTTCCACTTTATTCTGCTAATCATTATGCCTGACAAAGGAGTAGTACTTGTCATGGACTCGTTACATAAACCCCTTAAGGATTGGGTGGACATGCAGGAATGCCTCCAGAGGTAATTTCAATCATATTATGGCACTATATCGGCAACTTTCCGTTCATTTACTGATAGCAAGTAATTAATATATAACTCCTTTATTCATTTTCTTTGCCGGGCAGAGCTTGGAAACGATTCACCGCCAGGGCTAGGGGTGATTGGGCGAAGGAGCTTACATTTAAACCAATAAATGTAAGTATTACTACCTAGATCCGCGCATCTCTTTTATTCTTGTTCAATACCATTACCATTCTTGATTATTATTTTGATTGAACTCTGTTCCCGTAAAGTGCTTGAGGCAGGGAAGTGGGAATCATTTATGTGGATACTACGTCTGCGAGTTCATTCGTCAGACGTGCTGTGAGAAAGGTAGAATCTTAAAACAACTTGAAGTACGTATGCAATATTCATAATTTTAGTTTATTGTCATCAATTGTGTTTACTTTCATTCATATATATTGACCCTTTTTTAATTAGATCGAATGGTTGCGAGAAGACCTTCTACCACAGGATCGCGTACGAGCAATTCAAGAGGAATTTGCCGGATTCTTAGATGCAGAGGTCCTAGATCCGAAAGGAGAATACTACTATAAGCTAGGTTGAAATTAAATAGTGAGTGTAAAAGAGATGTATATATATAAGAATGAAACTCGTGTGTACTACATGTACCGTTTGTAATATGTTCGACCAAGCACGACGAATGAGATGTGTGCAATATATTCGTGACGATATGTGTAATAGTGGTTCACCATATTTCACTAGTAGTGGCATTTTTGTAGTTCTAAAAAATATTTAATTTAAATTTTTTAAACATGTATGCATTTGACATAATCAAATAGGTCTTATTTTTCTGAACATTTTGGTATTTTATTAATATTTTTATGAATTACAGAATAAGCATTATTGATTTTACAAATTTAAACAATTTTCTGAAATTTCTGAAAAAAGTGAAAAAATCTGACGGGACAATAGTCCCGGTTCGTAATACGAACAGGTATGAAAGACCCTCCCCATTAGTCCCGGTTCGTAATACGAACCGGGACGAAAGACCCTCCCCATTAGTCCCGGTTGGTGTCCCAACCGGGACTAGCATTCGTCCCGATTTGCTAGTCCCGGTTGGGGAACCGGGACGAATGGCCCAAACCAACCGGGACTATAGGGGGGTTTTCCACTAGTGGGAGCATTCGAGTCTATGTCCAGCTGCGCCAACTTAGCCTCTCTAGCAGCGTTACTCGACTTTCTGAGAAGCAATTCTTGAACATGAGGGTCCCGCACGACTGAAGTTAGCAGCGTCGGCGTGCCCGCGTCTTCTCCACCATTTACGTCGGCTTCTTCTTCATCATCATGCATGACATATTCTTCGTCATCATAATCGGGTGGCGCCTCTTCATCTTCCTGATCATTTCCTGCCGCGCCCCCATGGACATCATCATCATCATCCTCGTAAGTGAAGTCATCCATAAAACCTTTCCTGAGCAGATGCTCCTGCAATGTGCCGAAAAAGGGATCGAGCACGGTGCCGAGTTTGCATGTTCGACACAGACACTTTATCCCGGTGTCGTTGTTTTTAACCATCACGGTTGTCGCATATTTCAAATATCTAGCAACAATACTTTCGCTCATCATGATGACCATTGTCGCCCCCGCTCTACATATAGAACAAAGGAATTATATTAGAAACAAAATATTTCACAGAAAAATTTGGCATGACCTTTGCTAATTTTTGGCCTTAGGAGTGCCGAAAAATTCGCCGAAATGGAAATGAATCTACATTTCGGCGAAAACATCGGCAACTAGTCATTTCGATCATGGCATACACATATGCAAACACACGCAAGCACACACACATCCTCATCCATCACAACGCAACCAATTCATCCATCACACATGCATACAACAACCACAAACATATCACAACCCTTCTCATATCCATCACATAGAACCACACACATTAAAGCCTTCTCATCCATCACATACACTCACCTTCCAACGAAGACGTCGAAAGAGAGAGCGCCCGGAGGAGGAAGATCGAGCACGAGGTGTGGGAGATGTTTCCTCACATATACATGAAGAAAATAAGTAGATTTATGTGACAAAATATGTGAAGAGAGAGAAGAAAATGAGGTGGGGAGAGGAAGGGGGCGTGCAGATCTGGAATTGAGAGGTGGGGAGGAGGAAGAGGAGAGGAAAAGAGGAGAAAAGGGGGTGGTGGTGGTGGCAGCCAAAAAATAAAAGTGCACCCAGGCTTAGCCGTGGCGCACGAACGGTGGCTGCGCCACCACTATATCCTAGCCGTGGCGCACAGTAATTCCCTGTGCCATGGCTAGATGGGGTAAAATTCGCGCAAGAAATGGTGCAGATGGGACCCACACTTACCCATGGCGCACGAGGGCACAGTGCGCCACGGCTAAGTGGGGTAAAATTGGCGCCAAAAATGTGCACCGGGTCCCACACTTAGCCGTGGCGCAGGGTATTACTGTGCGCCACGGCTACGCGGCTACCCGTGGCGCACATGTTTGTGCCGCGCCACGCCTGAGTGCGCAGAGGCCGGCCGGCCAGGGCCCATCTTAGCCGTGGCGCACTTCTTAGAAACCTGCGCCACGGCTAAGTTGGTGTCCGTGGCGCAGCACCAAGCGGTGCGCCACGCATACTTAGCCATGGCGCACCATGCTGACAGTGCGCCACGGCTACGTGGCTTACCTATAAGCCTTTTCCTAGTAGTGTTCCTTAGAGACTGCTTGAAAGCATGAATCGCCTGAGTTTCTGAGACGCCTTCGCAAGCGTTCTTGATTTCACTCCATTGTGAGACGAACTCACGGCTGGACTCGTTCTTTTGCTGCACGCACCGCTGTAAGTCGAAAATCGACTTTGGGCGCTTATATGTGCCCTGGAAGTGCTGGATAAAAACACGCTTCATGTCACCCCAGGTATGATATGTCCTTTCCAGCAAACCTTCAATCCACATGCGTGCCGTCCCGGTTAACATCAGGGGCAAAAATCGCACTGCGGAGTTGGCGCTGCCTTGATATATGTCGCAGTCACTGACGTAATCTGAGAGCCAGGTCTCAGGATTAGCCGTACCACTGTACTTCTCAACCATCTTTGTTACTTTCGACAAAGTGGGAGGTAGAATTTGCTCTCTGATTTATCTGCCAAAACACTTGGGACCGAGGTACTGGGCATCTCTGGCCGACTTCCTCTCCTCGATTAGGCTTCGAACATCATTGGCTGATGGCGGTTTAGCAACCGACTTTTCTTGTCTTGGTTCTTCCCTGTGACGGCTTTGGCTCGCCCGACTCACGTTACACGGAGGGCTTGGAGTCCTTTGCCGTCGTGGAGGGGGTATGTATTTGGAAGGGTTATCTCCCTCTTTGCGCGGTGGAAGCGGCGGTGGAGGTGGCATATGATCTCTGTCGTCCTCCCTTCGGGATTGGTTTTCCCCCTCACGTCGTCGCTCCTGACGGGGTGGTGCCGCATTTTCCTTGCGAGGGTCCTCCTTTTGCTCCCAGCTCCGATGTCTTTCCCGGCCAGCCTCACGATGGCGTGAAGAACCTGTCCGGGATTCCGCGCCTTTAGGCTGCTTGTCCTTCGGGTCCTTGCCGCCTTTGTTGTGGCTGCTTGAGCCAGCCGGGTCATCATCTGGGTCTGGAGGGGCAGCAGCCATTGGCTTTTATGCAGTCGATTTGCAAAGACGAGAATCGTCAACAAGCCGTCCTGACTTGACTTGCGAATCGTTTTGCTGCTGTTGTGCAACCTCCAGTAGATAAGCCGAATACTTGAGCCGGGCGTCACGGTCCAGCGATTTGTCGAACATGACCTCCTGGGCCGCCTCCATGTTTTTGGCTGGGGTATTGAAGTAACACAGGTTTGTCACCGGGTCACGTCGGTGGTGGTACTTCCTCCAGACTGAATCAACATGGTCGGCTTCCCACTTGCTGCGGAAATCCAACCTCTTGTGCAGATTCTTGTCACGAGCCGGACGGAAAACATCGTCAGCCCCCTTTTCTCTCTGCTTTCGGATGAACTCCGTCTCCTTGTTTGTAAGCTCAACCTCGCGCTCTGCTATCTAGGCAGCTTGCTCCTCTAGCAGAGTGCGGCGCTTCTCAATGTCGTCCAGCAATGCGTTAGGAGGAAGTGGCGTTAGCAGTTGCTTGTACCTCGCCATCCTTTCTTCGTGCTCCTCTGCTGCCTCGCCGGCCGTAGCGTCAATGTCATCTCCTTCAGCCGGCATTCTACCTGTCCCCTTCAATGGAGCCAGCGGTGGTACGAAATCCACCTTAAGATTTCCGGCTTGTGGAGTTTTTTCTTCGCCTTTGGCGGTTTTCGAGGTGTTGGGGTCGTCCTTAGGGTCAGAGACGTCACCCATCAAGACCTTGGTAGGGCGTCCTAAACAGGATGCAACTTTCCGGCTAAAATCGTCGGATTCTCCTTCAGATTCGAGGTCCTGCTCCATATGGGCGGTGTCCCCTGATCCGGCTTCTGAATCAACCCCGGCCTGTAGAGCAGGGCGGATAGACTCAGGCTCTGTCATTGACTCGTTAGAGCCGGATTCTCCTAAGACGCCGACGAAGTGGAAGTCTGGCGCCGCCATGTTGGAACTTTCGTCGTCTTCGGAATCTTCGTCGTCAGCGTCAAAAGCCAGATCCAGATCGGCGATCTCGCCAGAGTCCAGATCCGACTCTCGTCGAGGTTGCTTGGGTGGGTGGCGGGCAAGCTCGAGGTAAAGCCGAGATCGTCCAAGGCCTGGGTGGTGAAGCCGATGAAGATGTCGAAAACGCCGATGGAGACCGTGGACCAGCCGGCGGGATCCTCCTTTGCCGGCGTCCAGAAGCCGTCGTTGAAGACGTGGCCAGCTCCTGTCTCGTTGAAGTAGCTCACCAAGCCGACCGCGATGGTGTCGCCGACTCCGCCTGTGGCTCCTGGACGGATCGAAACCCCGGACATCTCCTGCCCCACGGTGGGCGCCAACTGTCGTGGTATTGTCGAATCTAGCCGCGGCAGGGGTGCCATCGAGCTAGGTAGAGAGAGGGGTTTTGGAGACGTGGGGTGTTCCGGCGATGGGGTGACAAAGGGCTTACCCAGCTTCGGATCTCGCAATGGTGGCGAAACCCTACGTGCTGCTATAATTCACTATAAGGCAATATCGCCGAGTTACAGTGGATCGAGTTTGAGAACGTGCCCTAAGGCGTCCCAGGGGCCGGCTTATAAAGGCGTCCGGACCCTGGGCTTACAGGAGGAAACCTAACCGACTAAGTACAGAGTTCTACTCTAATCCGGCTTGGGCCCTGCCATGTGGGATAAGTCTTCCACAATGCAGGCCGGCTTCTGGAACCTTCCCTTAGCCGGATGGGCCTCCTGCGCTTCATCATACTGGGCTGCCCGGTAAGCCGGATTCGGCTTACCACCACTATGGGCCACCCTGGTATGCTGGCTTTTAGTCTCCTCTGCAAGGATACCTGTTCGGCATAACCCCAACAAAAAACATGTGTCACTGATATATAATCAAGCATGGAACATAAAAAATTATAGATACGTCGGAGACCTATCAGCGATCCAGCCCGAGAGTTCAAGCCGCATTGCCAACTACTCTAATGCCAACGAAGGGTATACCAATGATTCGAACTGGTATATGGACTCAGGTGCCACCAACCACATGATGTACCACATGAAGTGACTCCACATCCACGAGAAATGTAGAGGCAACAAGCAGATCCAGGTTGCCAACGGTACGCACATACCCATCTTACATATTGGTGAAGCTAGTCTATCTGGTTCAACTCGCAATCTTCGCTTATCCAATGTCCTTCATTCCCCTCACATTAGCAAAAATCTGCCTTCCAGCCATAAACTTGCCAATGACAACAATTGTTTTGTTGAAATTCACCCTCGTTCGTTTTTTGTTAAGGACCTCAACACGAAGGCAACGCTGTTTCAAGGTAGAGCGCACAGAGGTCTATACCCAGTTCCACCATGCCATCCTCACCGTCAACCACGTCTTCTGCAAGCACACACCATCACCCCGTCCAAGGAATTGTGGCACCACCGACTCGGACACCCTGCACCACCCATCGTTCAAGCCATTCTTCAATCAAATAAGTTAGGTCCTATGCAAAATAAAGGAGTGCCACAGGTGTGTGATGCATGTCAGCACGCCAAACACCATCAGCTGCCATATACAACTTCTAGTCGTGTTTCCAATTCTCCTTTAGAACTTGTCCATACGGATGTATGGGGTCCAACAATTAAATCAGCTAGCGGGTTCCATTATTATGTTAGTTTTCTTGATGATTTTGTAAATTCACATGGGTGTACTTGCTAAAACATAAATCCAATGTTTAATATGTGTTTTATTAGTTCCAAAAACAAGTTGAGCTCTGATACGTCTCCGACGTATGTATACTTTTTGATGTTCCATGCTTGATTATATATCAGTGCCACATGTTTTTATAATGTTTTTATATCATTTTGGCATGATTTATGGAACTAACCTATTAACAAGATGCCCAGTGCCGGTTCTTGTTTTATGCTGTCTTTTTGTTTCACAAAAGTTGTTCTGGGAAGTTTCTCGGAATGCGTTGAAAATTTACGGGATTTATTTCCGAGCTGAAACAAAGACAGAGCCAGAAGGACGCCCGGGGGGGAGGCCACAGCCTCTAGACACCCTCCAGGCGTGGCCCCACCCTATGCCGCGCCTGGGCCCCACCTGGGCAGCTCCTTCACCTCCTCGAGCCGCCTCTTCGCCTATAAATTAGTCTTCGTCCCGAAAACCCTAAGTACCCGATCATATTTCCTAGAAGACATCTGAGGCCACCGCCATCGCCAACCCTAGTTTGGGAGGGTTCTGCAGCTCTTCCCGGCACCCTGCCGGAGAGGGGAATCGACACCGGAGGCATCTACATCACCATGCCTGCCTCCGGAGTGATGCATGAGTAGTCCACCACGGGACTACGGGTCCATATCAGTAGCTATATGGTTGTCTCTCCTCCTTGTACTCCATTGCTTAGATCTTGTGAGCTGCCTATCATGATCAAGATCATATTATCTGTAACTGCTACATGATTGTGTTTGCATGGATCCGATGAATTGTGGAAGTCATTACTTTTGTTCATCTTTGTGTTGTGTTTTATCTATGATCTTGCATGCTCTCCTATGCTAGTGGATTCTTTGGCCAAGTAATTATTAGTGTTGTATGAGGGAGTATTTATGCGAGATAGTTGGTTCATGCCTCTCTTTGTCTGAGCTCGGGTTGACAGAAATGATTAAGACTAGAGATGTGTTGTTGTCACTAGGGAGAAAACAACGGTGTGATTTCCTTGTGTTATTTACATCGCTTACATTATGCACTTTGCTTATTGCAATGATCTGTTGCTTGCAACTTAATACTTTTGGGTGACATGTTGGATAGCGATCCCAGAGTGGATTATTAGTCATAGATGCAGTTGGATAACGGTCTATGTATTTTGACGTAATGCCCATATTGGATGAAACGGTGAACTATATTGTTTTATGATAGCATTGTTGTGCGCCCACAATTTTGTCAATTGTCATGTTGTAATTTGTTTACCTAGCATTTATATCTTTTGGAGAGACACCGCTAGTGATTTGTGGACCCCGGTCATATTTTCCTACATTGTTTACAACAGTTTTAATAGCTTTTCATCATCATTTGCTCATTGTTCATATTTAACTCTCATCATATTTTACATCCACATATTTCATTCTTTGTGTTCAGCAAGCCGGAAAGATTGACAACCTCTCTGTTTCGTTGGCGGCAAATTAGTTTGTTTGTGATTGTGTGCAGGTCCACGTCAATTATCGTAAACGGCAATGTTGACACCTTGCTAAGACTTCTACAAGTCCTACTGGATCTGACAACCTTGGTTTTGTAAATCAAGGGAAACTGCTGCTCTATTGCATTATACCTTCCTCTTGGGGTTCCCCAGCGAACGTGTGATCACGTCATAAGCAAGCTTTTTCTGGCGCCGTTGCCGGGGACTTGGAAGCTTCAGCTAGGGGAGTTTCACACATCCTTTCACTCTACTTTGTTATTGTCTTGCTAAGTATATTTTTTGTTAGTCTGATTTTGCCTTTCGTTTGCTCTAAAACTGAAAAACAAAAAAAAATTCTAGCAACTGGTCTCTTTTTGTTTTGCTTAGTTTCTTGCTTTTATATTGTGAAAATGGATTCAGCTAAGAACACCAAGTTGTGTGACTTCACTAGCATGAACAATGATGACTTTATATGCACACCTATTGCTCCACCGGCTTCCACAGCCGAATTTTATGAGATAAAGCTTGCTCTATTAAATCTTGTCATGAAAGAGCAATTTTCTGGTGTTAGTGGTGATAAAGCCTCTCATTTAAATAACTTTGTTGAGTTATTTGATATGCAAAAATATAAAGAAGTAGAGGGCAACATCATAAAACTGAAACTTTTTCCTTTTTCATTAATAGGACGTGCTAAAGATTGGTTATTGTCTTTACCTCGGAATAGTATTGATTCTTGGACTAAATGCAAAGATGGTTCTATTGGGAAATATTATCCACCTACAAAAATTATACAATTAAGGAGTAAAATTATGAACTTTAAACAATTTGATAATGAACATTTTGCTCAAGCTTGGGAAAGAATGAAATCTCTAGTTAAAAACTGTCCCACTAATGGACTGACTACTTGGATGGTCATCCAAACTTTTTATGCAAGATTAAATTTTTCTTCAAGGAACCTATTAGACTCGGCCGCTGGAGGTACCTTCATGTCCACCACATTAGCTGCTGCAACAAAACTCTTGGAATAAATGATGGCAAATTATTCGCAATGGCACACCGAGAGAGCTCTTAGTGGTAAGAAGGTAAATTCTGTCGAGGAAATTTCCTCTTTGAGTGATAAGGTTGATATGATTATGTCTATGCTTGCTAGAAAACAAGTTCAACAAGTTGATGTTAATTTTGTTAAGAATAACTTCAACAACAATGCTTATAGGAACAACTTTGGTAATAATAATTATAAATCTTATCCTTCAAATAATGGTAATATTTATGGAATTTTTTAGGGTAATTCTTACAACAATAATAGAGGTGTGTCCTCTTAACTTGAAAGCATGCTTAAAGATTTTATCACTTCACAAAAGGCTTTCAATAAAATTGTTGAAGAAAAAAATACAGAAACTTGATAATCTTGTTATTAAAGTTGATAGTCTATCTCGTGAAGTTGATTTCCTTAAAATAAAAATTTGCCTCATGATGTTAAGGAACATAAAACTTTAAATGGAATACAAGTTACAATTGATAATAATATAAAAATGTTGGCCGAATTACATGCTAGGTGGGAAAGAGAAGAAAAAGAGGCTGAAATTGCTGAAATTAGTAAGGTTGCTAATGTTTGCACTATTTATACTAATGAGGATATTAAAATGTTGAATGCTCAAGAGTCATCTACAGCACCTAAGTATGCTAGTGGTAAAATAATTGGAGTTGGGAAAATTTCTACCATGCCTAAAAAGAACCCAAAACTTTCAGTCAACACATAAACTATTGTTGATAAAAATGCTGAAATTAGTTTTGATGATATGGATTCTTTAGGTGATAATGCTCCTGTTATTTTTTATGACAATGATCTTGATTTTGATAATTGTAACCTTACTGAAGTTATAAAGTTTTTACAAAAGCTTGCTAAAACACCTAATGCAAGTAAAATGAACTTGGCTTTTACTAAGCATATTACTAATGCTCTCATTAAGGTGAGAGAAGAAAAGCTTAAATGTGAATTCTCTATTCCTAGGAAATTAGAGGATGCTTGGGAACCTACCGTTAAAATAAAATTAAATGATTTCGAGTGTAATGCTTTGTGTGATCTTGGTTCTAGTATTTCTATTATGCCAAAAAAGTTATATGATGCCCTTGATCTTGGACCACTAAAAGATTGTGATTTGAATGTGAATTTTCTTGATGCCACTAAGCATACACCTTTGGGTAAAATAGATGATGTTCTCATCATGGTTAATGGTAATTATGTTCCCGTTGATTTCATTATTATGGATCTTGATTTTAAGCTTCCTTGTCCTATTGTTTTGGGAAGACCGTTTCTTAGGACTGTTGGTGCGGTTATTGATATGAGAGTGGGCAATATTAAATTTCTATTCCCACTGAAAAAAGGGATGGAACATTTCCCTAGGAATAGGATAAAGAAACCTTTTGATTCCATTGGTAAGCCAAAGAGTGGTTTTGAATTGGGCTCTATTGATAAAACTTGAATTTGCCCTTTTTGCCTAGCTAAAAGGCGTTAAAAAAAAGCGCTTATGGGAGGCAACCCATTTTATTTTACATTCTGTTTCTTTTTGGTTTCTTTGAGTTTTGGGGGATGTTACTTCTGTAACAACTCCCTTGTATCTTTTTTTTTTGGTTTTTGGTGCCAAGAATAGCCTCTAAAGAGAGGATGACTAAATTGGTGAGTTTGTTGTCCAGAAACAGATTTCTGTTCTTCACTGTTCAAAAATCCAACAAATCACAGAACGTCATCTGTGGCTGCAAATTTTTTAAAGCAAGCATAAGGGTTTTTTCTACCTTTCTCTAGTTTTAAGTTTTCTGATTTGAGGTCCAGAAGTGCCCCTAAAAAATTCATCTTTACAGTCTGTTCTATTTTTAACAGATTCTGTCCTTAGTTTTGCATTGCTTCTTTCACGGGCAGAGTGAAGTTCTTTTCAAAGCTGGAGCTTTACTTAGACCCTTGTGACAGTAGCTAATGTTGTAAAAAAATAAGTTCATGATATGTGCTTTGGAACTGAAGGAAGATATTGTTTTTGTGGACTAACCCCTCTAATGAAGTTGCTATAAGTTTTGCGTGAAAAAAGTTTTCAAGTATCCAAGTTCGAGGTGATGAAGGAAGATCAAGAAGGGATAAAAGGCTAAGATTGGGGAGAATCCCCATGGACCCTCCTCTGAAATATTCAAGAAGTCACAAGCGTCTCAGCTTGGGGATGCCCAAGGCATCCCCTTCTTCATCAACAATCATCAGTTTCTCTCATGGTACTATATTTTTATTCCTTTACACATTATGTGTTGTTCTTGGAGCGTCAGTTTGTTTTTACTTTCAGTTTTTTGTGTCTTGTTCTATGGTATTTACAATAACACTAGTGTAAAAAAACTTACCAGTGGCGCACCTGATGTGCCTACCAGTGGCGCATCAGGGTGCGCCACGAATACCCCGTCACTGGTAATATTTACCCGTGGCGCACCAGTTAGATGCGCCACTGGTAGACGTGCGCCACTGGTAGTGTAGGGATGCGCCACTGGTAGACGTGCGCCACTGGTAGTGTATGGATGCGCCACTAGTAGATGTGCGCCACTGGTAGTGTAGGGATGCACCACTGGTAAGGTTTTCTGTATTTCTAGGAAATCAATTTTTTTACATATAAACAGTTTATAATACAGTATACACAGGTGCACGGTACAGTATAATAGACAAGTTCATCGAAATAGCAAGTTCATCATCGAATGCATTACAAGTACTTTATCATCATATTACAAGTTACATAGCTCGGGTCCATTTTTATTTAACCCTAATACATCACGAATAATATCACTAATACATCTCCCATGCATGAATCTCTCAAACTAACTTCGACCGGTTCCTGAGCCGCGGGGTGCTGAGCCGCCGGCGCTGCGCATCCAAAGAGAAGGAACCCTCACAGGGTCATAGCTCACGTGATAGGGAACCCTCTTAAGAAACGACCAGGTATTGCTATACTACCTATCCAATAGATGCATGTAGCGACGTACCACCTCCTCAGGGGCCAGTTCCCTCTGCACCGAGCGTGGCCCATGGAACTGCCACCAAAGAAGATCTGGGTCGACGACGTCACCTGGATTCCTCACCAAGCTACGCGTCTCGGAAGGTAGCACCTCCCAGTGCCAGCCTAGTGGAGCCCAGTCCCGCACATCGTCCCTCTGGTCCAACATGGACATCGTCGCCACTGGGGGAGGAGTAGGGGAGGAGTGGCTCACCGCGGGGCTGCCGGAGAAGAGGAGTGGCTCGACGGCGGGGACGGGCTGGACGGGCTCGACGGCGGGGACGGCGCAGGGGCGGCGGCGCAGGACGGGGACGGGGACGTCGGGCTCGACGACGGGGATGGGGACGACGGGCTTAACGGGCTCGACGGCGGGGATGGTGCAGGGGCGGCGGCGCAGGACGAGGATGGGGACGTCGGGCCCGACGGCGAGGATGGGGACGGGCTCGACGGTGGGGACGGGCTCAATGGCGGGGACGGGGACGGGCTCAATGGCGGGGACGGGGACGGGCTCTTGACGGCGGGGGGAGAGAAAGGGGATCGAGCGGGGACGGGGACGGGCCCGTTGACTTAACCCTAACCTCCCTTACCCGTGGCACACCTCACCCCCATGCGCCACTGGTACCTCCCTTACCTGTAGCGCATCAACACACAGGCGGCACAGGTAACATGGCATGTTCTGTAGGCACTCGAGATAGAACTTACCTGTGGCGCACCGGCCACCCATGTCGTGGTATTGTCAAATCTGGCCGGGTCAGGGGTGCCATCCGGCTAGGTATACACGCCGACGGTAGAGAGAAGACTTGGGGGGAGGAACGTAGCGAGATTCCGGTGACGGGATTACACACAGTTTACCCAGTTTCGGATCACACGATGGTGGCATGATCCTACATGCTGCTATAAATCACTATAAGGCAATATGAGTCGATTACAATGATGTGTGTATAGCTTGAAAATCTTAGTTGTGAGGGTCTGCCCTAAGGCGTCCCGTAGGTCGGCTTATAAAGGCGACCGGACCTAGGGCTTACAAGGAAGGTGCACCGACTAAGGTAACAGGAATCCTAGACTAATACGGCTTCGTTGTCTTTGTCTTGTTCACCAAGCCGGATGGTTGCTGGGCCTTCGTTTTGGATCCTCCTTAGCCGTCTTTGCCTTCTCCTTGCGCTTCAGCATACTGGGCCGCCCGGTAAGCCAACCGGCATTACCACCTGTGGGCCACCCTG
Organism: Puccinellia tenuiflora; assembly: GCA_012064385.1. Classification (NCBI taxonomy): domain Eukaryota; kingdom Viridiplantae; phylum Streptophyta; class Magnoliopsida; order Poales; family Poaceae; genus Puccinellia; species Puccinellia tenuiflora. Next base: position 120,140 of record QRDG01000096.1, read on the forward strand.
GTATACTGGAATATGTACATGTCGATGATACCCCTATTGGGTATATCCCCGACATTAGCCCCGGAAAGTTTTGAGTTCTCCAGCGGCCGGCTTCTTCGACGGGCTTGATGTAGTTTCGCCTTTATCGTCTTGTCTTGGTTAGACCGATATAGAACTTGAAGCTTTGCCGAAGAAATTAATCCGACATGTACTGCCGAACTGCCATCGTCTTAATTGTCGTTTAAGACGGATTGACCAGGACGTCCGGGCTGATCGATTTTTTATCGTGCCGGCTTGTGTCCAGTGGAACTCGTCCGATTTCCATACTTCTAAAGTAGGCCGCGTCCGGTCTGCTTTCAGAATTAAATTGTGCCCGCTGGTGCCGGCTTTATTGTCCATTGGGAACACAACCAATTTGCATGTCTCAGAATCGAGTTTATTTCAAACAGTGGATGAAGAAAAAGCTTCCATGTCCTGGTGGATGTAGCCCCCGAGGCTCATGTCGGCTTATGAAGTAAGGTGACATGAGACTCAGAAAATTCGATGGTTGTAGCCCCCAAGCGTCGAATCGAAGTACTCGAAAGTCGGGTCGATGCTCAGCAGAACTTACGTCATTGTAGATCCAATGGTTGTAGCCCCCAAGGCTCATGTCGGCTTATGAATTATGGTGGCATGAGACTTGATGCAGCCCCCGAGTTATCCATCAAAACTGTAAGTTTCGATGGACTGTAGCCCCCGAGGCTCATGTCGGCATGAGGCTTGATGAGAACATCTCGCCGGGTAACAGGGCGCAACGCCAATCTGTTTAAAACCCAGGAGGCGGCTGAAGACGAGTCGGCTTGCAGGAGACGTCCTTGATGAAGCGGCAACAAAAACACCTGACGAATAAACAATAACTGTATTAAGCTGTACATTAAATGCAAGCTAAACAATTGTAAGGCCTAAGCCGACAGTTTTTTCAACAAAAACTTTGGGTTGCAGATTATCTGCGGTCCGCCCGTAAGTTTTCTGGTTTATGCACTTTAGCTATATTTCGTGTGTTAGCAAACCTCCAGCGCGGAACGTCTGCTAGGCAATAGGGATGCAATACCAAGCTATTTAGACCCAGAACAAGCGCCGGTTTTTGGTGCCGAACCACCTACTTAGGTGACCCAGCACATAAGCGATCAGATGAATACTCTTAGGCGCACAAAATATTAGTTTGTAAGGCAACATGGCCAAAAAGCATCAGAAACATAACCACTAGCACGAAGCAAATTTGGGTTGACATTGATAGCTTAGTATATATGATCATCGGGAAATAAAGGATGGCATGATCTCAAAGAGCGACCCAGAATTTATTTCATGACCATAGGTAATGTTAACGAGAGAATTGGTGAAAAAACTTAGCTTTTTAGTGCTCTCGGTGTTGATGACGCGCAGGCTGGGATGCGGCGATGAGTAGGCCGCGACAGCAATTAAGCCGGACCGCGACGACGAGTAGGTCGCAACAACAAATTAAGTCGGACCGTGATGATGAGCAGGCCATGACGGATCAGCCTAAGACGGGCGTAGCGTAGATGACGATGAACTCGTCTAAATCGGGACAAAGAGAGAATTTTTTTTATTATTGTCGGGTTGTCACGTAAGCCGGAACAACGACGATCAATACATCGTGCCACGTCAGCAATTAAGCTGTAACGCGACGACGGGTATGCCAAAAGACGCCATGCTGCGCCGGCAATTAAGCCGAAATGCGACGATAAATACGTCAGAGAGATGTCATGTCCTGTTAGCAATTAAGCTGGACACGACGATAATTATGCCTAATAGACATCGGCCACGTCGACAATTAAGCCAGAATGCAATGACGGGTAGGCAAGAACGCGAAAAAAACATCATTCCGCGTTGACAATTAAGCCGGAACGCGAGATGGGTCCGCCGAAAAGGCGTCTTGCCATGTTGGCAATTAAGTCAAAATGCGAGGATAATCGCGCCCAAAAGGCATCTTGCCGCGTCAGCAATTAAGCTGGAACGTGACGATAAATATGTCGTGAAGGCGTCATGTCATGTAGCAATTAAGCTGGACATGACCACGAGTGCGTCAGAAAGACGTCTTACTGCACCGACAATTAAGCCAGACCGCGATAATAAGTTCGCCTCCGATTAGCTAGCAAATTGGAGCTAGATAATTGCCGTGAGTTGCTTTGTTTCCAATTAGTCAGCCTCGGGAATTGATCCATGAAAAAGATGTCTGCTTTGGTTGATACCATCACGAGGAAACCAATCTTTGTACGGATCGATACATAATCCGATTATTGGCCAGGTTACAGTTGACAAGGGCAGCTGCATGGCACGCCCACCAAACTTGAGCGCCAACACAACGGGGCACAACTGCTCGTATGATGGCAGACTTCAGCCAGGCGGCACGGCAACTTGTGTGATGCAGTTGGAGGCGGAGACGAAATCGAACTCGGCAACCACCACGTGTGAATCTGGATCCGAAGGAACGAGGCATCCCGCGGGTAAATAACTCGGCGAGTTGGAGTCAAAACGGATCTCACGCCGCGACGAAGTGAAGTTTTGTAGATGTGCAACGTGACCCTTGTAAACATGATTGCTGCCAAAATCGATCACGCCGAAGGGGACGTACAGGCTAGACGCGATCTTCCGGCCGGCTCTTCTGCTGCAATGTTGCTGGTTTGACGGCGTCACCATCTTCGCGAGGACGAGTGAGTCGCCGGCATAGCTGACGACGAACTTGAGTGCGCTCTTACTGATGAGCCGGCCAGATGCAATAAGGCCAGTGATGATGATGAAGGATCCTACCCGGATCATCGCCTTGACGCCTCTGGCCCACGGTGGGCGTCAACTGTCGTGTTATTGTCAAATCTGGCCGGGACAAGGATGCCATCCGGCTAGGTATACACGCCGATGGTAGAGAGAAGACGTGGGGAGGAACGTAGCGGGATTTCAGTGACGGGATTACACACAGTTTACCCAGCTTCGGATCACACGACGATGGCGTGATCCTACGTGCTGCTATAAATCACTATAAAGCAATATGAGCCGATTACAATGATGTGTGTATAGCCTGAAAGGCTTGGTTTTGAGGTCTTCCCTAAGGCGTCCCGTAGGCCAGCTTATAAAGGCGGCCGGACCTAGGGCTTACAAGAAGGTGCACCGACTAAGGTAACAGGAGTCCTAGACTAATACGTCTTCGTTGCCTTCGTCTTGTCCACCAAGCCGGATGGTTACTGGGCCTTCATCTTGGATCCTCCTTAGCCGGATTTGCCTTCTCCTTGCGCTTCAGCATACTGGGCCGCCCGGTAAGCCAGTCGGCATTACCACTTATGGGCCACCCTGATATACTGGAATATGTACATGTCGATGATACCCCTATTGGGTATATCCCCGACAACCCGTGCGCCACTGGTAAGCAACTTACCTGTGGCGCACCGGTATTCCATGCGCCACTGGTAAGGGCCCAGCAAACCGGCCAGTACAAACGCCCCCTATCCGTGGCGCACTGGATTGTTGGTGCGCCACATGTAAGTCATTTACCAGTGGCGCACCTTGGCGGATGCGCCACTGGTAAGTTACCAGTGGCGCACGCCTGGCAGATGCGCCACAGGTAAGCACCTTACCTATAAGCTGTTTTCTACTAGTGTAATTTGGATCCATGCATGCTTGTTTGGGAGAGAGACACGCTCCGCTTTTTCATTATACACTCATGTTCTTCACTTATATGTGTTGAGTATTTAGCCTTTATTGTTTTGCTCCCAGTTCTTGTTTTCAAGCATCTCTTCTTCAGAGCTGTTAGCTTTTGTAGTTAGGAAGTATTGCCCTTGTTGTTTCACACTTTTAGTTTTGTTTCAAATAAGTTGATTGGTATTTGGTTGAGTGGAAATTATCATGTAGGAAGTGTGAAAAGTGCTGCTTAATCTTGTAGATCATTGTCTTGAATCTTTGATACTTGTCAATTGTTTAGAGATATGAAGTAGATTAATGCTTAAACTTGTGTATCATCTAGTAAGAATAGATTAGTAAAGAACTGTCGTAAAGCTTTAAAATTGTGGTGCTTGTCCTGCTTGGTAGCTCTCAAAATCTAGATATTCTTTTTGCAAAGAGTTGGTTTGGCTAACAAGGTAGACGGTGTAATGTCTAGTGGTTATGCATGATGTATATCTGTAGCCATTCATTGAACCAAGTTGATGTTATGTGTTTACTTGATATCCTGCTAAGCCCGAAAATTCCGTACTGAGAGGGAATACTTCTCGTGCATCCAAATCCCTTAGCCAAATATCTTTGCCATTTGTGTCGACCATACCTACCTACATGTGGTATTTCCCTACCATTCCAAGTAAATTGTTCATGTGCTATCTTTAAAACTTTTAAAATTCTCCTTTTTGTTCATCTGTTTTTAAACTCATGAAAAAGCAGTAGGAAGCTAGATATAACCTGTGACAAGCAAGGTCATTTCCCTCCTTTCACCCGGTGTTGATGGTTCACGTCCTCACTTGAATTTTACCTGAGAGCGGCTTAAGCAAAATATAAATATAACTCACCATTCATGTCCGCACAATGAAAACCTGATAAATCAGTCAAAACATTGGTTAGTGGTGAAACAAAAAAGAAACATGAGCGATCTCAATCCTCTAAAACCATCCTCTCCCAAAAGTCTAAAAGCCTTGCTTGAAATGGGGGACTAGCTAATTTCTTTACTCTGAAGTCGTTGACGAAAGCATGCATATCTCAAGACTATTTTACTTCTATAAAAAAAAAACAAAAAAATAATAAAAAGCTCTAACACATGACTAATCCCTGCTTCCCTCTGCGAAGGGCCTTTATTTTACTTTTATGTTGAGTCAGTCTTCCTCTTCCTTCTTAACTCCTCAAGCAATCACTTGGTGTCAACTTTGGTTCATGTTTTAATTCATGTTATCTTTGTGTCTAACTTAGAAAATTTTGTATTGACTTTATCTTGAGATAAACAAGTTGCAAGTTGAAGCTTTTTGCTGAAAACTTAAATCTTCCTTTGTGTTGGCCAAACTCCTTTGTTGAACTAATATTGCTTTGTGAGATATCAATCATTGTCAAGTGTTATACTTTTAAATCTCCAAAGTACTCTTTTCAAGTAAATTCTTACTTAGATGTTACACATGGTTAATCATTGTTTGTTTCATTCAATGAACCTTTATTTTGGATCAATGCATTCAGTTCATATGCTTTACATGATTATATGATCAAGATTGTGTTGGTAGCATGTCACTTCAAAAATTATTTTGTTATCACCAACCTACTCGAGGACGAGCAGGAGTTAAGCTTGGGGATGCTGATACGTCTCCAACGTATCAATAATTTTTTATGTTACATGTTTGATTATATATCAGTGCCACATGTTTTTATAATATTTTTATATCATTTTGGCATGATTTATGGAACTAACCTATTAACAAGATGCCCAGTGTCAGTTCCTGTTTTCTGCTGTGTTTTTGTTTTAGAAAAGTTGTTCTGGGAAGTTTCTCGGAACGCGCTGAAAATTTACGGGATTTATTTCCGAGCTGAAACAAAGACGAAGCCAGAAGGACGTCCGGAGGGGGAGGCCACAGCCTCCAGACGCCCTCCAGGCGCGGCCCCACCCTAGGCCATGCCTAGGCCCCACCTGGGCAGCTCCTTCGCCTCCTCGAGCCGCCTCTTCGCCTATAAATTAGTCTTCGTCTCGAAAACCCTAAGTACCCGATCATATTTCCCAGAAGACGTCCGAGGCCGCTGCCATCGCCAACCCTAGTTCGGGAGGGTTCTGCAGCTCTTCCCGGCACCCTGCCGGAGAGGGGAATCGACACCGGAGGCATCTACATCACATTCCTGCCTCCAGAGTGATGCGTGAGTAGTCCACCACGGGACTACGGGTCCATAGCAGTAGCTAGATGGTTGTCTCTCCTCCTTGTACTCCATTGCTTAGATCTTGTGAGCTGCCTATCATGATCAAGATCATATTATCTGTAACTGCTACATGATTGTGTTTGCATGGATCCGATGAATTGTGGAAGTCATTACTTTTGTTCATCTATGTGTTGTGTTTTATCTATGATCTTGCATGCTCTCCGATGCTACTGGATGCTTTGGCCAAGTAATTATTAGTGTTGTATGAGGGAGTATTTATGCTAGATAGTGGGTTCATGCCTCTCTTTGTCTGAGCTCGGGTTGACAGAAACGATTAAGACTAGAGATGTGCTGTTGCCACTAGGGAGAAAACAGCGGTGTGATTTCCTTGTGTTATTTACATTGCTTATATTATGCACTTTGCTTATTGCAATGATTTGTTGCTTGCAACTTAATACTTTTGGGTGACACGCTGGATAGCGATTCCGGAGTGGATTATTAGTCATAAATGCAGTTGGATAACGGTCTATGTATTTTGACGTAATGCTCATATTAGATGAAACGGTGAACTATATTGTTTTATGATAGCATTTTTGTGCGCCCACAATTTTGTCAATTGCCATGCTGTAATTTGTTTACCCATCATGTATATCTTTTGGAGAGACACCATTGGTGATCTGTGGACCCCAGTCCTATTTTACTACATTGTTTACAACCATTTTAATAGCTTTTCATCATCATTTTCTCGTTGGTAATATTTCACTCTCATCATATTTTACATCCACACATTTAATTCTATATGTTTAGCAAGCCGGAGAGATTGATAACCTTTCTGTTTCGTTGGGGCAAAGTAGTTTGTTTGTGATTCTGTGCAGGTACACGTCAATTATCGTAAGCGGTGCCGTTGACACGTTGCTAAGCCTTCTCCAAGTCCTACTTGATCTGACAACCTTGGTTTTGTAAATCAAGGGAAACTGCTGCTCTACTGCATCATACCTTCCTCTTGGGGTTCCCCAGCGAACGTGTGATCACGTCATAAGCAAGCTCTCACTTGGCACCAAAATTTTCTCCGTACAATCAGATTTGGGGGGGTATAAAAAACTCCATCACTACTTTAACACTACTGGCATCACCCATCGCATTTCTTGTCCACACACCCACCAACAAAACAGGGCGATTGAACGAAAACATCGCCATCTCGTCGAGACTGCCTTAGCACTTCTTGCTCAATCATCTGCTCCCCTCCGTTTCTGGGATGATGCGGTGCTTACAGCGTGTTATTTGATCAATCGAATGCCAAGTTGTGTCATTCAAAACTCTACTCCGGTGGCAAAACTCTTCAAGAAAGATGTTGACTATAGCTTTCTTCGTGTCTTCGGATGCGCATGTTGGCCCAACTTACGTCCGTATAACAATCGCAAACTAAGCTTTCGGTCATGCATGTGCGTATTCCTAGGCCATAGTTCCAATCACCTTGGTTTTCGATGCCTTGATCGGTCCACCGGTCGTATATACGTGTCTCACGTGGTGTTCGATGAACATTTTTTTCCTTTCGCTCATGACTCCACCCAGCCCTCACCTCCCACCAAAGTTTCTATACTTCTTCCCGAACCGGATACAGATGACCCTTTATGTACTGATGCAGCAGGTGGTACTGATGGTGTTGCTCTTCCTTCTATTTCAGGGTCTCGGTACATCGATCACGTCGATTCACCGGCCATGCATGTACCGCCTCACGATGGTCACGTCGATCATGAGGAGGCAGCCCATGATGGGCCTGGTGGTGATGCAGCCCACGATGATGCTCCCGGGGACAACTCTCCTCCATGTACTGCGTCCCCTACGACCCATGGGCCAGCCCACGACACTCCCCCCGGCTCGGTGTCCTCTCCGAGCAGCTCCGAACCGTCGTCGGTCTCTCCAGCTAGCTTGGGTGCCTCTGCTGATCATGGTGAACCTGCACTTCCCGCTCGCCGCCATATCAAGCTAGTCCGTTTGTTCGATGGAATCATTCGGTATGATTCGAAGAAGAGGGCCTTTGCGGTAGAACCCACTTCCCATGTTGATGCTCTCGTGGATCCTGCCTGGAAATCTGCTATGGACGAGGATTTTGGCGCCCTGTGTCACAACAATACTTGGCGCCTTGTCGATCCTCCACCAGGCCGTCATATTGTTGGGTGCAAGTGGTTTTCAAGATAAAACAGAAGCCCGATGGATCTGTTGAGCACTACAAGGCTAGACTCGTCGCCAAGGGCTTTACTCAATGACGGGGAATTGACTAGACTGACACCTTTTCTCCGGTTGTTAAGCCCACTACTATCAGGTTGATATTGTCTATCGCCGTTTCCAGGGGACGGACTTTTTGGCAAGTGGACGTGCAGAATGCTTTTCTCCACGGCGATATTCACGAGGAGGTGTATATGTATCAGCCTCCAGGGTACGTTGACAAGGATCGTCCTAATCGTTTATGTCGCCTCCAGACATCTTTATATGGACTGAAGCAGTCACCGGGAGCAGGGTACGCCAAGTTGAGATCCAAACTTCAGTCTTTGGGTTTTGTCCTGTCTCAGGCAGATACTTCTCTGTTCGTGTTCGCTGATAAGCAAGTAATCATCTACATGCTGATTTACGTGGATGACAGAATCATTATCAGGTCATGCAAGCAGGCTGCGGGCGCACTAACTGCGTGATTCTTTTGCCGTAAAGGATCTGGGAAAATTGTCTTATTTCCTTGGCATTGAGGTGACAAACACAGACAGTGGCATTGTAGCCTTATCGGGCGGCCCAGTATGATGAAGCGCAGGAGGCCCATCCGACTAAGGAAGGTTCCAGAAGACGGCTGGTATTGCGGAAGACTTAGCCCACAAGACAAGCCCAAGCCGGATTAGTTTAGGACTCTGATTTAGTCGGTAGGTTTTCTCCTGTAAGCCCTAGGCCGGACGCCTTTATAAGCCGGCCTACGGGATGCCTTAGGGCACGCACTCTTGATACAAGCCCTCGCGACGAGAACCTCAATCTCGGCGAGATCTCACTGTAACTCGGCGATTTATAGCCTATATAGTGATTTAAGAGCACGTAGGATCACGCCACCGTCGTGTGATCCGAAGCTGGGTAAACTTGCGTCCATCCTGAAGCCGGAATCCCCAACTTCTCCAAAACCCCTCGCTCTACCTAGCTCGATGGCACCCCCCTGCGCGGCTAGATTCGACAATACCACGACACTGACACAAGCCAAATATGCAGCAGATCTTCTTCGTCGAGCAAATATGCACAACTGCAAGGATTTCGACACACTGATGTCTTCGTCAGAGAAGCTCAGCAAATCCACTTGAGTGGCACTTGGCGATGATATGGCGTTCAGTTACATGAGCACAGTAGGGGCACTGCAATGGAGGCGGCGTTTCGGGTCACAGGTGCATCTGCACCCGTTATGTAAAAGAAATTTTAAAACTTTTCGGAATGTCAAAAAATTCTAAAAAAATCGGATATACATCAGGAAATTTTATATTGGCACAAAAAGTTTCGCGGTGAAAAGACACTTTTTTGTGATCTATGTAAAAAAGACAAAAACATGTCTTGTACAAAGTCATTTTGTATTGCCCGAATTTATCTTTTTTGCACAGCTCACAAAAAATGTCTTTTCACCACGAATTTTTTTGTGCTGGCACAAAATGTCTTGAAGTATATGCAAAAATTTATTAAATTTTTTGACATTTGAAAATTTGTTTTTGGCAGTGGGTGCATTGCATTGATTGCAATATCTTTGTCTGACTCGACCCGATATTTCTTTTGTAGTAAACCGAGTGTGTCAATTCCTTGCCTCTCCCACAGATGCACACTGGTCAGCACTGAAGCGGATATTGAGGTATGTCAAGGGTACAATTAGCCTTGGGCTACAGGTTCAGAGATCCTCGTCTACTGAACTTAGTGTTTACACATACGCTAACTGGGCAGGGTGCCCCAACGATCGGCGATCGATCGGTGGCTATGCGGTGTTCTATGGACCGAACCTGGTGCCATGGAGTTCACAAAAGCAACCAACAGTTAGAGCATCTCCAGTCAGGGCGCCAATAGAGCTTTCAGACGTCTCTATTGGGCTTTTCGGATGAAAACAACTCCCACTCACGCCCCCAATAGCCAAAGTTTCCCGTGGGTGTCAGTCAATATCTTGTCCGGCCTCACTTGGCATGTCGGATGAAAGATTTCTCGTCCGCGTAACTCCTTTCTCCGCCCAGCAGCCTCCATGTGCCTCCTCTCTCTCTCCTCTCTCCTTTATCTATCCCCTTCTCTCTCTTCCTCCTCTCCTCGCCGGCCGTGCTCGCCCGACCCTGGCCGTGCCTCCCGCTGTCGCTGTCGACCACGTCCGTGGAGACACCCCCGCCGCCGACCCCGTCGCGTTCCTGGACTCGTGTTTGTCGACCGACCGGGCAGCATCGCAGGGCGCGGGAAAGTGCGGAGGGCGCGAGCGGCCGAGCTGGCAAGGCGTCGTCGTCCTTGTCCTCGTCCTTGGCCTCTGCCGGCCGCAGACGGCGGCGCGGGCTCGGGGGAGCGACCTCCAGCGGCGGCGAGCTGGGAGGCGCACGCTGTCGCGTGCGGTGGGGGCGAGCACGGGTGAGGGAGCCTCGTCTCCGGGCGAGCACGGGCGAGACGGCCCGCCTCGTCTCCAGGGAAGGCGCGAGCTCGAGGGCCAGCTCGGACGCGGGCGAGCACGCGACACGGGCGGCTTCCAACTCCGTGGCGACATGCGCGCAGACGGCATGGCGCCGACGGCAGCCGCGAGCGAGCGCCCTCCAGCAGACGGCGGCGGCCGAGCGTCGGGCGCCCACGACCTGTTCGTCAAAATATCTTCGTCCTCGTCCGCCTCCCGTATTGAGTGTGCGATAGGAGAGGACACGCCCAATAGAGTGTTCGGATGAAACGGATTTGGCACTCTTGGGCTCAGTTTTTTTTGACAGATTAAAAAATAAGCTGTCCTCTCCCAGATTCTTCTTTTAGGCCTTTCACAATACATCGTATCTTAGCGCGTTATCCTATGTAGTAGTGTATTTTAAGAAACAATCACTCCAATGCATTGTATCTTAAGGCTTGTATCTGTATTTAGTGATTTTGGGTATGTGTATGCATTCTATTGGATTAGTCATGTATTTTGCCTATGGTTACGTGCTAGAGTTGTATCTTAGCTAAGATACAACCTCACTCTCTCTCCTCATTAACTAGAGTGCCACATAAGCAATTTGCCTATGATACCGTGTCAAGAAACACCCATTGTGAAAGGCCTTAAGCCACCTGATTTATTACTTGAATCTTCTAAACTAGTCATCCTATAACTAAACTAGAAGCTCCAAGTAATAAGCTGATTGGCTTATAGAAAAAACTGGGGAGTGGGCAGCTTATTTTTTAAACTACCAAAAGAACTGGGTTTTAATCGGTCTAGTATGGAAGCAGAGTACAAGGCTATAAGAGCATCTCCACCGGGTGCCTAAATTGTGTCCGGCACCTCCCAATTGGAGGCCCAATTAGGGGGTGTCGGAGACTTGTCCGGCGTTTTTTCCCCTCCCACACTGGCACCCCCCAAAGGAAATCCCCAAACACAAAAACATTAATATTGCAATAAATTTCATTCGATTCAAATAGAAAGTTCGATACAATTTTATTCGATTTCGATACAAATTCGATATAACTTTTAAAAATTTAAACTCTAAATCTAATTCTACCAACAGACTCCGAGACTTTCCCTCACACATGTCGATCGCGGAGGAGTCCAGGCAGAATGTATCTCTGCTCGGGCTCATCCTTGCCGGCACTGCTCGAGTTACTTCTTAAAGACCTGGTCAAGTAGCCGTTTCGGGCTACGTCGATATCAATGATCGACGTAGGCCGTGGAGAAACCACTGCTTGACCAGAATCCTGAAAGTCTTTGTCTGGTACGGCCTTGATATCAATGGTCGGCGCAGCTTGGTGGCGGAGGAAGAGCTGGCTCCTCCTCGTCGGACACCGGCTCGGGCGGCTCGTCGTCATCGGTGCGGTAGCTGTGGAGGCGGCAGGCGTGCTCGGACCTCACCATGACGTCCCAGTACGCCGCCGACTGATACGTGTCAACCGTATCTATAATTTTTGATTGTTCCATGCTACTTATATGCCAATGTGACATGTTTTTATTACTTTATTACATCATTTTTAGGCTTTTTGTCGGACTAACCTATTGACAAGATGCCCAGTGCCAGTTTCCTGTTTTTTCTGTTTTCTATTTCACAAAATTTATTTCTGGAAATATTCTCGGAATTGGACAATAATTTACGACGATTTTTTATGCGACAAAAGGAAGCCGAAGACCAAAGGGCGACCTGGGGGGACACCCAGGGGCCAGGGGCAGCAGCTGGCCGCGGCCCCAGCTGCACCCGCGGGTGGGACCGGCCCCTGCCCCTCGGGCGCCGCCTCGGCCCCCTCCGATGCCTATAAAAACCCTTTAACCCTAAAATCATCAGGGCGACGCTTATTTTCCAGAAACATGACCCGATGCGGCCGCCCCCTCGAAACCCAATTCGGGGAGATTCTGAAGCTGCTCCCGGCACGCTGCCGGAGGGGAGATCGATCCCGGAGGGCTCAACATCGCCATGCCTTCCACCGGGATGAAGTGTGAGTAGTTCCACCTTGGACTATGGGTCCATGGTAGTAGCTAGATGGTTGTCTCTCTCCCTTGTGCTTCATGTTTATGATCTTGTGAGCTGCCCTACAAGATCAAGATCGATTATTTGTAATGTTATATGATGTGTTTGTTGGGATCCGATGGATTATGAAGTTATGATCAGATTGTGCATGGTTCTTAGTTATTAATTTATGTTCTTGCATGCTCTCCGATGTGTGTAGTTGCTTTGGCCAACTGATTATGTCTCCAAAGAGAGTATTTATGCTAGATAATTGGTTCATGCCCCCTCTTGTGCCGGGGCACGAGTGACAGAAACGTCTAAGGATGAGGTTGTGTTGTTGCGACTAAGGGTAAAACAACGGTGTTTATGTCTACATGATAATAAATGTTGATTACTTCATACGCTTTACTCAATGCAATTGTTTGTCGCTTCCGACTTAATACCGACGGGTGACAGGCTGGATAGCGATCCCTAGGTGGACTCTTTAGACAAAGATGCAGTCGGATGGCGGTCTTTGTTTCTTGTTGTGATGGCTACATGAATATTACCGTGTACACTTTGAATAGCTAGATTAAGTTTGTGTCATAATTATATCAATTGCCCAACTTTAATTTGTTTACCCTTCATATGAGTGTTTTATTTATTGGAGAGACACCACTAGTGAACTCATGGCCTCCGGTCCATCTTTTTACATTGTTTACAACCTCATTTACTTGCTTTCCTAATCACTTGCTCGCTGGTCCGTTTTCATAAATCCTTTCACTAAACTATACGTTTAACCGCTTTGTTTTCAGCAGACTGGGAAGATTGACAACCTTCCTGCCGTTGGGGTAAAGTAATTGTTTGAGTGTGTGCAGGTCCGTGTTCGTTGACGATTCCGCGCCAGAGATCGTTGATGGGCACCTCGTTGTTGATTTCAAAGTCCTACTGGTTCGATTAAACCTTGTTTCTTCACTGAGGGAAAAGCTGCCGCTTGCTACATCCACGCCTTCGCTTGGGGCACCACCCAACTATATAATTACCAACAAGCACCGACGCGTTGAACGGAGGCAGATTGCTCCGCTCCTCCTCCGTGACTGCGCCGGCGGCCTCCGCCTGCCACACCGACTGGATGTACTCCAGCCTCGCCTACCCAGTGAGGGGCGGCGCCACCGGGACGTTGTCCAGGTTGACCAGCCGTCCGGCAGGCGACGGTCGGCGGGCATAGGGAGGTAGTCGCGCACGATCTGCTCCGCCTCCTCCACCATGAGCGGACGACGATCGTCAGCCTACGGGGGTGGAGGAGGGGTTGGTGGTGGTGGCGGCGCCACAGCTCGAGCCGCCGCAATCCGGATCCCCTGGATCCGGCGTTGTTCGTTGCGGCGTTGGCACCGGAGCAACGAAGCCGCGATAAGGCGGCGGCGTCGCTCGTGGTCCTCCGCCGTCGGCTGGTAACCTGGTCCGCGGCGGTGCATCCTGGCTGTGCGAGTGGAGGGAAAGGGGAGGGCCGGTGGTGGAGTGTGTGAGACGAGAGGGTTGGTGGTGGTTTTTTAAAGCCGGCCGAAGGAGCGGAAAGGCCGCCGCCATTAACGCGAAGACGACATGCATGCCGCCACGTGGGCTCTACGGCGCTGCTACGAGGCGATGCTTCAATGCGCCGCCCATCTAGCCACTAAAACGATGTGCCGCCTGACGGCCCGTGCAACGATGCGACGACTCGCCACTGAAACGATGCGGCGCCTACATCGCTGAAGCACTACCACGTGCCTGCGCCTAGCCGGTTCGTTTAGTGTGTATGACGGGCGGGCCATCCCTGTCGGAGGCGCGGGTCGGACAGTGTCCGGCACCGTGAAGACAGCCCCCAAAGTTGGAGGCTGGTTCGCGGTGCCGGACATGTTTTGGGCCAGACAAAGGCTTTACGACCCCGGTGTGGCCGGTTTTTCTGTCCGACGCCCAAAACGAGTTTTACAGGCCCAATAATGCTACACCTACGGGAAACCTTTATGGAAGAAATCCTACGTGCTGACGTGCAATCCGATGTGGAAGCCACGGTGAGCGTAAAAATAGGAAAAAAAAGGGCGGAGTGGAAATTGGCCCACCAGTTATCAAAGGAAAGTATAGAGAAGATAATGGCGGCTTTCGTACCTGGCCGGTATCCGGACGCCCCGATTCCGGCGAGGAAGAGCTCGCCGCGCCGGACGTCGCCTCTCAAATGGGCCGGCGGCGGCGCCTTGACACTATGTCGGGACATCACAAGGGACCTCGCCTCCCCACGCCGCCACGGGAAAGCTGGATGCTCGCCGCCCGCGCCGTCTCGCTGGACCGAGCCGCCTGCACCGCCAAACTGCACGAGATGGAGTGCGACAAGCTCGTTTTCACCAGTGTCCCACGCCTCCTCCGGCCGCTGGCCTCGCTGCCTTACCGGTGAGCATCACTAGTAGGAAAACAGTTACCCGTGGCGCACCAATTTTGGTTACCCGTGGCGCAGGGCCCTGCGCCACGGACTACCACGCCACGGGTAACATTTTAGGCGTGGCGCAGGTGCCCCGGTGCGCCACGGGTAACAAAATAGGCGTGGCGCACCTTTGCACCATGCGCCACGGCTAACTTGCGCCACGGCTAAGCCACTGTGTGCGCCACGGCTAGCTACGACGGGGTCCAAAAAAAAAAAAGAAACCCCCCAGGGGGGCTTCGTCTTCGTCGGCGGCGTGCTCGGTTTGGTAGCAGCGCGCGCGGGGAGCCTTCGTCCACAGGGACGCGTCGCCGCGCCGTTCCAGAAGGATGCGCCGGTGGCCTCGCCGTTCCAGGAGGACGCGCCGCCGCGGGGGAGAGGAGGCGCATCGGGCGGCTTTAGATCGGGCCGCCATGGACGCGTACCTCGAAGCGCGGGGGGCTTCGTGCTAAACACGTGTTACGGGTGGGGCCATGGCGGAGTCGGAGCGGAGCCTCGGACAGGAGGAGGCCGGCGGCGAGGATGAGGGCCGGGCGGAGCTGGCGTTAGCGCGGGAAGTGGGGGTCTTCGTCGGGGAGTGACGGACCTCGTCGGCGGCGTCGCGCCGGGGCTGCGCACGGCGGGGGGCTTCACGCCGGACCTGGGCCATGGGAGAGGCTTCGCCTCGGGGCCGCTGTCCTCGACTCGGCGAGCTCCGCGCCCGGGCCATCGCACCGGAGGAGACGACGGCAGACCACGTAAGGATAAGGGAGAGGAGGAGAACGTGCGGGTGGGTGGGTGGTTGACTGGTGCGGGCCAAGTCATCAATCCGTGAACTTCTCCCCCAGCCAATCAGATGCAAGCACCCCCTAGCACACGGATTGTGTGCTTCCTCCCAGCGAATCAGAAAGCAGGTGTATTTTCTAGTGTTTGCAGTGTAAAAAACTAGTGAAACTTACCCGTGGCGCACCACATGTTAGCTCCTATTTTGGCACCCGGGGCACGCATACTCGTGGCGCACCCAACTCTGGTGCGCCACTAGTCTTTAGTTAGCCATGGCGCACCACATATTGGTGCGCCACGGGTATGTCTATGCAGCCCGGCCGTCCACGTCCCAACTTAGCCGTGGCGCACGTGTTTATCAGGTACCTGTGGCGCACCTGTTTTTGGTGCGCCACGGCTATATACCCGTGGAGCATCAAAACGAACATGCGCCACGGCTATTTCGTCCACCTATAAGCCTTTTCCTACTAGTGCATGGTCACCGGGCTCATCAAGGAGGTATGTCTGCTCTGAGATGAATGATCACTTCCTTTTTTCCTAAATGCTAGGCCAACGGTCGCGCGTACAGTTCGGCGGCGCGAGCGGCGAGGTCCTCCGAGCCGACACGAGCGACCATGTTCCTATGTGGCGCGGCGCAGCTTGACGAGCTCCCTTGTGGTCGTCCGGCAAGGTGATTCCTTGGTGCCATTGTGGGCTCTTTCAACGGGCGACGTTCGGCGCCGCTGTGAGCTGTTCCTCGCCGGCCAGAAACCAGAGTCGTTGTGGACTTCTTTGTTTTTTTCCCGTAAATGTGGATCATTAATTTTCCACACGTCAGCATTACTGTCCTTTTGGGGGCCAGACAAAGCATTGTATGCAGTAGAATTATCGGACCGATCAAAAGGTTGTCGCACTACATGGAATCTACCACATCAGCTCTGTAACTTGAAGATATACGTCCAATGACTCTTCACACTCCCCATGCTCCACTTTTCCATATAGTTTTTATTCTCCTGGCAACGCATGGGCATGTGAACTACTAGTTTTCTGGATCGAAGAAGGACACCACGGCTCCCACCACGGCGGAGGCGATTGCGACTCTCACCACGAATCCCTACCTCACCGTCGCCGGCGACCAGTTGAGGGGACTCCTCATGGGTACTCTGGGGGCCGCCAGCGCAGATGGAGGGGGGAAGGTGTGGGTTGGAGGAGGAGGTCGTCCGGCTGAAGGGGAAGCTGGGCAGTTTAGGAGAGGGGATGCAGCAACAGCAAGTGAAGATAGAGCGCAAGTTGCTGATCCTCTAGGCGAGGCTCGCGTCGGAGGAGGAGAGGGCGGCCATGGCGGAACCTATGGGAGATCAGGAGGCGAGATCGCGGAAAGCGCAGATGAGAGAGGGCTCCGTTTCAGGTACGAAGTAGGGTTTGGGAGGCCAATGCGGAGGCTCCCGGTGGTTGCTGCGACCAAGGTGATGTGGGATTGGAAGCAGAGCACCCCGTCGAATCAATGTATGTCGACGGGCATCAGGGCTGTGAGGATGATGGATTGGGGGTCCATGGGGCTCGGGATTGAAAATGCTTAAGGCGCTGTGGCTAATTCATGTTCGGATCGGCTCGGGGTGGGTGTAGGAGGAGATCGAGATGTTGGCAGAAGTGGAGATCCGGCCATGGCGATGGAGGAATCGCAGTGCAGGCGGGAGGAAGAGGAAGTGGGCCTTGGGCCGGTAGTGGGCTATATGGCCCAAGTACCACCACTCAGAAAGCTACTTCAAGGATTGTGGTCGAGGCAGCCTCAGACACTGAAAGAGGCGTGGCCGAAACTAGGGTTGGGTAGGGAGGAGGCGACTGCGAAATTCCCTCGATCCTTTGCGGCGGCGGTGATGGCTGGAGGGGGAGGACAGAGAGGGACCTGGAGGAATGATGGAGGTGGGCGGAGAAACGAGTTTGGGGCAGGAAGAGGACCGTGGGCAGGCAGAAATGGAGTTGGGTGGCAGGAGATGGGCGGATTCGGGAATGGACAGTTCGGTGGAATTCCACCGCCCTACAACGACCAACAGCAGTTCATGGATCCGTCTATGCAGTTTCAAGGCTTTCCTGGGGCGCAGACACAGCATGAACAGCCAGGACAGATGGGGTTCCAAGGGCAGCAGCAGCAAGTGTTCCAAGGTATGCCTCCACCACAGGATTGGCAGAATTTTGGTTACAATGGAGTGCAACATCCAGGAGGGGGATCGATTCAGAGGCCTCCGGGTGGAAGTTTGTCTTTGGGAGATGGGAAAAGAGGGGAGAAAATTCAGACTAATGTCCAGAGATCGGGCTCTAGCCTATAGGGAGGGAAAGGGCAGACAAGTTCTGATTCATCAGGGAGCGTGCAGGCAGGGGGTAATTCATCTGCGCAAGTCCAGTCTGGGATGATGGGGGAACAGAAGACAGGGGCAGAGGCTAAGGGGGCAGATGTGGGAGAGTCAGTGGGAGGATCACATGCATGTTATAGGTGCTCAAAACCGGGGCATTTTGCAAAAGATTGCAAAGAGATCTTGTTTTGCATTCACTGTGGCAAGGATGTGCACATTTCTGCTAAGTGCCATATGATTAACAGACCTAGTCCTGCTGTGAAACTGGTGGGGTGTGCTGCAGAAGGGCTCCAACTGCTTGTTGCTCAGTCAGGGAGGAAATTAGATAATGTAGGGCCAAAAGAGGCTTGGGGGTTAGTGACAGTTCTGGATGGTGAGCTGAATGCAGAGAAGTTGGCTGAGGCCTTTAAGAAAACTTTCTCATGGGGGGAGAATGTCAAGTGAAGGAGCATGGGAAGAAGACTTTCAGAGTAAAATTTGCATCTGCACAAAGGCTGGAGGAAATGAGTGACTATCCATATTTTGGACTGAAGGGTAGTAAGAATGTAGTGAGGATTTCAAAATGGAGCCCTGCTGCTGATGCTTTTTTCAAGTTGTCAACAGTATGGGTCCAAGCTACTAATGTACCCCAGGCTTTTCATCACAGGGATGGCTTTGCTGAGGTGGGATCACTGATTGGTGCCTTTATAGATGCTGATATGCAAGGATTCAGAGATAATAAGGTGATAAGGATAAAAGTGGGAGTTAGGGACCATAACAAGATACCAGCAATTGCAGAGTTGACAGAGGTGCCTTTAATATATCATATTCATTTTGAACTGGAGCAAGTGGTTGAGGAGGGAGGCTATCTATGTGATGGAGTTCTAGTTTCAGCAGAAGACTATGAAAGACAATCACAAGAGATGGTGGCTGAGGAGAAAAACAAAGATAACAAAGTAGGAGAGGCAGTAGAGAGGTTGGGGGAAGAGGAAAATCTGAAGAGAAAGTGGATTATGAGCCAAGTGAGGAGAGAGATGTGGAGGAAATTGATTCTGGGGGGGAGAGAGGTTGGGATCATGCTGAATATGCCAAGAAGCTAGGTTTTAGCACTCAAGAAATAAATGAGATGGATGCAATCTTGCCAGATTCAGAGGAAGTGGAAGATACTCAGGAGCATGTGCCTAGCTTGGAAGAGATGGAACAAGGGTGGGAACAGGAGGAGGAGGATATAAAAAAGAAGCAAAGTAGAGGAGGAAAAAATGGAGGGAAAGGAAAAAATGCTTTAGCTGAAGTGGAGGGCCCAAGAAGAAGGAGCACAAGACTGGACACAGATCAACACACTCTGGAAAGAGCAGAGAATCTGGTGAAGAACAGAAATCTGGAGAATAATACAGGTATAATTTGCGAACCTTCTAGTTTACATAGTGCTACAGCCTTGTTTCATTCAATTGCCAGTAAAGTAGGAGTAAGGTTAGGAAAAGATAAAGATGAGGTAGACAATACAGTTATGGCAATACAGAGATTAGAGGAAGCAAGGTGTGAGTTATATATGGCTAATAAAAGGAAAGATAAGGGTTTATTGGACTTACAGGAGAGAGGATTGGGAGATGAAATCTCTGATCCTGATCCTGCAATTACTTTAGGTGATAGTGATAGAGAGGTTGATAAGTCTGATGTTGAAATTAATGATCTGGTTAAAGTTTTGGCTGGGATAGGTTGTAGTAGTGCTAGCAGAAATAGGGGTAGGGGAAGAGGTAGAGGGAGAACCAATTTCAACAGTAGAAGAGGTAGAGGAGTAGGAGTATTGTTGTAAAAAAGTCTTGTTTGTTTAAATATGTCAGGTATGTTCTGGAATTCTAGGGGTCTAAGTGACCCTGAAAAAAAGCTAGCCATTATAGAAGCTATTAAAGATTATAAGTTAGGTTTTGTAGGCCTGCAAGAGACTAGGAAATCAGTTTACAGTAGGGTGCTTCTTGAATCTTTATCAGGTGCTTCTAATTTTGCTTGGTTTGGTTCACCTTCCAGAGGTTTTGCTGGAGGGGTGTTACTGGGTATAAATAATGAAATGTTTGATATCCTGGAAAGAGATTTTGGTTTTTATTATGTTAGATGTTTGGTTAGACATAAAAAATCTGGAGAAAGCTGGAATATAGTTTCGGTGTATGGACCTCCTCATGATAAAGATAAGCAGGTTTTCTTAATAGAATTAGTTCATGTGTTACATGCTAATACCTTGCCTTACGTTGTAGGGGGTGACTTTAATATTATTAGGAAGAGTAGTGATTGTAATAGGCCAAGAAGATTAAGTAAATGGTCTACCCTTTTCAATGCTGTTATTAATAATAAAGAGTTGAAGGAGCTGGAATTAACTGGCAGGAAATACACTTGGTCAAATAATCAAGAAATTCCTGTAATGGCAAAATTGGATAGAATTTTGGTCAGTACAGAATGGGAAGGTTTTTTTCCTTTAGTAGTTGTTAGACGTTTACCTAGAATCATTTCTGATCATACAGCTCTTATTATGGATACTTGTTGTGAAGTTGGGAGGGTCACTAAGTTGTTTAGATTTGAGCTATGCTGGTTTCTAAGACAAGATTAAAATGCAGTTGTAAGTAAAGTTTGGCATAAGTGGTTCCCGGGGAGAATTTTTTTAGATTTTTGGCAGAATAGAAATAGAGTTTTAAGAAAAGTGTTAAGAGGTTGGGATATTAATTATAATAGTGCTTATAGGAAAGAAAGAAAGTTTCTAACCGAAGAGATAGATAGGATAGATAAGGAAAGTGAGGTAACTGGGATAGATGTGAATGCTTCTTGGCTAGGAAGGAACTGGAAAATCGTTTAAAAAATATTATTAAAGAAGAAGAAGTTAAGTGGATTCAGAGGGTTAAAGAAAAAGAGCTTCTGGAAGGGGATGCGATGACTTCGTATTTTATGGCCAAAGCTAGTGGTAGAAAAAGAAAAAATAGGATCTTAAGCTTGGAATAGGAAGAGGGAGTGATAGAAGGTGATAAAAATATCTTGCTTTATGCTACTAGTTATTATAAATCCCTGTTTGGTCCAGCAGCTGCTGGACTTAGTATTGCCCTATATGTTCCCATTGATTGTGTGTTGAATGATATTGATAGGAATTTCTTAGAACAAGAATTTACATTAGATGAGATAAGGGTAGCTTTGTTTCAAATGAAACACAACAAAGCGGCAGGCCCTGATGGCTTGCCGGCTGAATTTTACCAGAATTTCTGGCATATGTTAAAGATAGATTTGTTGCATTTATTTCATGATTTTTATAATGGTAGGTTGGATTTATCTAGGTTGAATTATGGTATTTTATCTTTACTTCCAAAAACTAGTGATGCAAATAAGATACAAATGTATAGGCCTATTTGTTTGATAAATGTTTTGTTCAAGTTGATTACTAAAGTAATTAATAATAGGACTGTTATGGTAGCTGATAAAGCTGTAGCTCCAGTACAGACAGCCTTCATTAAAGGTAGATTTATTTTAGATGGGGTTATTATTCTGCATGAAGCTTTGCATGAGATTGTAAGAAAGAAGAAAAATGTTATTATGTTTAAAGTTGATTTTGAGAAGGCCTACGATAAGATAAATTGGAATTTCTTGCTAGATGTGCTTAAGATGAAAGGTTTTCCTGATAAGTTTATAGATTGGATAAGACAGATAGTGTGTAGTGGTAATATTGCAGTGATGGTAAATGGCCAAATAGGACCTTACTTTAAAACAAAAAAAGGTCTTAGGCAAGGGGATCCTTTGTCTCCAATTCTTTTTGATATTGCTGTAGATGTTTTACAAGTTCTAATCAAAAGGGCACAAGTTAATGGGCTTTTGAGAGGGGTAGTTCAAAATCTAGTGGATGGAGGGCTTAGCATGTTACAGTATGCAGATGATACAATTTTTTTTATAGAAGCTAATGAAGCGGATGCTTTGAATTTGAAATATCTTCTTTGTTGCTTTGAACATCTCTCTGGTTTAAAAATTAATTACCATAAGAGTGAAATAGTTTGTTTTGGGGATGCAAAAAATAACAGTGAGAAATTTACAGACATTTTACTTGTGTAGAAGGAAAGTTGCCTATGAAATATTTAGGAATTCCGGCTCATAACATTAGATTAAGGAATTTATATTGGAAGAATGCTGAAGAGAAAATGGAAAAGAAACTAGGTACCTGGCAAGGGCGTTTTTTATCTTATGGGGGGAAGTTAGCTCTCATCCGAGGGAGTTTAAGTAATGTTCCCTTTTATATGATGTCTTTGTTTGAGTTACCGAAAGGAGTAGAGAAAAAAATGGATGTAATTAGAAAAAGGCTGTTGTGGAATGGTAATGATAATGAAAACAAATACCATCTAGTTAACTGGGAAACGGTGTGTCAGCCCACTGATCAAGGGGGCCTAGGTGTGGTGGATCTAAGAGTAATGAATATTAGTTTGTTATGTAAGTGGTTATGGAAATTAGAGAATGAAGAAGGTTTGTGGCAAATCCTAGTTCTCAGAAAATATTGTAGTAGGGAGATGTTAGTGGCAATAAAGAAGAAGTCGGGTCAATCTCATATTTTTCAGAGTATTCTAGGTGTAAGAGATGTTTTTTATAAGTATATAAGGAAAAAAGTGGGGAATGGTTTGAACACTAGATTCTGGGAGGATCTTTGGATAGGGGATAGTCCTTTTAGCAGTAGATTTGCCAGACTGTATAATTTAGCTTGTAAACCTGGGATAACCGTAGCAAAAGTCTTTTCTGATGGTTGGGGAGGGGTTAGATTCAGGCGTACTTTATCAGGGGAGACAGATGAGATGTGGAAGGAAATCCAGTTAACTTGTAAAGACGTTAGTTTATCTGACAACAGGGACAAGTGTAGATGGTTGTTATCTAGTTATGGTAAGTTTTCGGTTAAATCTTTATATACTGCAATTAAGATTAATCAGTCAGGTTGTCCCTTTAAGAAACTTTGGTTTATTAAAGTACCAGCAAAGATAAAAGTTTTTCTGTGGCTAGTAACTAAGAGAAGTATCTTGACTCGTGATGTGTTGAAAAATAGAGGCTGGGAGGGGTGTACTAAATGTCCTTTTTGTAGCAATGAAGAGAGTATAGATCATATTTTCATACACTGTCCTCTTGCCAGATATACTTGGAGTGTGGTGGAGTGTGCTTTTGATATAAAGACTAACTTTAGAACTGTAGAGGACATAGTGGGCTGGGTTTTTTGCTTTCCTAAAAAATGAGAAATGTCATATCTGTAGGAGTAGCGGCTGTTCTGTGGTCTATTTGGAAAACTCGTAATAGTGCTTGCTTTGATAAAGTATTTCCTTATGATCCTAGTTGTGTAGTAGCTAAAGTAGCTCACTGGTTGGACTTTTGGGCTGATTTACAGTGCAGAGGGCACCGAACTCTACAGCGCTCAGGAGCAAAAGCATTGCTGCGGGTGGCAGCTGAGATCTTCAGCAAGCGAAGAGGCTGGGCACCACTGACGCTGAGGATAGGTTGCTGAACTTGAGGTTTCGAAGAGAAAAAGAAGCGTTCTGTGGAAGGATTTCTGATTTAGCTTTTAGTTTGCTTATGTCCTGTAAAAAAAAGTAGAATGGAAGGCTTGTTTGGTTATGCTTATGCTTATGTGACTGGTTGTAGTAAGTGGCCTGGTGTGTGAGGGTGAGAAGACATATCAAAAACCTTGTTTGTTTATTGGTTTCATTGAGAACTGAAATCGGGAGCTATGCTCCTTTAATCGAAAAAAAAGCTCTATAACTTGAAGTTTCTGCAAGCTCGGCACCTGAGCAGAGAAGGTAGACATTTTAGTTAGCAGCAATTAAACAATACAAAAAAAGATAGTAAGCACTTAGACTAGACAAGAATCAATCCCCGGCCGCATACATCCACTGCTAATTATAATAAACTAGAAGATACCCCGCGGAGAATCTGTTTAAAAATTTATATTTTAAAAAAAGGGCATGAAAAATATAATACATTACGTTCTCTATACGAATATGTAAAATTTGTCATAGTAGAGTACTAAATTTATTCGACACAAAATATGTGCATAAAAATTATTAGCATGTACAATTAAATAATTAAATGATGTGGATTTTGCATGCAAGATTAATAAATATTAGTGAAGGCCGGCGACATGGATAATTGATAGGCTAAGAGAGTGGATGATGTGGATAGCTTGCATGTTGAGATAGAAAAATCATAAATGAACTTAGTGGAGTTTTGCTTTACAAGAGGTATAGATTAATAACCAAAGATCGATCCACTGCCCAAACCGAGCCAATCCAACTGTGAGTGGAGGAACAAGGCCAACGTGAAGACAAGGACATGCGCGAGCGGCCGGAAGAACGTGAGGGCCCAGCAATCGGTCGCGTGCGTACATCCAAAACTAATTGAGTGGAGGATCAAGAACCCTGGAGCTTGTCCTTCATCTGCATCTAGTAGTACATGGGAGAGGAGGGGACGAGGTGGACTTACGGGAGAAAAAGCTAGGTTTTCGGACAAGAGGGCGGGGGAAGAAGCTCGACGGCGACGGCGGCGGCGGAAGAAGCTCAGCGGCCGGCGACGATGCGCGAAGGGAGATCGAGGCGTCGCTGCGAGCGCCGCCAGCGTCCAAGACGTGAGGGGGTGGAGTGTCGCGAATACACGTCGACCCGACCTGTAACGCGGTGTTTTCTCGGGCTGAGCCCGGTCAAGACAGGCCTACCGAACGACCCATCCGTGTTTTCTCGTGTTTTAATTTGGGCCGGGATAATACCCAGATAAACCTGTGAACACACGTCAGGCCTGGGAACTAGGAGTGTTTCAAGCTCCGCATCGGAGAATCTGAAGTGCCTCGGAAGGTATCTTCCCGTACTCTTTCTGTGGATCACCGCGTGCAAGCCACCCGCCGCGCGCGATCGGGACGTGTGCTGAATGCTGATCGGCCGCCCGCGCCGACCTGACGCACTCCTTCCTTTTTATATGTCCGTGTCTCATCGCCCGAGGGGCCGAGCGTGACAATGCTCGAGCACGCCGCTCGTCCGGGCGCAGCGCGTGGCTCCGTTTCTCTTGGGCCCCACCCTCACTCTCTGCGCCCACTAAAGTGTGTTTAGGTGGTGATGGCTTTTTCTTAATCCCGTCCAATTCACCCTTCGACGAATAGTCCTTTGTGGAGTGTTTTACAAATGACAACTCGGTATTGTCGTGCAGTTGGAATACTCCATTGTCGTTCAATCAGAATAGACCCAACAACCCAGTTTCAGTTATTTATTACCCACCCAATAGCAGATCAGCAGATTGCACGACTTTTGACCCAATCCATCTTCCATAGAACCCCGGAGAAGTTTTCAATGCAGCCAAGCGCGCCTGCCGACCTGCACCTGCTCGGTCGGTGCTGCGCCACGTCGCCACGTGTTCAGGTCTCCTCCTACCCCCCACCGAGCCGTAGCCCATTCTTCCAATGCCGCCGCGCCAGGTGTCCCGCAGCCTGGCCACCTGTTGCTGATTTATATAAAGTCCTCAGCGTCCCCTTGGCTGGAAGAAAACACCCGAATCCAAAACATTAGTTGGTTCAGTGATTTGTCCACCACTTTCGCTCGAGACATCCAGACCAGACATCAGGAAGAAGAAGAAGAAGAGGAGCTGTCCAAGATGAGCAAGCTCTGGACGATCCTCACTCACCTCCACACTCTCGCAGGGTATGTATGATTTCCCAAATCGATCAGTTCCTTTTCGCTTCTTGCTGCAGTTCTTGTTTGATTTGAGCTCGACTAATCCTTGCTGTGCAACCATTTGTTCTTGTTCCTCGTCGTTGCAGGCCCGGCGTGATGCTCCTGTACCCCTTGTACGCGTCGGTGCAGGCGATGGAGAGCCCGTCGAAGCTGGACGACGAGCAGTGGCTCGCCTACTGGATCCTCTACTCCTTCGTCACCCTCGTGGAGATGGTCCTCGAGTCCCTCATCTACTGGTAAGCAAGCTAGTTGTAGTTCGTCCATCCACGGCGGGTTTTCTTGGTTTCGGGGGCGGTTTTACAGTTTTACTGACGGAAGTGATTTCCTTTTGTTAGGATACCGATCTGGTACGAGCTGAAGCTGCTGTTCCTGGCGTGGCTGGCGCTGCCCAACTTCAGGGGAGCAGCCTTCATCTACGACAGGTTCGTCAGGGACCAGCTGAGGAAGCACGGGCTCACCACCCACCCCGGCAGCAGCGCCAGCGTGGGCAAGAAGGAGGACGGCGGCAAGGAGAAGAAGTCGCACTCGCCGTCCCCCAAGGAGAAGGAGAACGCCAAGAACAAGTTCCTCTCCTTCGTCGGGTCCAAGAAGGATCATGAAGCGCACGCGCACTGAGGCGGTGACCAGAGATACTCCATAGATCCGTGGAGCTGGCTTGTGGTTGTGTGTCCGCCAGCTCTGTTTCTCCTTTTTCCTCCCTTCCTTCCATTCACGCGAGGAACTGTAGTGGTTTACATGTGTGGCCATGGTCATCCTTCTATGTGGGAAGTGTGGACAAGCACCATTGGAGATTTGGAGTGACTTTTTCCCTGTTGACTAGTAGTTTGGGTTGATCTTAGAGCAACTCCAGCCGTTCCCCCAGGAGCCTCCCCAGGAGCACTTTTTACCACTTTTTATACGCCGGCGGATGAAAATCTTCCCAGCCGTGCCCCCACGATCCAAATTTTCGCCGGATTAGTCAAAAAAATACGCCGGCGAACCCACGCCGAACCCAGCCTGCTGGGTTTGCCCTGGGGGCGCCGGCGAATGAAAAGCCCAATCGCAGCTCCCCACGCGTCCAACTGTCTGGTACGCCGGGGGAATCTTTTGCATGCAACCCTCTCTCTCCTCTTTTATTTAATCTCTCCACCCTCTCTCTCCTCCTCTCCCCTCCTCCACCAACCACCCCGCACCTACGCCGGCGCCTGAGTTGCATGTTGGGTGGGGATATGGCTGGAAAACAGGCTGTCCCCAAGGCTCTTTTATACGCCGGCGCCCCCCAGGACGACCGATTTTGCGCCGGCAAATCGCCCTGGGGTTGCCCAACGGCTGGGGTTGATCTTAGCCTGTAAATGCATGTTCAGTGTCTCTGGTCGATAAGGATTCAGAAGGACCTGACAGTAACTCATCTGCTTTCTGTCACGAGACATAAAGTAGCGGCTTATCTATATAATCAGCGATCACTCGATCCCCAAAATTCTGTAACATTGGGGACTTTCTTGACCTATGTTCCCATGAACAAGGGGTAAGAATTGTTCCAACTATTGAAGATTATTGATACCAAGTTTGCATCATTAGAAAGTGTTTTTGGGTATGGATCCAACAATATATCAATGTAATCAAGATATTTGGTCGAGGATTCAGTCTTAAAAAGCGAGTTCGCCTTATTCATACAAACATTTAGGATACAGTACAATCCTATATTAAAGGGCTTCGCATTTGCGCCATTCTATTTTTGGGTAACTTTCCCATGTTGAAAATGGCTCCCATCTTTACAGCTCGTTCATCCAATGTTGTGATGACATGCAGAGCGCCTCTTGGGTGCTTTTTCAGCCCTAACCCTAGATCAAAACGTTTACCCCTCCATGGCCCCTTGTGGCCTTTATCGAAAAATGGCCCCTTGTGGCAAGCTCATTCTTCCGGTCAAGTTGCTTCTTAATGGTTTCTGTAGGTAGTCATCTTGTTCGGCTGGTGAAAGAGTATCTCGCTGGGTTACCGAATTGAAAAGATCTCGGGGGGCAGCAGGATTTCCAATAACCATGGTTACCGAAAAATTACCGTTCGGTTGGGGGAGAATTCCGGTGAACTGCCGTCAACCGGTAACCGCGGTATTTCGACCGGTAACCAAATCAGTGGCTCTCGGTGAGCAACTAAGGCCAATTGCCTTCTCATCCGATGAAACTTCATTCTCTGGTGTTCTCGGTAGGTAACTGGACCATGGAAGTCTGGAAGAAGAAAATATTATATCTATGTCATACGAGGTAAAGAAGGTAAGGTTTTTTTTGCAGCACTACGCATTAGTATATAAAACACATACAAATTATAGGATAAAGCTTCATGTTTGTTCTTTTGTTGTAAAAACTAACCCTTCACTTTTTCTCTCGTGATAAAGTGGAGTTTGGAACCCAAGAGGGTCACATCTATCTCCAGATGACACCAAATATGAATACCACAACCAAAACAATGAAGAGCTTTATTTAGGTACAATCGTAGCATTTGGAAGTTGTAACAAAACATAGTCACACAACATGTGTTCCCTTGAGTTGTAGATTTGTAGTCACATAAGTCGTCGTCGTGGCTACATTTCAAATTGTTGAGTTGTTGGCCTTCAATTCCCTTTGCAATTATCTTGCTTCCTTACCGATGCATTTGCTTGTTATTGGATTCTCCATCCTTTTGCTTTCGAAGGAAAGGAATTCAATCTATGGAGAGATGGATCCAAGGATGGCTCGTAAGAGTAATCATGTCCTACTCCACGGAGATGATGGAACCATGGATATGAATATTTCCAGAGGGGAGAAGAGTGGAGACTAAAAGGTTTCCAAGTATTCATGGCCCCCCAAATACACCTACGAACCATTTCTGAACCATTTCTAGTATTCACAAAAATTCCCTAACAATGCATGTGATCCTTCATCTGGGTGGGATGAAGAAGATGCGGTGAAACTAAACTGACATGGGAGATATATAAGGTTAATAGGAGAGCCCATAATATATCAACCTCTCACTTTCCATACTTTTAGATCCTCTGAGAATTTCCATAACTTTCTTGGTAAGAGAAATAAAGAAAATATATCGAGGAGGGGAAATATGGAGTCCACAAATGTCCCACTTCTCACAGTATCCTGGTATTTATTTTCTAGCATCCTTCTATTTCTTGGTACTTTCAACAGCTTAGCGATTTTCAGCTACTTTACGGATCTCCATTGATTTTTATTGTTAAAATCAAAATCTGGGGAGAATCCAGTAAAATCATCGGTGCAACGTTTGTAAAGTGAGATCAGTGTTTTTCAAAAAATTAAAAACTATATTTAAAAGTTGTAAAACTATAATTATTTTTGTTCAGATACATAAATATGATTTCTGTGAACCTGTAAATTTTTGTTTAATATTACATTCTATTTTGGGGTACATAAATATCAAAAAATATTGCTCTAAATAGGCATTAAAACATGATTTTGGTCTTCACATATGTCCTTTGTGCAGATCACTCCTCAAAAGATATTTAGTAAAAAAAAATACTTGTAAACTATACATCTATATGTTCCTGTATTTTTTATATTGAAATGAAATGAAAAATAGAGTTTTATATTTTTAAATATCTGGCTCCCCATAGTAAGCTCCATTTGAAGTTTACGTAAAATTACGGGTATATTTCTATAAAAAAAACAGTTTGCTTTTTTTTTAGGAGAAAACAGTTTGCTTGAGCTGCAACCCACGGAAACACATACGCCCGATCTGGGCCTATTGCATTGGCCCAAACGAAGCTCCCAGCTCACAAGCCAGCTCTCGTCTCCGCCTCCCCATTCCCCACACGTTCCTTCCTCATGACTCTCGCGTGTGCATCTCACGTGCGCCGCCTCCTCATGCCTAGCGCCGGAGCTCCGGCGAGATTCTTCCACCTCCAGCCCTACCAAGGTATCGTCCTCCGCAAATGCAGTGTTTTTTTTCCGCGGTTCGATTTGGTGATTTAATTTGGGTTCTCGCGCGCAGCCAAGGTCGGCGCCGTAGGTTTCTTGAATGGGGTAGGGAAGGGAGTGGATAAGCACGCTGCCAAGGTTAAGGAGGCGGTCGGCGGCGACCTTCTCGAGACCAGCGAGCAACCTCTCAAGAAGCTCGACGTTCCCTACAAGCATGTGCCTCGACGTTCCAAGCGATCCTTTGTGAGTTCTTGCGATTACTTGTACAGTAGTAGTTTAGGAGATCGGTTTATTGTAATTTATCTATGTTAGTTCCCCGGTTTTCGGGCATCTGGTGGTGTAGCGGTAAATGTTTGATTAGGCTTTGTGATGTTGAATATAGTCATTGGATTAGTTTGATAATATTAGATTATTGATTCATTTTTACATAGGAGGACTTATCTATCTATTTCTGCTCAGATATTTAGTGTAGAAACTAGGAACTTTGTTATGCGTTATGGGAAACTTATTACCACTTCCATTCCTGAAAAGACATGGCCCGTCTAAACCTGTTGAGACTGTTCTTGAATTACCCAATGGTGAAAATCGGTTAGTGGTAGCATCTCTTTTCTTCAACCTGTGTCCAATTGAACTATCCACTTAGATACTAATTAATTATTAAGGATTTATGATAGACAATTATATGTGTGTCATTTCTGATACACTGAAGTAGCCGAAGTAAAATGATGAATAACACCGCTTGTTGCATCCCACTCGAAAGATAAGAATACAGTTAAACCGGTCACCTCAAGTGCAGATACAGGGAAGCGACCCAAACACAAAGGACACCTGAAAAAAACAAAATGTCACTCTAAGTCTGGGCGCAAAGAAAGAGGGGATTACAAAGTGACCACAAACAACTCCACCAACTACTCAGACATACAAGAACACCATAGAGAGATACCACCAGGAACCAAGCTTGCCGTATGTGTGTTGTCTTGAAGGTAGTTCGACATCTATAGTTTTCGTCAACCCAACCGAATGTGGCTATGTAGTTGCCACTCTTGTCAAAGAACTCCACTTGCCCTTCAGGGGAAGGAAGTCCTGAAGGAGGGAGGACCATTGTAAGAGAAAAAGGAGGAATCGTCCCTTCCCTACGGCTTACTCCCCTGGCAAGCCATCAACAGAGCGCCAGAGCCGGAGCTGACGACCAAACCTGGCCAGCAGGAAGGAAGGGGAGAACCAGAATGAGGATGGGGGAGTGGAGCACCACAACTGGACCTGTCGGTGGCGGCATGACACATAGGAGGGGATGGAGCGGGGGCAGCGGCCGGGGTGGCACATGGCGACGAGCGACCACCGGAGAGGACGTACACCTGAGCAGCAGCGCGGCGCTCAACCACACCGTGCTCCTATCCGGCCCATCGTCGAGGTACCTCACTGAGGTGTAGGGTGAGCGAGCACAGGGGACGGAAGCCACAAGGAGGCCCTGCCACCGCCATCAGCCAACAGGGCACTACCGGCGACGGCGGCAGCGGCGGCGAGGGGTTCGAGCTGCGGAAGGTGACTGGTTTTGTGGTGGTGCTGGGTTCACCTCCTAGTCGCCTGTTGGGGCTCGGGAGGGCTAGGGTTTCAGACATGACCTAATATTAAGAAACCTTGAGATGTTCTTTGTGTCATATGGACCGAAATGTTACGTTTAACACGGTCATTGCAAGTATACGAAGGGTCAAGAATGTGTTTTGTCGTGTTTTCGTAGAGGTGAATCTTCTGGTGTTTATGGAATTCCAGTTTTTGGCTTACAGAATATTTTGAAGTTAATGCATATGTTGTAAATAACCACAATGTTGTTAAGGTTACAAAATTGCTGGTGAACCACTGAAGTCATTTTCATCTCCTAGAAGTATAATTCATGTATTTTCTAAATACCTCTGTCAATTGACTGGTAGCGTACCGACATGTGTGGATTGTTCATTTAGTAGATTACGATGTTTCTTAGAACTAGGCACTCTTGGAAATTTTGTAGACAACATTAAACAACTTCTTACGTCTATCACAAACATTGGTTACATGTTTCAAATCTGAAGAAAGTTCTACGAGCAGTGATTTTAAATTACGGCAAATACAACTGTATATGTGCCTGCTGAAATCATTCAAGGTAACCTGCATATCAAGATCACTATGAGTTCAGGCAGGTGGAGAGTTTGATGGAAATATGTTTCTTTGTTCTTTTCTCATGTCGTTCAGATACAAGTATATCTTTTTAACGTTTGAAGTAAATAAGTGATTGCCCTTATTTTTGTTTCTTACTCTGATGCAGAAAAAGGTGATTTCGAGTTTTGTTCATTGGAAGGCACCAGCAGAAACCAAGAGAATGTAATGAATCTATGAAGTGTCCACTTTAGATACAATCTGATGTTATTTGCCCCCTTGAATGCCATAAGCTGGATCATGTTTGACCATGATTTGTTGTTTATCCCTTGGTCACATTCTTCTGATCCTTTTGTTCTTCACATGTCAACTGCAAAACCTGCCAATAAAATGCTCTCTTAATGGTTAGCGTTCCGCTTATTGTCGGATGTATTTCTTTGTTAGGTTTGGTATTATAGTACAATTGCCTATAATTTTGCTTTGTTCGAGAAATTTATCATTCGGTTCACATGATCAGCATTGGCACGATTATTATTTGTGATTCTGATCACAAGCAAACATACGGAGCTACATCCATCAAATCATGTTACATGAGAAAGTTGTTGTGCCTGTGAGCATATTGTGATTTTCCGTTTTCCATCTCCTGGAATTTACTCAATTTTATAATTATATATCAATTTGTATACTGATTACTCATAAACAACTTCTAATGGTTGATGTCTAATCAAACATTCATATCTTCTAGAAGTAAAGCATCAATTCGATCATATCCGTGGTATATAAAAATACGGATGAATTTTTCTAAGCACGTCACTAAGCGTTTGCATCTTACATAAAGCGCCTGCTGGACTCCCGGCCTTGCACGAAAGCCACGAAGCAATATCTCAGTCAAGCTCAGCTGAAAGATAGTTACATATGGTCATTTGTGTACTGAACCCTCATCTCATCTTGTAATATGAGCAACGAATTCCTCGAGGTCTTTGTGGGACGACCCGCCGTCGGTCACGGAGGCTCGGATGGACTCCCCAAGCGTCTCTGCACGCTTCCTCATCTGCAATCCTTCATCGGAGACCATCGCCTTCTCGACGACCTCCCGGATAGCCTCGGACGGCACCACCGTGTTGCGCTTCTCCAATGGCCGCACCAGAAGACCGGCTTTGAGGTACTTGCAGATAAGCTCCGCGTCCCACGGCTGATCAGAGTGCATGGGCCAGGCAAGGATCGGCTTGCCATGGCTGAGGCTCTCCATGGTCGAGTTCCAGCCGCAGTGGCTCATGAACGCCGCCGTGGCATCGTGCGCCAGGATCTCTAGCTGCGGCGCCCACCCGGTGATCACCATCCCCGTTCCCTCGGTTTGCCTGGTGAACTCGGACAGCATCGTGTCGTGCCGGCTCTCGGCGCCATCCCCATGTACGTCGGTGACGCCGCGGTCGGCGTCTCGCAGCACCCAGATGAACCGGTGCTTGCCGTCACGAAGTGCCGCGGCGATCTCCGCGACTTGCTCGCCCATCAGCGAGGACGTGGTGCCGAACGACACGTACAGCACAGACGCTGGCGGCTGCTTGTCGAGCCAGTCCAGGCACTCGTGCCGCGCCTGCCCCGCCGGCATCCGGGCGCTCGCGTCGAGCAGCGGATTCAGTGGCCCGACGGCGAAGATCTTCTGACCGGCGTACTCTGGACTCTTGGCTTCCTCGTCGATGAACTCGCCCTCGAGCACACGACACGTGTTCAGGACCATGCCGCCCACCGCCGCTCCCTGCCCGTCCTGCCACGTCCTCGCGATGAACTGGTTGAACTCCTCCGGCATGCACACGTCGACGGGGTGGAAGACCATGCCGTGGTCTCGCAGGAGCCGGTGCCCGGCGTCATTGAACGCGACGTTGTACGACACGGCCACGCACTGCATGGAAAACGCCTCGCCGTTGGGCAGGCGCGCCGCCTCGGCCGCGGCGAAGGAGCTCAGGCGGTCGTACAGGACGACGACGCGGCGGTGGCAGGCGGAGACCCTCTGGAGGAGGGCGGCGAGCGGGGCACGCGCGTGGGCGTGGAAGGCGTCCACCATGGGCATCATGTGGGACGGGAAGGACGTGGGGACGGTCGGGTCGGGCGGCGGGTGCTCGTACGCCGGCAGGTCGAGGTCGTGGAACTGGACGGAGCGGACGGCTCGTGCATCCCACCCGTGCACGCGCGCGCGAGCCTGGCGGACGTGCGGCGCCGGAGCGGCGTAGTGCACGGGCAGCCCGCGCGCCGCGAGATGCAGCGATAGGTGCAGCAACGTGTTCAGGTGGCCCTGCGCGGGGAACGGCACTGCCACCACCGCGACGGACTCCATGGGATCGATCGATCGGGTTCCAGTGGACACACTTCTCAGCTCTCACGAACGGCGCCTCCCTGCAGTTGAGCAAAGGCCCCAACTTTGACATATATAGGATGCTCTTCCATATAGATCTGGGACTTGGAATATTCAAACTGCGACTTGGAAGTTTTTGTTTTAATTTCAAGAAAGTGAACAATAACTAATCTTCTCTAGTCCCCAACTCCCAGTGTGCCCCCTTGGGTTGACTGAAGACAAGTAGCCCTATGGAACCTTCTGTGACAGATCGGATACCATTTTCCATGGAACGTATTGAATTATCGCTTTTGCTAATTCTCAGTACGGGCGGGCGACGGGGCTGGCCGCGACGGCCGACGGCGACGACGAGACTGGAGCGAGCTGGAGCCGTCGGAGACGCGGCGCGCCACGGCGGAGGCGAGCAAGAGACTTACAGGGGGGGGGGGGGGGGTGCGGGGGTCGCCGGAGCCGGAGAAGACGGAGGGTTTGGAGGAGTGGTCGGGGGCGGCGGTGGATCGACGGAGAAGGAGCTCGGGGCAGAGCGGGGCGGCGAGGCGCCACGGCAGTGCGTCGGCCGCCGACGGGAAGGCCGGCGGTGGCTGCGGGGGGAAGGCCGGAGGTGAAGAATAAGATGCTGGCGCCTTAGACAAACCCTTGAATTATAAGGAATATGTGGAATCCAATGTTTTTCCGACAAAGAGGGTCTTTACAATTCCTAGTTGCTTGAATTTCTTATTTTCCAGTCTGCTTTGAGAAGCGTACAATATTCAATAATTTATGAACTCTCAAAATAAATACTAGATATGTGCTCATAAAATTTCAGACTCGGCTAATCTTTAAGATTTTCTCATCCGACTAACACTACGGGAAATCCACAAAACGCCGACGGCCAGGACATACGCCGACGGCCAAATGTCGGGGCCGTCGGCGTAGACCCCGACCAGGCCAACCGAGATCTTTTTTTCTTTTTTTAGCTACGCCGACGGCCCGTCGGCCTAGAGATTTTGGCCGTCGGCGTATACTTTTTCAATTTTCTACATTTGATATGCCGACGGCAGCCGTCGGCGTATACTTTTTCAATTTTTTACATTTGATACGCCGACGGCAATGCCGTCGGCGTATACTTTTTTCTATTTTCCATTTAATATGAAATAATTCATATCTTTAAATCCGTAAATCGGAATTTAACAAATTAAATATCTAAATCGATTAGAAAAATGAGAGGAATCCAAATATAACATCCATAAAATCTTTTTCACCGTGCACATGACATTTTGTAACATATGTTTGTTACTTGCTTAATTAAAAAGTATTTTTTTACACTTAAAAAATGGAAAATGATATTTATAAAAATAATTTGGAATTTGTTTTTGGCAACAATGATGATATGGATGTCATATTTGAATTCCTCTCATTTTTCTAATTGACATAATTTTTTTTTAATTTCGATTAACGTTAAAGATATGAATTATTCCATATTAAATGTAAAAAGGAGATAAAAGTAAAATTAATTTCATTTTTTCATTTATTAAAAATATATACTATTTTACAATCATTGTTACTTATTCAAATGAATTTTCTAAATTTAAACAATGAAAAAGTGTAACATCCTAAATCAGGGGTTAACATGATTGATATGATATAAGTATCAGTAAGTTATCATTTCTCATTTGGAAGCTAACAATGAAGGAACTCAAAGGTTAAGCGTGCTTGGGCCGGAGCAATTTGAGGATGGGTGACCGAATGGGAACTTTGACCAGCGTAAGTACTTTGACCTATGATTAAATGTATAATTAGAGATTTAGTATGTTTCTGAGTTAGAAATTTCGAAATAGAAAAAAAGTTCACAAAAAAGTTCAAAAAATTTAAAAAAATTAAAAAAATTGCATTCATATGCCGACGGCAATGCCATACGCCGACAGCAATGCCGTCGGCGTATGAGGGCGTACGCCGACGACCATACGCCGACGGCAAACGAGCGTAAGCGTACATATTTTTTCATGTTTTGGTTTGGTCAACTGTTTTGGCATGCTGTTTTCAGTTGATTGGTGTCAAAAAAATAAATCAGTCAGCTAATGTACAGTTCGACCTGTAAATTAATACAAATATATATTTTATATCTATATATATAAATTTGTAGAGTTGACCTAGAAATAAATTTCTGGACTGAGACGCACACACATGGGAAAAGAAAAAGGGCACCCGTGTCGTCCTCGAGTGGGCGAATCGAGCGGCGACTAGGTTTCCTCCCCAGCAGCCACCGCCTCCTCGCGCCCTTCCTCGCCGCCGTTGTCGGCGGCCGCCGGCCGGCCCGGCGAGGCCTCCTCGCCGCCTTTCTTCTCCACCCTACTTCTTCCCCCCGCCGTCACCTCCCGTGCAGCAAGGTCAACTGGCCAAGATCTCGATTTTGGCGGCGTATGAGGTCCGCGTCAACCAAGCAGTGCATCCCCCCGGCGGCGCGTCGGGCGACGAGGCGCTGGTCGCCTCCGTCGGTGCAGCGGTGGGGTCGGGTCTGACCAGGGGGTCATTCCTCCACCGTGGTGGCTCCCTCGACACTGGTTTGGGGGCGTAGGTTGCGCTGCGTGGACCTGCGAGAGACCGGTTTCGCTTGTGCTGTTCGGTTGGTCGCCGACGGGTGTCCAAGTTGCAGGTGTTGGAGCTGCGTAGGTGCGGCAGCGGGATGGCCTGCTGCGTGCTTGCGGCTCGTCTTCCTCTGGAGGCGGGTAAGGTTGGTTCTCGGACGCCGGAGCGGCGGCTCTGGACGGTGGTCTTACGGGTGGCTCGCCGGCAAGCCCCGTGACGAGGGTGTTGGTCCCGTTCTTTGGTCGCGAGGGCGGCAGGAACGTCGAGGTGTGGAGTGCCTGGCGAGGTCCGGTGAGGGTGTCGTTCCTCGCTCAGACTCAGATCTGGAGGCTCTTTTGCAGGCATCTGGTCCCCTACCCTTCATGGCGGGGGTTGTAGTCGGTGACCCTCGACGTTGGGTAGGTGGGTGTTGGGCCGAGCGAAATCTCAAGTCGTCGGTTGACGCCGGTGTCGGCGATGCCCGTGGGCGCCGCTTCCCCCTTGGGGGCGATGCCGTGGTTTCAACCCACCTCCCTCGTTTATGCTCCGAGTGAAAACCCAGGTCTCTGACCGGACGGTGGCGACGCTACGGTGTCGTGATCTTCTTGGAGGCACCGTCTTGGAGCAAGGTTCTCCCTTCTACGACATGTCTGTTTGGGTGTAAAGGTGGTGCCTTTTTGCAGCAGGCGATCTGAAGTGATGTTGTCTTGTTTTTGTGCTATAGTGGAGGCACATCCTTGGAGGCGCCGTTGTCCTCGTTGCTTCTCGCCGAGTGACACAGTTGTCTGATCTTGCCCCTCTTGGTGGCTGGCCATCTTATGCAAGGGTTTCACCTGTTTCGGACAGGGGTCCAACCATGTCCTTGGCTGTCGGCCTCCGCTCGGCGCTTTGATGCTTGGCATCCTCTCCTTCGTGCTTGCGGCTTCTAGAGGCTCTGGTCTTTCGTCTCCTGTGTTTCTTTCCAATGTCAAGCTGGGCTTACTGTCAGGGTTCTTTCGTTGGTGGTCCGATCCTGTCTCTCCTGGTGCCTGGCTGTTCTACGCAGGGGTCTGGTGCTTGGCAATTTGTAGCCTTTTTCTTTTGGGTTTTTATCATTTTTGCCACTATGACCAACCCCATACTCAGAAATGCCATTTGAACGATCTAATACTCAGAAATGCCACTACTCCGTTTGTATGACAATCAGTTTTGCCATTCAGTCATCTTTACCGTTAGTATGTAATTAGTTTTGCCATTTTAAGAGAGTTGACAGTCAGCTTAAAAGGTTTTAGCATATTATCATTATTGTTTGATGAAAATTTGTCAGTCTGAAATGTTTATGGACAAGGGATATATCTCCACAATATTAAGCCTAATTATATTCTATATTAATGAAAAATGAAAAAGAATCATGGCATACATACAAGCTAATGACTTCAATTATTGTATAAAGCATACTGTGCCAAGCTGCTACTCACGTACTGGATAAAAAAGAGTGCGTGTGCATACAAGCTTTGCATGAGGTGCACGCAGATGTTTTGAGTATTCTCATGGAAAGCTTGGCATGCGTGTACTCGCATGTTTTTGAGTCATCCTTATGAGTGGCTAGCTATCGATCGACCTGCTCGATGCAATAGCTCGTCTGTACGTCCAGGTTTGTTCTGTTGATCTGATCGGAAGCTGAGTGCGATAGACTAGGAGCATTTATGTGTCTATCTATCAGATAACGTCTCTCAATAATGATAAAATGCTAAATCTCTTTTAGCCTAACAGATGATAATGTTAACTCCCTCAAAATGACAAAACTGATCGCATACTAACGGTAAAGATGACGGAATGGTAAAACTGATAGTTACACTAAAGGAGCAATGGCATTTCTGAGTATTAGACCTTAAAATGCTAAATCTCTTTTAGCCTAACAGATGATAATGTTAACTCCCTCAAAATGACAAAACTGATCGCATACTAACGGTAAAGATGACGGAATGGTAAAACTGATAGTTACACTAAAGGAGCAATGGCATTTCTGAGTATTAGACCGGTCAAATGGCATTTCTGAGTATTGAGTTGGTCATAGTGACAAAAATGATAAAAACCCTTTTCTTTTGGGGTTAGCTTAACCTTGTTTTGCTTTGTAAGAGGTTCTCCTCAACACCATATAATATGTGGCCGGTTGGCTTTATTAATTTAAAGCTGGTCTTTATAACCTTTTATCTAAAAGATGCACACAGATCCACATCGAAATTTCTAGTGTAAAATCAGACTGGCTGAACTGTGTAATTGTCAAAGGGCATCTTCCCACATGGCAGTCATTCCATCTCGATCACCTTGTGATGTAAGCCATGAAGTCATCCAGGTCTCTACGAGAGGAACCGCCATCGGCCACGGAGGCGCGGACGGCGTCCCCGAGCGCCGTCGCCCGTCTGCGAACAGCCATTCCTTTGTCAGAGAGCATGGCTTCCTCGATGACTTTCTGTATGGCATCGGCCGCAACCACCTCACTGTGTTTCTCCCAGGGACGCACGAGAATGCCGGCCTTGAGATAGTTGCAGACAAGCTCCGCGTCCCATGGCTGGTCGCAGTGCATTGGCCAGGCGAGGATCGGCTTGCCGTGGCTCAGGCTCTCCATGGTCGAGTTCCACCCGCAGTGGCTCATGAACGCCGCCGTGGCGCCGTGCGCCAGGATCTCCAGCTGCGGCGCCCACCCGGTGATCACCAGCCCCGTCCCTTCCGTGTCCTTCGTGAACTCCGACAGCAGCTTCTCGTGCCTGCTCTCGCCGGCCTCAGCGAATATGTCGCCGCGGTCGGCGTCACGGAGCACCCAGATGAACCGTTGGTTGCTGCCGCGCAGTGCTGCCGCGAGCTCTTCGGTCTGCTCCGCTCGCAACGACGACGTCGTGCCGAAGGACACGTACAACACCGACGCAGGGGGCTGCTTGTCGAGCCAGTCGAGGCACTCGTGCCGCTGCTTGCCCTGCTTCGACGCGCTCGCGGCGAGGAGCGGGTTCAACGGTCCGATGGCGAAGATCTTCTTTCCGTCGGCGGCCAGGTGCGCGGCGACGACGTCAACGAAATCGCCCTCGAGCGCGCGGCATGTGTTGGTGAGGATGCCTGCGCCGGGCGAGATCCGATTCGACGGTCTCGCCCGGCTGGCGTAGTCCACGAACTCCTTGGTCGCATGGTGCTCGACGCCGCTGAAAGCGAGGCCCTTCTCACGCAGTATGTTGGAGTCCATTCGTCCAACAAGCATCGACACGGCCAGGCAGTGCAGCCCAAACGCCTCGCCGTTGGGCAGCCGCGCCGCCTCCTCACCGGCGAAGGCGTTGATGCGGTCGTGCACGACGACGACGCGGCGGCGGGAACCGGAGAGCTCGCGGAGTAGCGCCGCGAGCGGGGCGCGCGCCCCGGTGATGTAGGCCTCGAAGAGGGGCATGAGGTGGGATGGGAATGGGGAGTCGGCAGTGGGGTCCGGAGGCGGGGAGACGTAGCTGGAGATGGCCAGGTCGTGGAACTGGATCGAGCGGAGCGCCTCCTCGTCCCAGCCGTGCACGCGCGCGCGAGCTTGACGGATATGCGGCGCCGGCGCGGCGTAGTGCACGTCCACCCCGCGCGAAGCGAGCTGCAGCGACAGGTGCAGCAGCTGGTTCAGGTGGCCCTGCGCCGGGAACGGCACCGCCACCACGGCCACGGACCCCATCGCGTGGTTCTCGCTCCCCATCGCGGTGTGTTTTCAGTGCCGTGCCGTGGTACTGACGAGTTCTTTGGCTGATGAGACTGAACGACACTATATATGCTGTCAGCAGCGAGCGAACCATTGGCTGGCTAAGCCTCTGTTTGGTTGCCAACCCCAGCGTGAATGGTTTGGGATGGTGCATGATTTGCACTAGTTTGGTTGCAGCTGACCTGAATGGAACCGTCCATGACCTGCGAATATTCCCCAAATATTCAGGATTGATTGACTCGGGAAAAACGGCCGCATCGTTCGGCCCACATTCCTAATCTCTACTTCCCAACTTTCCTAATCTCTTTTCTCCCTTGTCCGACGGCGGCAACTAGTGCGACTCGTCCGACAGCGGCGCGGCGCGCGTCTCGACCGGCCGCCGCCGCCGCCGGCGAAGTGCTTCTCGTCCGGTCGGTGGCTATGTCTCCGCGGGTGGTGTGGCGTGCGTCTCGTCCGGCCGGTGGTGGCGGCCCGTGTCTGGTCCGGCGGCATGCGTACGTGCATCTGGTCCAGCTGCAGTGGCGACGGACGTCTCGGCCAGCGGTAGCGGCAACGTGCTTCTCGTCCGGCTGCGGCGGCACGCGCGTCTCGGCCAGTGTTTTGTCCGGCGGTGGCGGCGACACGCGTCTCATCCTGCCAACGGCGACCTGTGTCTCGTCCGTCTGGCGGCGGCCTTTGTCTCGTCCGGCGCGTCTGGTCCTGCCGCAACGTGCATCTCCCCAATTCTTTTTTATACTCTGTATAAACTAGCAATTAATGGCCTGTTAATCCGGTTGTGTTAGCACCTTGTGAGCTAAAGCTAGACCATCCACTCCTAAACCAAACAAAACCTTAAAAAGGAATTAGGAATCATCCCACCCAAAAAATCTGGGCCAGCTCATCCCACCCTTCTTACTCCACGTACCAATCCACGTACCAAACACACGCTAACGCAGGTGAGCAGAGCAGCTCGGTAACTCGCTTGGACATTAACATTTAGCCGAAACGTGACGGTGGGCTAAGGCGATGAGAGCTAGTGATAACATTGTTTTTTTTTTTTTGCGATTACTAGTGATAACATTGTTAAAGTGCACATATTGACGTGACACTCGGGTAAAACTCCAAATCTCCTACTACCTCCGATCCAAAAAAAAAAAAACGTCATAACATAGGTGTACGATTTCTTCTTCATACGTTGTTTCCTTACGACAGTTTTAATGATTGGAGGGAGTAGCATTTATTTTCTGAAATCGCCACATATCTGCACATGTAGTTAACACTCAACAACACAGCTGATCAGTATAATGAGCCATTTTAGACCTTCCTCGGAATGCCTATCGTCATGGCTCATGTCATGTTAATCATTTTTTTTTTCCAATTACACATGTTAGGAGTTACTCGAGACATTACGAATACATCTAACGCATTCACCTATTATTGCCACCACTTGCCAAGATCATTGTTGCAATGCACTGATCGGAAGGCTCATAGTCGTAGCCCACTATTTTGATGTGGACATCTCCACACCAAGTAACTATAGAATACATGAAAAATGTGATGTCTTTAAGCCCATCCACTGTCCGTCTGCCTACTATTTACATTGCGATTCGTGCATATGTGAGTTGTAAATGTTGTCCTGATGCGGGTCTAGGAGGGAGAGCACGGGAGAGAAGGAAGGGAGTTTCGTTGATGTACAAATAGCTAAAGGAAAGGCTTCTGATCGCATACTTGTCAGTTTGGGGACCGCCCACATTCATTCATTT
Source organism: Puccinellia tenuiflora (assembly GCA_012064385.1). Taxonomy (NCBI): domain Eukaryota; kingdom Viridiplantae; phylum Streptophyta; class Magnoliopsida; order Poales; family Poaceae; genus Puccinellia; species Puccinellia tenuiflora. Next base: position 162,207 of record QRDG01000096.1, read on the forward strand.
CATTCGTTCATTGTTCTGTTGTGGATTCGAACCACTATCACAAATTGGATTTCGAGTCCAGGGCGCTAAACAAGGTTTTCCAATCCTTTTACTTTTCAGAACCTCGTGTGTGAATGATTCTGTTTGGCTCAATTTTCTCTTCTCTATTCTTCCCTTTATATAGGAGTCGGAACCACCAGGGTTACAAAGTCAACTAAGATGTCACATCTGACTAACAGGTCCTATGATGTCATGACTCACCGCCACTCTTGACAACGTCATGACTCGAGTCCATTGTGGATGACGCCACAGACTCATCTACACTGTTGATGACGACTTAACTCGCCTTATCTACCTACTCTGTACTAGATGTACACTGCTACAGGGAGAGCTTACAAGGCAGCTCCCTGACACACTACTACGGGAGTGTCGACTCAACGATTCCCGGGTTATCTACTGCCGAGTCGGAACAACCTTTGACTTGGGCGACTCGACTCGGGACACTCCTGATAACCCACAAGTGTAGGGGATCGCAACAGTCTTCGAGGGAAGTGTAACCCAATTTATTGATTCGACGCAAGGGGAGCCAAAAAAATACTTATAAGGCTTAGCAGTTGAGTTGTCAATTCAGCCACACCTAAAGAATCACTAGTAACAGAAGAGATGTGAAATCAGCAGTGATTTAAGAGTAGTAGTAACAGTAATAACGAAATCAATGAGGATTGAAGATGGACCGGGGTTCATAATCTCAGTAGAGGTAACTCTTCAAACAAAAGAACATGTGTTGGATAAACAAATTATAGTTGGGCAATTGACAGAATTAAACTAACTTATGACAAAGCAACCTAGTCTATAAATCATACAAATCATACGTAGGCATGTGTTCCTAATATAGTTGTATGTGTTTGCAATAAGAACTTGCACAACTTGTTTTGTCCAACCATCTCGTTTCAGCAGAGTCAATCATGAAACTGATGGTAATTAAGGTACTCCTTTTACGAAGCACCGGTGCAAAACATTAACACTCGGTGAACACATGTAATCCTCAGATTACGAGTCATCCCCATTGATATCTCAAACTTTCACCTTTGGGGTCGCCGGTTCCGGACAAGTAACAAGTGCATACAACTTGTAGATACGATCTAAACAACAATTATATTCATCCAAACATAAAGGACTTAGATTTGAGATCATGCCACTCGTGCACTAAGGACAAGCAATGAGTGCAACAACAATAATTTATAAACATAATTGACTGATCATAATGTAACAATTCATCGGATCCCAACAAACACAACACATATTACATAAGATTGATCTTGATCATGTTAGACAGCTCACAAGATTATGACATGGAAGTACAAGGAGGAGAGACAACCAAATAGCTACTGCTATGAACTCGTAGTCCATGGGGCAACTACTCAGAAACCATCCAGGAGGCAGCAACGTCGATGAAGATGGCTCCGGGGTCGATCCCCGTCCCGGCAGAGTGTCGGAATAGCAACTTTCTAACCCCCTAAACTAGTTTTTGATGGCGGCAGAGCTCTGTATCGTATTTGCGAAAGTCCTTGGGAGGTTAGGTTTTTTTATCGCGACAAATATATAGTCCGAAGGGTGTCGGGAGGTGACGCCCGAGGTCCAGCGGCGGGCTGTGGCCGTCTCCCCCCTGGGTCGCGCCTGGCACCCGACCAGGGGTTGCGGGCCTCCCCTGGACTTGCCCTTCTAGCTCCCGAAGTTTTCTGGTGAATTATAATTTCTATAATATTTTCAGATTTTTAGAGCACTTCCATTTTTTGGGCCTTTTCTGCAATGCACACAGAAAATAAACAGAAACTGGCACTGGGCACTAGATTAATAGGTTGTTCCAAAAAATGCTACAAAACCATAGTAAAACATGTAGCAATGATACAAAACAAGCATGGAACAATAAAAAATTACAGATACGTTTGACACGTATCAACTCCCCGAGTCGACGCACTTGTCAACTTTCCGAGTCGACCCGGAATACAAGCCTATTTCCAACAATCACTCCCCAGGCTTGAGTTATGGCGACACCTCCACCATGCCGATGGTTGAGCACGGCTCCGGAGGTGGACTCGTCGAAGCGGCTTGGTCAGCATGTTGAAGAGTTGGCGTTCGGTGGACACGAACTGAGCTCGATATTCTTCGTCTCCACGCAGTCTCAAATGAAGTGGTACTTCAACTTGATGTGCTTTGAGCTTTCATGTAAGACGGGGTTCTTGGAGAGCGTGCTTTTCGACTTGTTGTCATCCTTGAGCGTGACTTGCTCTGCTTCGCCGTTGCTAAACTCGACCAGCAAGCGAGCCAGCCAGATCCCTTGACAAACAGCCATGGCAGCCGACTCGCAGCTTGAAAGGGCCACGATCTTCTGCTTCTGGGACTGTCAGGTCACTGGGCTGTTCCCAAAAAGAACAACATGCCAGACGTACACTTGCGCGAGTCGACATCCCCACCCAAGTCGCTATCGCTATAGCTGACTAGGCGTGGTGCACCTGCACCTCTGCTGTACCTACATCTGAGTCGATTTGACCTAGCGATGTAGCATAAGATGTGCTTCACCACTGCGGGGTGCTCCTGAGTCGGAGCCTCCATGAAGCGTTACACGAACCCGATGGTGAAAGTCAGACCGGTCGAGTGTGCACCAAGTACCTGAGGCTCCCGACGATGCTTCGGTACATGGTCACATCTGTCGTTGGCACCGTACTTCATGCGTGTAAATTATACCCATCTTTATTCACTGTTTAAACCGTGTCCTTGTCATTTATTTGACAGGATATTGAATCTATGCCTGCCACTAATCGCTAATGTGCAATCAATTGCAAATCTCTTTGTCATGGTTTTTATATGAAATTTTGGACGTGAAAATCATTGCAAATCTGGACAAAAAGGAAGAAAATGATCAAGGGAGAAAATGCCAAGTCATGCTGCCTTCGCAGCACGCATAACGACCAGTGGTACGGTGGCAAGTGGTCGTATCAGCCACCGTACCACACACCGTCAGATCAAACCGACCAAAAGTCATCAAAGGGCCCAGAGCTAATTCGCGTCAGAAGGCCTCCGAAAACCTAATTTCGTCTGCTACTACTATAAGAAGGAGAGGAAACAGCCACCAAAAGAGAGACAACACCCATCATCACGCTGCCATCACGCCGCCGCATCCATTCATCGACATCTCCATGAAGTGCTGCCACATCTCCACACCACCATCACCACCATTGACATAGACATACTACTTTGTAATCTTGATCTCATTGCGATTGACAAAAATGTAAGAACTATCATTATTTCAATCCAAGTACGTACTATTTACAACAATGTTTTCCATTGCTGATATGTCGCGATGTGTTAGTAGTCCACTCGGGCTAAGGGCTGAGGCCTAGCCTCGCAGCTATGTGCAATCTAGTATTCATGGGAAATTAGCTTAATGAGTTCTTTATGTTATACATGTACGTGTTTGTATCTGTGCCTTGCTCATAGGACTTGACAGGTACCCAAGACCCCGAAGAGTGATCAAGGTGTAGGTATGATGAGAGATTCATGGAAGGCTGATAGTGAAACTCAGTGACATCAAGAGGAGTACAACAGCTGAAAGCAATTCTCTTAGGAACAACAATGATGTCACAGTACTTAATGATTTTGTCTATTAATTCTTAAATACCAAGGTACTCTATAGTAACCAGTGTTTTGAGCCCTAGTGATTTATGGACACATTGCCTACATATATTATATAGCTTGAGAATTAATTATTACTAATCTTTATCTTATTTATCCCATGAAACTATCGCACTACTACATGTGAAACCTTAGGCCCTGGCCTATTTTAATCCATTGAGAACAACCCTTTCAGAGAACAAGATTGGTCCGGTGAAACGTGAATTTAGCTGAAATTTCTTCTGATTGTTGACTAACCATATGAAGCACATACTTCCGGTTCGATGAACCCTGGGTCTCATAGGGGAAAAAGCTACGTACTGCAATCGGATAATCCGGATCGAAGGTATAAACCCTTTTTCTGGCGTCGTTGCCGGGGAATTATTTTTTGCTACCCTGGTAAGGTTACTAGAGCCCTTTTTAGTTTCGTTAAATTTTGTTTTAGTTTATTTCTTGTTTCTAGTTTATTTTGTTTAGCTTATTTAAAAACCCAAAAATATTAGTTTGCATTCTGTCGTAATTATAAAACCCCAAAAAATTTGTATGGCAAACAAGAAGCTTGGGGAGTTTGCTACTCCCAATGATGACTACTTACGTGCACCCATCACTCAGCCCGCCGTCGTTGCGGAAAACTATGAAATTAAGCCTAATCTTTTGAATTTGATTCAACAGAACCAGTTTAGTGGTTCGGATTCTGAGGATGCAGGTATTCACTTGGATACTTTTACTAAATTATGTGATGTGATGCGTATGAAAGACGCTGATCCTAGTGTAGTTAAGCTAAGGCTATTCCCTTTTTCACTGAGAGGGAAAGAAAAAGAATGGTTATTAGCATTGCCCAAAGGCACAATTACATCTTGGAAGAACTGTTGCAATATATTCATGACTAAATATTTCCCACCTGCTAAGACTATGCAGCTACGTTCTGTCATTACAGGATTTAGGCAGGAAGAACGCGAGCCACTAGCGCTTGCGTGTGAACGTATGAAGGACTCTGTTAGGAACTGTCCTAACCATGGAATTAAGGAATGGTTAATTCTCCACTTATTTTATAATTCTCTTAACCCTATGTCAAAATCTATGCTTGATACAGCTGCAGGAGGAACTTTTATGGGAAAAGAAATTGAAGTAGCAAAGAAACTACTCAATGATATTAAAGACAATCATGCGCATTGGCATATTGAAAGAACTGATGGGGCCGCAGCATAAAAAACAAAAAAAATTCCTACGCGGCAAGCGGAATAAACCCCAAGGATCTAGATATACTAGATGAAGATAGCGAAGGTGAGATCCAATCTCTTACCCTTGAAGATCAACAAACACGTTTTGTCGGTGCAGGGGTTGGCTAGTCGATCCCCGCAACTAGACTCGTCTAGTCGCGAGGAGATGTATTATCCTCGAGATCCAATCCGATGAAGTGCAGCAACGGGCAGCACCTCCGCGGTGTCCACACGTACGGCTCGATGAAGACGTCCACTCCTTGATCCCACAAGCGAGGTGGACGTGGCCTTGATGATCTCAGCAACACGACGGTAGTGCCGGTGATGATGACGATCTCCATCCGACAGGGCTTCGCCTAAGCCGTGTGAGAAGGAGAGGAGGAGACGAGGCGCAGCAGCCCTAGGGCAAGGGGTGGTGCGGCTATGGTGTGGAGGAGAGACGCTGGCAGCCTTCCGGGGAAGGGGTGGCGCGGCTAGGGTTTGGGGTGGTGGAGGTGGTGCGGCTAGGCAACTTGAGGGGCAGCCTCTTGGGTGTGCCGCACCCCTCCCCCCTTTAAATAGGTGGCCGGCTAGGGTTAGGGCAGGGGTCGGCCGGCCCCCTTTTCCTTGGCCCCCAAGCCGAGTCCCAAGTGGACTCGGGCTTGGGCCTTTCCCTAAAGGAAAGGGGCCTAGCTCCTAGTCCAACTAGGAGTAGGACTCCCTCCTTTTTTTCTTGCCTAGCCGAATTGGCCCATGTGGGCCTAGGTGGTGCGGCTAGCCCAAGTGGCCAGCTGCACCCCTTTGGTCCATGTGGGCCCCATACAATATGGAGGTCCCACTTCTCGACCCTTCTAGAACATTCCGGAACCTTCCGGTACCTTCCACAAATTTCCCGGAACTTTTCCGATACCTCCGGAAACCACTTTCCATATATGAATCTTATTCTCCGGACTTCTCCGGAACTCCTCGTGACGTTCGGGATCCCATCCGAGACTCCGAATCACCATTCGTTCATTTCATCATTTAATTCATCGCAAAACCTAATTTCATCGCAGCATTAAGTGTGTGACCCTACGGGTTCGGGAATGCATAGACATGATCATATCAATAATTAATAGCGGGACCGGGATGCCCATATTAATTCCTATACACTCAACGAAACTCTTTTCTCGATTGAACCACGATGCCGGAGATTCAATTAATCTCATATACGATTCCCTTTGTCTCACGATATTTTACTTGCCCGAGATATAATCGTTGACATCCCCATGTATAGTTTAATCTCGTTACCGGCAAGTTCTCTTTACTCATCCATAATATAGGATCCCGGTGATTACAACCTAATCACATGTCTGCAGACCTTTGATGCTATATTACCGAGAAGGCCTGGAGATATCTTCTCCGTCACATGGAGGGACAAATCTCACTCTTGATTCCTATCACCCAACAACCCACCATCGGAGATACCTGAAAGCCACCTTTATAATCACCCAGTTACAAAGTGACGTTTGATGTCCACAAAGTATTCCTCTGGTGAACGGGAGTGATATAATCTCATGGTCTAAGGAAACTATATTTGGCATATTAAAAGTGTTGACAACAAAAATTTTGTGACACGATTAATTGCAACTCTTTATTGTTTGGGTCATGTCCATCAAGTCATTCACCCAATGACGAGACTCCCTTATCAAGTGACTATAACAAGTCCATAGTTAGGAAACTCTAACTATCTCTTGATCAACGAACTAGTCCTGTAGAGGCTCACTAGGGACTCCTGGTGTTTATATTCCACACATGTATTATGTTTCCATTTAATACAATTATAGCATGGATAATAAACTATTATCATAAACATGAATATGCTTAATAAACCATTTTATTATTGCCTCTAGGGCATATTCCCAACAGTCTCCCACTTGCACTAGAGTCAATAATCTAGTTTACATTTTCTCGATCCAACACCCATGGAGTCTTACTCATGAAGTCTGAGTGCTGATCATGTTTGCTTGTGGAAGAGGTTCTGTCCGTTCTCTGTACTATACAGCTCTTTATGTCCTTTGCAAAATTGTAACTGTCACCTAATTTGACATTACTTTGTCATCACATGATAAACTTCCTATCATCCCATGATAAAACTCATTATCATATAATGTATATAATATGTTTGGTTATAGAGTGAGATGCTTGTGTCCCTTTATGCCTACATGACGTATGATCAGTCAAAAGGACTTTCACATAGCATGTGCATCCGGAACTCACTCAATCTTGAAACAACTTTCTCAAACCAAAAATATTATATCTTATTTTTTTAATCCTTGAATTAATCATATACTCCTATATGTTGTAGACTCAACAAACCAACAGTGAAAACTTGTCACTTTGATATCTCTGATCATGCTCTCGCTGCGCTACTCTTATTTTAAGAGATCTCCAATTTAGTCTGGCTTTACGACTTCAACCAAGTCTACCACTTTCTGAATTCATCTCAATTTCATGAAAAATGACTCCTCATTCAACATGTTCTTACAACTAAGAACTTGGGTCACATATCGTCAAATATAAACACATGGTTTTTATATGTTTTAGACCTATGAACAATTCATAGTGAATACCAACATATCCCCCAACCATTAATTTTGTACTGAGTTATCAACTCAATGTTTCACCTATTCCTTACAAGGAGATGAACCATTCTTCTCTTGTTTTATTTTTGAACTCCTTCAAAACTTGTTTAGGTTAAACATCCCGACTTTAATGTTTATCAAACATATCTATCCTCCATAGATATATCCATCTCCATGGATATTTGACGTTCAAACTAACTTCACAAGTTATGCATTGGTCCATGACAATATTTACAGCATTCACGAAATCTCCATTTCATTCAAACAAGATGTTGTAAACTCCCACTCAAATATACACCATACACATATTAAATTGTGAAACCACTTTGGCTCCCACTCAGAAATATGTTATCTTTATATTTGATCATGATTAAACTAGCTCCCACTCAAACATATGTCACCACATATTTTGATCATGGAAAAATAGTTTCTGCTCTAACTTAATATATGTCACCACATATGTTAATTAGATCCCACTCAGTTTCTTATGCACTTTCTCGATACTTTGGACTTTCCAAAATTCTTATTTAACTGTTAAAATCGAGAACTCATATACGAAACGCCAGTACCTTGCTAGCTTTAAGTTTTATTTATTCTACACAAACTCTTTGCAAAATAAATATGTGAAACATCGCTTTCACAAAATCAAGTAACAATTACTTTGTGATTTAAACTTAACATAGGATGACTCTTAGTCACTTTCGTATTTAAAGTTTCTATTTATTCTTTTATAGTTTTGTAGGTATGTCTTGTTTCTCAAACATGACAAGTAAATCATGAATATTATTTGCAACTATTGACAAATTTCATATTCTTGAATCCTACTTCTCTTCAGACAAGCTAAAGCGAAAATCCAATGATCACCATCATTAAATTCTTTATGTGTCAAGTTTTAACCAACATAGCACTTTACATGTGCCACTTGATACATAAACGTACGAGGTTTTAGCTTTCTCAATTTATTCCAACAATTCTTTTATCCATGAAACCATTTCACGATAAAACCACTAAAATACATAACACAACCAAACACATTGGTTTGTCCCTTTTAGTCTCACATTGTGGAATCTCTATTCATTATCTCATACGAATATACTACAAAACTCCATTTGCTATGGTTTCTAATTATCCCATAATTACCGAAACCACTATTTCACATAACTCATATGCGAAATGCAAATCATTAAATAGATCCTTTATTTAAAACAGAGTGTTATCAAAATAAATCTAAATGATACAAATAAAACCTTAATTCTAAATCCCATTTCTATGAACACATAATATCAAAATATAATGTGACTACAAAACTTTAGGTTTCATCAAAACACTTTTGAATGATCTCTAAATATTGTAATTTGTGATAACACTTGTCACAAGTCTGCATACTAAACAATAACTCAAATATTTTCGTCTCTTTTGATCAAATCGAAAAGACTCAATTATCTTGTTAACTTAATATCCTTTACTTCAAAAAATAATATGGTCTAATCATGACTTGAATAAATACACCTATTTACTCATTCATGATGAAGAACATAAAATAATGATGTCTCTTATTAACTGAAAAATTCCACCAACACTTGTGTTTATATTCCAGCTACTCATGGCATTTTCAGAAAATGGCATTTTAATCATACTACTTAGTGATGTGCATCAAAATGCTCCTCAACACTATAGCACAACTAAAACAAACCTCATCATCAAGTATTGGATATTTTAGCATGTGAAAGAACAACTATGCCCGAGATGTCGCCTAGAGGGGGGGTGAATAGGCGATTAAAACTTTTTCTAATTAGGGGCTTGATAATTGCGGAATAAAACTATGTGTTTAAATTAACAAGCCAACAACCTAATATGCTAGGGTTACCTATGTGCACCAACAACTTATGCTAAGCAATTCAAGCAACAAGGAGATAGCAAGATATGAACTTCAAGCACGAAGGATATCACAATGTAAATTGCATAAGTAAAGCTCGGGTATAGAAATAACCGAGGCACGCGGAGACGAGGATGTATTTCCGAGTTCCTCCTTGTTAAGGGAGTACGTCTCGTTGGAGGGTGTGAGCTCGCCACAAGAGGCCTACTCAAGATGCCACAAAGGCCTCACCCTATTCTCCGATGAACCTCACCCAAGGGATTGGTTCACCTTCCACTATCGGAATCCTTCGAGGCGGATTCCGGAGCCCTTTACAACTTCTCTTGGGGCACACACCCACAACTCAATTGGGGGCTCCCAAACTCCTGCCGAAGCTTCACAACTCGAAGACTTCGTGGCACCTCCAAACCGTCTAGGGTACACAATGCACCCAAGAGGCACAAAGCTCTTGGGGACACAATGCACCCAAGAGTAACAAGCTTCTCAACGTCGATCTTCACGTATCACCATAGGGAGAGCAACCCAATGCAACCAATGCAAGAGGCAAGAACACACAAAGTGGTCAAGTCCTTCACTCCCAAATTCCACCCAAGCAACAATATGCTTTGGGGGGAATAAGAGAGGAAGAACAAAGGGGATGAACACAAAGCAACCCCAAAATCTAGATCCACTAGTTTCCCTCACTTAGAGGGGTTTTTGATTGGTGGAAAGATAGATCTAGATCTCCTCTCTTTAATCCCTAAGTTTGGGCAAGAATCATTGGAGGGATGGAGAGGAATCAAGCTCACAAGGTTAGCAACAATGGAGGAGAAAGAAGAGCAAGTGAGCAGAAAAAACGAGCAGCTAGCACTTGGGGGAAGAAGGGGGCTATTTATAGCCTCCCCCAAAAACTAGCCGTTATGTGCAGAAAAACTGCACGGCGGTACTACCGCTGGAGCAGCGGTACTACCGCTATAGGTATGTGGACCGGTACCGCGTGTAAACTGACTCCAGCGGCAGCGGTACCCTGTGGGAGGTACCGCTGACCCCAGGTGGCGGTACTACCAGTGTCCTGCCGGTACTACCGGTGAACACTTAGCCGCAAGGGCTAAGCCATTCCAGCGGTAGAACGAGGCAGCAACCGCTGAGGTACCGAACCGCATACCCGAAGCCAAAACTTGCCCAGCGGTACCTCTGGCGGTAGCACCAGCGGTACTACCGCTGGAGGTTGTACTGCTGGGCAGCTGTGGCACCGCTCCAGGTTGGAGCGGTACTACCGCTGCGCCAGCGGTACTACCGCTAAAGGTAATTTTGGCAGACTAAGTCAGATGCAAAGACAAGATAGAGATATTACACCACAAAGAGGCATTTGGCAGTGAAAAACACAGGACCGGAGATTCCGGGTCCTTTGGGCCGGAGACTCCGGCGGGCCGGAGACTCCGGACCATCTCCGGTCAAGATCCATCAGAACGCACAAGCTTTTCATCAAGACTCCGTTTTCTATGATCTTGGGCTTGTTTCGAAGATAATCACAAGCTCTACAAGATCATGCATATACACATCATGGTCTATCATGTGAGGAGGAAAACATAAGGAGAGAGTTTGACCTCTCGTAGAAGAGACAAACCGATAAAACCTCCGATATCAAAAACGCAAGAAGATATTCATGAGATCCGTTTTTGATGAACTAGAGCTTGGTATGGAGATGAACACAAGCTCTAAATTCTCACATGGATAAAAGCCAAATAAGAACCAACAAAGATGATTACAAGGATGCAAAGGTTTGAGCTCTCCACGAACGATACGATCACGATACTCGGTCGAGAGCCCCTCTTGATAGTACGGCTATCTATCCTATAATCCGGTCTCTCACTAAACATCATGAGACCGGTAAAATAAAAACCCTATCAAGATCATACCTTTGCCTTGCGCATTAATCCACATGAGGTCGATGGAGACGATCTTCATCTCCTCATGGCGAACCATCTTCTTGATTGCGCCTTGCTTGGTGAAGATTCACATGACGCTCCCCCATACACCAAGATTGGGAGAGCACTCTTCGGCATAACTTCACTTGGCCTTTCTCTCGATGACGAACACCTTGGCCTTGATCAACAAATGATCTTCTTCCCTTAACCTTGACTCCAACACATGGAGAGCAAGTAAGACCTTGACTCCAACAAATGGAGACAAGCAAGCAAATGGACACCTACAAATATAGCTCAATGCAAATATTAGTCCATCGAGATTGTCATTAATTACCAAAACTATGCATGGGGGCAACCATGCACTTTCAATCTCCCCCATTTTGGTAATTGATGACAATCCCGTTCAAGAGGGTTTATGTAAGGAATAGAGCATCCTTGCAAGACAAACAAGCAAGGATGCAAAGCGCATTAAAGGTAAATGCAACAAAAGCATAAAACCCAAATTCCCTTAAACCCTCTAAACTTCTCCCCCATTGGCATCGATTGCCGAAATGGGAAGAAAAATTTAGAGAGCCAATATAATATGAGTTCCTCCATAAAGGTGATGGCAAACCCTTTTAACGAATAAAATAGAGGAAATCAAACTATATTGAGGATCCAAAGATTGCAAAAAGAAGATGAAACCATTTTAAACATCTCCACAAAGGAGAAAAGCAATCAACAAGATCCAAAGTGATATTTCTAAATAAAAACGGAGAAGCTCCCCAATGTTCATGCACAAATAAGGAGTGCACAAGTATGGAGTCCTCACTCCCCCAAAATCATCTAGAACACTCAACAAGTGCAATTGTGCATAATGCAAAAGCAAATCATAGCACTTGCACCAAAGATGTGGTTGAGCCATAAAAAGATACCAAATCTCAAAAATTCAACATAAGATAGGCCCAACCGAGATAAAGAGATCTTTTAAAGAAATATATTCACAAGCTTAGGGATACCAATTGGAAAATAAAACCAATTGAAAATGCCAAAAGCTAGTGAGAGCATTTAGCCAATAAAATTCAACATGCTCACCATGGTAGGCATGAAGTCAAAGATCTTCAAAAATACATGAGTGTGCAAAGATACCAATAAACAATAAGACAAGCACTCATGAGACCAATTTGGAACCACCAAAGAATTATAGATGAAAAACAAGGTGGCTCAAAAGAAATAGGATACCAACTAAAAAATGACCTCTCTCATATATATAGGTTTCTTATTAGACAAACCATTGAAGATATACATCCGCAAAGAAACATATACATACGAAATGGTCCGGGAAAATGATAACAAGGTATCCAAAAGGAAGTCATAAATATACAAATGAGATTGTTGCTTAAAAGCATAGCACATAGCTCAAATTTATCTCATTGTACATAAATGGACTTCAAATATATCAAATGCATCACACATATCACTAAGGGAACAAGAGATAGTGAAGATGCTTTGAAATAGGCAACAAGTATCACAAGGAAATAATATCAATTGAAGAAAGGTTTTTGCAAATTCAACACACATATCACAAAGATATATTAAGTGAAGGAACAAACCAAAACCACAACAATTGCATATAAGAGCTTTCATGCCAAGAGGCAACCTACACAAGGTTGAATACTAGAAAGGTATGCATGGGATAGATACTTGTTACCGAGATGCATTGAAGATGAAGATGATGAGAGTTGGTTTGTCATCAAAGCTTGACTCCGACAATCACACGGTGAGAACACCTTCCTTATGAATGAGGCAAGCATCCAATGCATCTCCATTGTACCTAAAACACAATTAGAGTACAAAATGGTTCCCAAACTCATTGGGTCCCATAGTAGTTAGATAAACTACAATATATAGGAAACACTCCACATAAATATGTGCATATAGATATGAAATTGAATTTCATGCACATCTTAGCCGATTTAGGATTCGGTGGAGTATTCCCTTTATATTGGAACTAAAAGGACTAGCATGCCATATAATATAGATGTTAAAGGATATACATACAAAGTCTTTCAAGATCCAAACGAGATACAATTTGGACAAAAACACCAAGTAAACCAAGAGGAGAGCACACGAGAGTGTGACACTAAAGGTTGTCCAAATTATATCAAACTCCAAGTCAACACATGATTGAGGAAAAATCAAATCAACAAATGATTGATTCCAAAACACATCAACACATGAAGTGTGATATCAAAAGGAATCAAATCAACATAACAAATGATCGATAAGACACCAATTGAAAATAAGATACCAATTAAAACAAAAAAATATCAACTAGGAGAAAAGATACCAAGAAGAGGGTGATACTTGACCGAAATCAAGTAAAGTTAAAATAAGGCAAAAAGGTACCAAGACTCCCACAATAAATATCAATTGGAACAAATATCTATGGAGGAGATATTAAATTCCAATTAATACCAATTGAAGGTACCAACACAAGATAAAGAATCAAATGCCAATTGAAAGGATAAAGAATTGATAGATAGGATAGTGTTCTACATAAAGGAATGCTCCCCCAAGATTCATGCATGATCTTATATATTTGCATTTGAATACAAAATGTATTCACAAGGGATCATCACTCTCCATATTTTATTGACAACACTAAACACTACCAAATGAAAATTAGGATCCTAGCAAGAGACAAAGAAGGCAATAAGTAAGGCAATTTAGCGCAAGAGCTAATGCGAAGATGGTCTACACAATCCACCACAATTACTAGTATCACTTGTCAAGACAAGGAGTATATATAGATATCTCTCGGTGGTATATAGGAATGATGATCAAGACCAACCTCACGACAAAAAGCATATGGCAAGAGGTAAGAATTCAAACGCCATATTTTTAAAAGGTTTGTTGGTAGTTTCAACTATTCGAACCAACCGGCAACGCCATGGTTAAAATGAGGTGAAACAAATGGTTTCTCACAAAATATATGGAATACATATTAGAGAAAAACCACACCAAGCAAACTCACCCAAACAAGAGCCACAAGACAACCACAAAGGAAAATTGGAACTTGTTTGAGCAAACATGCCACATAGGAAATAGATAATGTACAATATCAAATTTAAGTGGCAAACCTCAAATGTTCACATTTTTATGGGATTGTAATATGCACATAGCTTATTACTCCCCCATAATGTGATAATTCATTTTATTTTTAAACAAGAGGCAAATAAGACCAACTAGAGAAATTAATGGTCATTGTAGAATTTGAATTTCTCATGAATATGACATACCACATAGTAGCTAGATAATATTGAAATATCAATACTAGGTGGTGTGCCTCATGTATACACATTTTTAGGTTTGTGATGTGCACAAAGCACATCACTCCCCCAAAATGGGATAGTCCATTAATATCTCAAAGAGCCAAATGAAATCCACACAAGATTCAATAAAGCTCAACACACAAATTACACATACATGATACACAACTAACATACACCACCTTGAATAACAAGATAAGTAAGAAAGGAGCATATCACATACAAACACATGCTAGGAACAAAACTAACACATGCAAGGGAGCAAGCAACTTTCAATGAATATATGAATTAAATACAAGTTACCGCAAGGAGGAAGAATTGGATATGAGATAGATATGTGATAATCCAATTGATTTGGCTTGAGAAATAAAACCATGAAGATCCCTTAATTCTTCAAAAATAGCCAAGTCACCAATGTCCTCCACAAACACCTATTGATCAAGTTGAAGCTTGTTGGTCCCCAACCAAGTTGGGTCCTAAGAGGTTAGTCACAATAGGTTTGGGAACCCAAATGGTGCTTTTCTTGCCACCACTTTGAGCTCCCACATACTTGGCAAACACATTGCCAACTCTATCCTTCCCAAGAGAATAAACATCATCAATTATGATAGGGTTGGATGGGGTACCGTTAGTGCATGAAGAAGCAAAATGACCTTTGCCACGGCAAAGGTAGCAACACCGACTCTTCTTCTTCTTAATAGGCTCCTCAACTTGAGGAAAAATAACTTGAGTCTTCTTAGGAGGTGGCCTTTGTTCAACTCGTGGTTGAGCACGAGATTGGACAAGAGGTCGCTTCCCTAGTTGCGTCTCACTAAGAGGCTTCTTCTTCTTCATTGGGCAATCCCGAACGTGGTGCCCTTCTAGCTTGCACTTGAAGCAAATGATGTTGGCCGGATTCTTGATTTGAACTTGGTCCTTCTTCTTGTTCTCAACCTTGGACTTGTTCTTGTTGTTGGAGTTGAATCCAAGTCCGCTCTTGTCATTTGGGGATTGTTGCACACTCAACATGTTGTCAAGTGCACGCTTCCCTTCATGACGCTTTTCCAAGTCATTCTTCAAAGAAGTGACTTGGGCCTTGAGGTCTTTTATTTCCTCTACATGGTTAGTGACAACAAAAGCACTAGAGGAAGTAGAAGCTTCATTGTTAGAGCAACAAGGCAAAGCAAGTAATTCATCACATGATGTGCCAACATTTTTAGTGGATGAACTACTAGGACTAGCACATGGCATTTTAGCATTTTTAGTTGAAGTTGTGCTATTATCCACATGAGGCTCACAAGATTTTACCTCGGTAGTGATTGCCTCATGAGCTAACTTTAGACTAGCATAGGATGCTAGAAGATCATCATTAGAGCTAGATAGCTTTTTATGACTTTCTTCTAACTCCCTATACTTGCTAGTTAGCAACTCAAGTTGAGCCCTTAGCTCAACATTCTCCTTCAAAGTAGATGCTTCACAAGAATTGGAGTTAGTAGCACAAGCATCATTTACAATAGGAATAGAAGAAGAAATCTTAGCAAGCTCTTCATTTAATTTAGCATTTTCATTTTTCGTGACCTTATATTTAGCAATGGCATGGTCACGTTCTTTAATGATTTTAGCAATTATATCATTATGAGACTCCTCGATAGATTCTAGTTTCTCCTCTAGTTCCTCAAGAGCATCTTCTAACGATGCTTTCTCCATAGCATCATCTCTTTCGATCTTACCCTTTTCTTCAAGGCTTGCTTCCAAGGCCTCAATAGTTTCCCCACGCTCAATAAGAGTGCT
Source organism: Puccinellia tenuiflora (assembly GCA_012064385.1). Taxonomy (NCBI): domain Eukaryota; kingdom Viridiplantae; phylum Streptophyta; class Magnoliopsida; order Poales; family Poaceae; genus Puccinellia; species Puccinellia tenuiflora. The sequence goes on from QRDG01000096.1 coordinate 178,545, forward strand.
CATGATTTCAAAGAGATTAGCTTGAGCACTTTCATTAGTAGGTAGGGCCTTAAGAATCATTAGACCTTTATTTTGAAGAAGGGCATTAACTTTTTCCATATCATCTTCTTCATCATTATTATCATTATCATTATTATTATCATCACTACTAGAAGATTTAGCCATAAGGCAATGAGTGATGGATGAAGAAGAACAATTAATTTTTGAACTACTCAAGTTCACATCTTGTTGCATAGCAAATTGGGTTTCCTATACATTATTATTCATGCAATAGTTAGAGGGAACACAAGTATTTTTATCATGGCAACAAGATAAAGCAAGCATATCATCATTTGATTTATCTAAGCAATTTTTGGATGATATAGAAGGACTATCAACACTAGCATGTGTGACATTAGGAGTGCTAGAAGAGTTTAAGTCCAAAGATGAGGCATTGCAACAAGCTAGGGATAAAAGATTATCAAAGAATAGCTCACTATCAATATTGCAAGACCTATCACTACTCACCATCACATTGGATTGTGGCTTACCACATTTTGGTGAAGTAGACGAAGACGAGAACTCGTCACGGCCGGAGGTGGAGGGAGAACAATCATCCTCAATAATGTTGGACACTCCATATTTATCTTGAAGCTTGGTCCAAAGCTCATGAGCGTTACGGAAAGGCATGATTGACTCAAGCACTACATCGCTCAAAACACATGTAAGACCATTAGATGCTAGAGTATCGAGATAAGAGTTTTTCTCATCCTCTAAGGATAAATTTTGGGAATCCTTTGGAGGAGAAAAACCCATATCTACAACACTCTTTAAAGTTGGGTCTATATTCCTAAGAAGATTAAGCATGCGAAATTTCCATATATCATAATTTGTGCCATTGAATATATAAAAGTGGGATCGTGCACTAATTCTCTAAACGACATCTTTACTTTCTAGGCGGTAAAGCCAAACAAGAGAGACGAGGCTCTGATACCAATTGAAAGAACAACTATGCCCGAGATGTCGCCTAGAGGGGGGAGGGGGTGAATAGGCGATTAAAACTTTTTCTAATTAGGGGCTTGATAATTGCGGAATAAAACTATGTGTTTAAATTAACAAGCCAACAACCTAATATGCTAGGGTTACCTATGTGCACCAACAACTTATGCTAAGCAATTCAAGCAACAAGGAGATAGCAAGATATGAACTTCAAGCACTAAGGCTATCATAATGTAAATTGCATAAGTAAAGCTCGGGTATAGAAATAACCGAGGCACGCGGAGACGAGGATGTATTTCCGAGTTCCTCCTTGTTAAGCGAGTACGTCTCGTTGGAGGGGTGTGAGCTCGCCACAAGAGGCCTACTCAAGATGCCACAAAGGCCTCACCCTATTCTCCGATGAACCTCACCCAAGGGATTGGTTCACCTTCCACTATCGGAATCCTTCGAGGCGGATTCCGGAGCCCTTTACAACTTCTCTTGGGGCACACACCCACAACTCAATTGGGGGCTCCCAAACTCGTGCCGAAGCTTCACAACTCGAAGACTTCGCGGCACCTCCAAACCGTCTAGGGTACACAATGCACCCAAGAGGCACAAAGCTCTTGGGGACACAATGCACCCAAGAGTAACAAGCTTCTCAACGTCGATCTTCACGTATCACCGTAGGGAGAGCAACCCAATGCAACCAATGCAAGAGGCAAGAACACACAAAGTGGTCAAGTCCTTCACTCCCAAATTCCAACCAAGCAACAAATGCTTTGGGGGGAATAAGAGAGGAAGAACAAAGGGGATGAACACAAAGCAACCCCAAAATCTAGATCCACTAGTTTCCTTCACTTAGAGGGGATTTTGATTGGTGGAAAGATAGATCTAGATCTCCTCTCTTTAATCCCTAAGTTTGGGCAAGAATCATTGGAGGGATGGAGAGGAATCAAGCTCACAAGGTTAGCAACAATGGAGGAGAGAGAAGAGCAAGTGAGCAGAAAAAACGAGCAGCTAGCACTTGGGGGAAGAAGGGGGCTATTTATAGCCTCCCCCAAAAACTAGCCGTTATGTGCAGAAAAACTGCACGGCGGTACTACCGCTGGAGCAGCGGTACTACCGCTATAGGTATGTGGACCGGTACCGCGTGTAAACCGACTCCAGCGGCAGCGGTACCCTGTGGGAGGTACCGCTGACCCCAGGTGGCGGTACTACCGGTGTCCTGCCGGTACTACCGGTGGACACTTAGCCGCAAGGGCTAAGCCATTCCAGCGGTAGAACTAGGCAGCAACCGCTGAGGTACCGAACCGCATACCCGAAGCCAAAACTTGCCCAGCGGTACCTCTGGCGGTAGCACCAACGGTACTACCGCTGGAGGTTGTACTGCTGGGCAGCTGTGGCACCGCTCCAGGTAGGAGCGGTACTACCGCTGCGCCAGCGGTACTACCGCTGAAGGTAATTTTGGCAGACTAAGTCAGATGCAAAGACAAGATAGAGATATTACACCACAAAGAGGCATTTGGCAGTGAAAAACACAGGACCGGAGATTCCGGGTCCTTTGGGCCGGAGACTCCGGGGGGCCGGAGACTCCGGACCATCTCCGGTCAAGATCCATCAGAACGCACAAGCTTTTCATCAAGACTCCGTTTTCTATGATCTTGGGCTTGTTTCGAAGATAATCACAAGCTCTACAAGATCATGCATATACACATCATGGTCTATCATGTGAGGAGGAAAACATAAGGAGAGAGTTTGACCTCTCGTAGAAGAGACAAACCGATAAAACCTCCGATATCAAAAACGCAAGAAGATATTCATGAGATCCGTTTTTGATGAACTAGAGCTTGGTATGGAGATGAACACAAGCTCTAAATTCTCACATGGATAAAAGCCAAATAAGAACCAACAAAGATGATTGCAAGGATGCAAAGGTTTGAGCTCTCCACGAACGATACGATCACGATACTCGGTCGAGAGCCCCTCTTGATAGTACGGCTATCTATCCTATAATCCGGTCTCTCACTAAACATCATGAGACCGGTAAAATAAAAACCCTATCAAGATCATACCTTTGCCTTGCGCATTAATCCACATGAGGTCGATGGAGACGATCTTCATCTCCTCACGGCGAACCATCTTCTTGATTGTGCCTTGCTTGGTGAAGATTCACATGACGCTCCCCCATACACCAAGATGGGGAGAGCACTCTTCGGCATAACTTCACTTTGCCTTTCTCTCGATGACGAACACCTTGGCCTTGATCAACAAATGATCTTCTTCCCTTAACCTTGACTCCAACACATGGAGAGCAAGCAAGACCTTGACTCCAACAAATGGAGACAAGCAAGCAAATGGACACCTACAAATATAGCTCAATGCAAATATTAGTCCATCGAGATTGTCATTAATTACCAAAACTATGCATGGGGGCAACCATGCACTTTCAGCATGTTTCATTTTTATAAATGTTTAGCTAATTATCGTTTAAATCTAACAAAGGACAATAATCTCATAATCGAAACGTGATCACCAAAAAGGATTACTCATGAAAATAAAACAACCACTTGTCTTTAACATGAATGACCGTCTCACTAACCGAGATACACTAATTTAAGATCACACTTAATTCGATTACAAAACTCATTCAAATCCTCTAATTTAAAATGATAAATGTAGAAGTGAAATGTCGCCAGCATCAACTCCTTGATTGCCATCTTCCCGCGAATTCCACTCAGTCCCTTCATGCACTTCTCAAACGGCGGGCCCTGTTTTCACAAAACAGCACAAGTATCAAATACTTTGCTCACCACAAGTGTAAATGGGACATTAAACATTTATAACTTGTATATCAAAATATACCTTCTGCATTGACTACTTCTCCTGCTATGGGCTCTACTATGACATGACGCAGCCGAGACACAAACTCACAGAAGGTGATCGAATCTCCTTTCATGACATAGTCTCTAACATAATTCTTGAAGCTGGGGGGAAGCGAGAGCAACACCCCATCTATCGCCAATTTGTCAGTCATCTCGTAGTTCCAAACATCCACCAGAGTGTAATACAACCTGTGCATCTTCCTCAAGTGTTGTTCCAAGCAAGTGTTTTCTTCCATCTTAGTTGAAAGAAATTCATCCCAGAACCTCGAACCTTGCAACTCTAACTTGCGCTATGAACCTACTCTTAAGCTCATTGACAATCTCCATTGCGCCCAAGTTCTCAAATTGGTTGCCAAGGTTTATGTTCATGAAGGTGCGCACCAACCACTGGACTTTCAAGTAGATGGTTTTTTGCTCGTACCATTCCATGTACCCTTCATAGTCAGCAGTTACATCTAGGCAATCTTCTAAAGGTTCATCTATCACATAGAGCTCATGATTTTTATAAAGGGTTTCTCTCAGACGCATGTACCAAGTAGCAAAGTTTGCCCCATCCTCACGCAACTCCTCAGACAGGAACATCTTCCCGTAGTCACCCATGATCTACAAGGATTTTGCAAAGACATTTTCTTAGGACATTTTTTTATGATAATTTTAGTTCATTTTAATCAAATTACTATATGAACTCCCACTAAACTCAACATCTCTCCGGTTGTTTAGTGACACACGATCCAAATCCACTACACCACAACCGATCATCACGTGAGATGATGTAGCTTCAATGGTGAACAACTCAGTGTTGATCATATCATTCATATGACTCGTGTTTAACCTTTCGATTCCGTGTTCCCGAGGCCATGTCTGTACATGCTAGGATCGTCAATACACTGTAGTATTTCATGTATGTATAAACTGGCTTACACCTGTTGTATGTGAACGTTGAATCTATCACACCCGATCATCATGTGATGCTTCGAAACGACGAACTTTCGCAACGGTGCATACTAGGGGAGAACACTTAATTATCTTGATATTGACGTGAGAGATCACCTTATCATGCTACCGTCACGATCACATCTAAGCAAGCAATAAGGTGCATAAAAGGATTAACATCACATGCAATTCAAAATTGTGATATGATATGGCCTTTCTTCTTGTGCTTTTGATCTCCATCTCCAAAGCACCGGCATGATCTCCATCTCCGGCATGATCTCCATCATCGTGGCGCCATTACCATGGTTGTCCACCAACTATTGCAACTACAACTAATGCTACTCTTAGCAATAAAGTAAAGCAATTACATGGTGATTCAATGATACACAGGTGATGCATCTAAAATGCATACATAAACTTTGCACTATAATAGTTATATTCCATTCATATATGCATCATATAAGGGGTATATTACTGTTATTTAATGATTTTTGGTAATTTATAATGATTTCCCCTTTTATGGAATTAATCCTGCACAGGCAGAAAACCCCTATTTCTTTCTTTATTTGTTTCAGGACCTTAACGACGTCATAATGAGCTATAAATTTAGGGGGGTCATTATTTTGGAAGGAGAAGATCTAGGAGCGAAAGAAGTCAACGAACGGAGGCCCGAGGGCCAAAAGGGGGGTCCCACGCGGCTACAGTACCTGGCCGCGTGGGCCCACCTAATTTTGCCCTCGTGGCCCCGTTTGCATCGATCCTTCGCCCAGAAGCATCCTCGTGACCTAAAAACGCCTATATAAAAGGTCCCCCGATGTTTTCCAGAAGGAGGCGGCGGAGAAACACAAAACCAAAAACAGAGAGACAGAAGGCTGTCGTCGGAGAAGATCGGAGGGGGAAACACCGCCGGAATCACCTCCGGAGGTCTTCTCCATCCCCCCTCCGGAGTCTCCATCAACACCACCGCCAAGACCATCGCCATCTCCATCACCATCTTCGTGATCCACTTCATCCCCCTCATAGTTTGAGATTGGTTGATCCCTAGCTATTGTCTAAGTGCTATTTTACATGTTTGTGAATTGCTACTTGTCATTGTTTTGTGGGGAGATCATAATTTCAGATTGTGTTGTATCACTTGTACCACTGCATCATATAATGTCTTGGCGTTGTGAGTAGTTCTCTCATGTTCCTGGGGGACAGGATGAATTGGCAATGATTTTTATATAACATGTGTTGGTATCTTGTCTAGTTTTTATCTTTGATGTAATTCTATGATGGTGTTGTGCGAACGTCGGCTGCATATCACTTCACCTATATGGGCTCATAGGAGAACACTATGATGTAATGAATTGAGGAGGTCTTAGGGGGACATGTAAACCTGAGACCAAGTTATGAAGTTACTTTATGGGGTATTAGTATCGGGGACCTTAAAGATTAATGCTATGGTGGGACTTTATGTCTTAATAACTCTTGTGTAGTCATTTACTTGGCACCTTGATCCATCATAAGAGGTGTAGTTTATTTATTAGCTATTCCTAATTATGGCTCCGTCCAAAGAAGATTAAAACTTGACAAAATGTTTACCTTGTTGTTCAAGAAATATTTATACCATGAAGTCTAAGTAGCCCTTGGGAACTCTCTCCACCTATAAGAAACACACACTTGAGCTTGTCCTCTTGCTGCATAGAGGATTGGACTTTCTCTCTTTGAGAGCTTTCACTTGTCATATTGCATTTTCAGCATTTTACTTTATTGCAAACTCTATACCAAAAACCCAAAAACACTTGCATCATTTAATCATTTTAGTTTGTCTAGTGCATAGATAATAAGGGAAGTGACACTCTTATTTGAGAGGATAAATACTTATACCTTCTACTCCTCGTGGGATCGATACTATACTTATACATCGAAGACTTCAACGATCCCCTATACTTGTGGATATCAACAGGTCACATAAAATAATAGACAACCATATGGCTCCTGCCGGTTGCCGTACTCGTCGACATGCAAGTCGCGAAAAATTACAAACATGATCATTGCACACATTATCACAAATCACACATTTGGCCATACCACATCACATGAACCCCTGCAAAAACAAGTTAGACGTCCTCTACTTTGTTTATGAAATTTTTACGTGGCTTGGGTCAACGAGATAGAACCGTTCTACTCTACGCAAAACCACAACGGTGATATAATATTTGCTTATTTACTCATCCTTTTGAAAGGCCTTCCATTGAAAATTGCACCTTCACTAAAGCAAGAGAAACAGACACCCGCCAGCCACTTATGCAAAACAAGTTGCATGTCAGTCGTGGAACTGGTCTCTCTCGTGCGTGGACGAGTAAGGTTGGTCCGGGCCGCTTCAATCTCACAATACCGCAAAGATGCAAAGTGCACACACTACTAGTAAACTAGCTATAGGTGGAATGCTATTTTATGGCGCACCAATATTTCATGCGCCACTAAATTTTTTTTTGTGGTGCACCAGTTGCCATGCGCCACTAGATTCAGCTTTTCTGTGGCGCATCTGGAGGACATGCGCCACTAAAAGAAGACATTCTGTGGCGCACCTTCCTCCATGCGCTATAGAAATTCTGTGGGCCCCACAACCAACGGCTGGCTTGCATCCTACGCCGCCTTTTCTGTGGCGCATGGAGTAAGGTGCGCCACAGAAATGTACATTTCTGTGGCGCATCTGGCCCCATGCGCCACAGAAATATGGTGGGCCCGACACCAATGATTAGGGGCTGCACAATTTTGTGGCGCATGGGTCCACATGCACCACAGAAATCCATGTGCCACAGAATTGTGCAGCATTTTTTCACCCCACCACCCCCCCCCCCCCCCCCGTGGATCGCCTTTTCAGTTTTGCACCAAGTGAAATAAAATGATAAAAATTTCAAAAAATAAAATCCTTTTACATATAGGGAAGGTCTAGGGTCTAGTTGTTAGGAAAAATTTAAAATACACATTTTGACTTTTTTTCCAAAAGTAGGTAAAAAAAATATTAAAACGGGCATAACTTTTGCATATGACGTCGAAAAAATGCGTTTAATACCTTAAAAAAACTAGAGAAAATTTCGGAACCGCCCTCACCGGGGTTTACCCGGTTGGGCTTTTCTCCGATTCTCAAAATTCCAAACGAAAAAAAAGTTATGGCGAAAAGAAGAAAATTTCCTGCAAAATAAAAAAAATTAAAAAAATAGAAAAGACAATTCTGTGGCGCATGTCTAGCCCATGCGCCACAGAATTGTTGGGCGGGATTCGAATTTTTGAATCCCGCCGGCACCCCTTCTCTCCCTCTTTTTTCCTTCTCTCCTCAACTTCTCCTCTCCACTTCTCCTCCCTCCTCCTTCTCTTCTCCTCTCCTCTCCTCCACATCTTCTCTTCTCCTCTCCTCCACATCTTCTCTCCTCCTCCACCTCCGGTGACCTCCTCCACAACTCCGGTGACCTCCACCTCCGGCGACCTCCGGTGAACTCCACCTCCGGCGACCTCCTCCACAACTCCGGCGAACTCCTCCACAACTCCGGCGACCTCCTCCACCTCCGGCGACCTCCTCCACCACCCCGGTGACCTCCTCCACAACCTCAACCTCCGGTGACCTCCTCCTCCACCCCGGCGACCTCCTCCTCCACCCCGGCGACCTCCTCCACCTCCACTTCCACCTCCGGCGACCTCCTCCACCACCGGCGACCTCCTCCTCCACCTCCAGCCACCTCCGGCGACCTCCGACGACCCCTTCCTCCACCCACGACAACACGGTTTCCAACGAGCTCCGACGAAATTCCGGCGAAATTTCGGCGGCCAGATCTAGATCCAGATCTGGATCTAGATCTGGCCGCCCTTATTTTTGAAATTCAAAAAAAATTCAGTGGCGCACGGCACTGGGATGCGCCACTAAAATATTTCTGTGGCGCACGGTAGTGATATGCGCCACAGAATCTTGGCATTTCTGCGGCGCACCACCGGCGTGAGCCACAGAAATATAATTTAGTGGCGAGCATTCTGTGGCGCATCCCACTTTTTTCAGGATGCGCCACAGAATTCCACAAAGGTGCGCCACTAATAGGCCTTTCCCTGGTAGTGACGCTAGAAGGTAGCAACATAAAATATCAACGCCCACAACTCCTTGTGTTCTAATCGCACCAAAATCTACGAATAGATCTAGGCTCTGATACCACTGATGGGGTCGCAGCATAGAAAACAAAAAAATTCCTACGCGGCAAGCGGAATAAACCCCAAGGATCTAGATCTACTAGATGAAGATAGCGAAGGTGAGATCCAATCTCTTACCCTTGAAGATCAACAAACGCGTTTTATCGGTGCAGGGGTTGGCTAGTCGATCCCCGCAACTAGACTCGTCTAGTCGCGAGGAGATGTATTATCCTCGAGATCCAATCCGATGAAGTGCAGCAACGGGCAGCACCTTCGCGTTGTCCACACGTACGGCTCGATGAAGACGTCCACTCCTTGATCCCGCAAGCGAGGTGGATGTGGCCTTGATGATCTTAGCAGCACGACGGTAGTGCCGGTGATGATGACGATCTCCGTCCGACAGGCTTCGCCTAAACCGTGTGAGAGGGAGAGGAGGAGACGAGGCGCAGCAGCCCTAGGGCAAGGGGTGGTGCGGCTATGGTGTGGAGGAGAGGCGGCGGCAGCCCTCCGAGGAAGGGGTGGTGTGGCTAGGGTTTGGGGTGGTGGAGGTGGTGCGGCTAGGCAACTTGAGGGGTAGCCTCTTGGGTGTGCCGCACCCCTCCCCCCCTTTAAATAGGTGGTCGGCTAGGGTTAGGGCAGGGGCCGGCCGGCCCCCAAGCTGAGTCCCAAGTGGACTCGGGCTTGGGCCTTTCCCTAAAGGAAAGGGGCCTAGCTCCTAGTCCAACTAGGAGTAGGACTCCCTCCTTTTTTTCTTGCCTAGCCGAATTGGCCCATGTGGGCCTAGGTGGTGCGGCTGGCCCAAGTGGCCAGCTGCACCCCTTTGGTCCATGTGGGCCCCATACAATATGGAGGTCCCACTTCTAGACCATTCTAGAACATTCCGGAACCTTCTGGTACCTTCCACAAATTTCTCGGAACTTTTCCGATACCTCCGGAAACCACTTTCCATATATGAATCTTATTCTTCGGACTTCTCCGGAACTCCTCGTGACGTCCGGGATCCCATCCGAGACTCCGAATCACCATTCGTTCGTTTCATCATTTAATTCATCGCAAAACCTAATTTCATCGGAGCGTTAAGTGTGTGACCCTACGGGTTCGGGAATGCATAGACATGATCATATCAATAATTAATAGCGGGACTGGGATGCCCATATTAATTCCTATACACTCAACGAAACTATTTTCTCGATTGAACCACGATGCCGGAGATTCAATTAATCTCATATACGATTCCCTTTGTGTCACGATATTTTACTTGCCCGAGATATAATCGTTGACATCCCCATGTCTAGTTTAATCTCGTTACCGGCAAGTTCTCTTTACTCGTCCATAATATAGGATCCCGGTGATTACAACCTAATCACATGTCTGCAGACCTTTGATGCTATATTACCGAGAAGGCCTGGAGATATCTTCTCCGTCACATGGAGGGACAAATCCCACTCTTGATTCATATCACCCAACAACCCACCATCGGAGATACCTAAAGCCACCTTTATAATCACCCAGTTACGAAGTGACGTTTGATGTCCACAAAGTATTCCTCTGGTGAACGGGAGTGACATAATCTCATGGTCTAAGGAAACTATATTTGGCATATTAAAAGTGTTGACAACAAAAATTTTGTGACATGATTAATTGCAACTCTTTATTGTTTGGTTCATGTCCATCAAGTCATTCACCCAATGACGAGACTCCGTTATCAAGTGACTATAACAAGTCCATAGTTAGGAAACTCTAACTATTTCTTGATCAACGAACTAGTCCTGTAGAGGCTCACTAGGGACTCCTGGTGTTTATATTCCACACATGTATTATGTTTCCATTTAATACAATTATAGCATGGATAATAAACTATTATCATAAACATGAATATGCTTAATAAACAATTTTATTATTGCCTCTAGGGCATATTCCCAACAAGAACCAACACCAAGAAGGTAAATGCCATCACTGAAACCAACAATGAAGAGTTTACAGCAAAGGTAGATGAGTTAATCGTTGTTCTTAAAGGTAAGAACGAAGCACATGTAAATGCCATCTCCAATGCTCAAATTGAAGAAATAGATTTTATATCTCGTAATACTTTTAATCCTGGATGGAAAGGTCCTAATTTTGGACCAAACTATTCGAAGCCATATAACCATGCAGGAGCAGCGAACAACAACAACTATAATGGAGCACCAATCAATAGTAATTATAATGGAGCAAACAGTGGCCACCGCCAGACACTTAAGGATACCCTCAAATCCTTTATTAATTCTCAAACTGAGCAAAATAGTGTTTTTTTATAAAATGGTTGAGAATCATGATAATATACTTGGTCAACTGACCCAGAAAGTTAGCACAATGAAAAATGATCTGCAGGGACTCCAAAAAAGAACCAAGACTATGGAGTTACAAATGGTCAAGATAGCAGAGAGTCAAAGTTTGATTCTATCAAAATTTGCAGGAAAACCGAAGCCTAATCCAGTCATAGACTTGAACATGATGAGAAGTATTGAAGAAGATGATATGACTGAAGAGCTGGATTATAGCAACGCTCCAACACCAGACTACACTGTGGAAGATCTCGTGAAAATGGTAATCATGAAAAACCCATCAATTGAAGGAGGTAACGAGGCAGCATATAAAGAATTTATTAATGAAGTTGCTTATAAGGTACGCGAATTAGAAGTTTAGGGTATGCTAAATTATCTGAAAAGTTACCAGCTAAATAGAAGATATATTTGAACTAACTATTAAGATTAACTTAGGTGTCAATGAGATAGTTGCACTTTGTGATCTTGGTGCAAGTGTTTCAACAATTCCTAAGAGCCTCTTTGATAAGTTAAATTTGGGTAGCTACAACATAACTGAACTTAAGCTTCATATTGCTGATTTAACCTTTAAACATGTTGTAGGAATTAAAGAAAATATTGTAGTGCAAATTAAAGGAAACCGAGCACTACTTGATCTTGTTATAGTAGACATGCCTGTAGATCCAATAGCACCAATTATACTTGGAAGACCCTTTTTAAGAACTATTAAGGCTTTGATAAATTTGTATGAAGGAAACATGAGGATTGAATTACCCTCTCGAGATCCTTTTGTTGTTCATTTCTCTAGAAAAAAAAGTAAAGGTCTTCGACAATGGGATTATAACTTCAAAGGCAAATTATTTTGGAATGGGTACACAACTATCTAAACCCAGTTGATCATCATCACGCTCAAGCTACACGACCGAAAACAAAAGCGGTTCATGGGAGGCAACCCATGTAGACAGGTTTTATTTCTTTTTAGTTTTTGTTCTTAGTTTAGTTTCTAGTTTTTGTTTTAAAGAGTGTTGAAAGACACTAAGGAGGAGAAGATCTTATTTCATTTTTGCTATTATCTTAAGTACTGCCAATGTCTCTGAAAATATTATATGCAAAATATGTGTGAAGACTGACTTTTCAGGTCCTGTGACCGTACCCGCCGCCGTACCACAATCGTTGTGACTTGGTACGGAAGCGGAAGCAGAGTTTTTTGCCGTACCAGTTAGACATAGACTTTAACGAGTGGCGTACGGTGGCAAGCCACCGTACCAGCCACCATACCGTACGCATTGCTCGCTACGGTAGCGGAAGAAAACCGTTTCGTCAAATTCAACGGGAGGCGGTATGGTGGCAAGCCACCGTACCGGAGGCATCAGGCAGAGAAACTGTATCGGTAAGGCATAACGAGTGTCATTACGGTCGCACCTTACCCTATCAATCTCAATTCAGAATTGTTTTCTTCTACTTCTCCCACCTCCAAACCATCAACAAACCCTAGTGAGATCTTTTTATTCGTTCATCTTTGGTTCGATTCATCGCACACCAACTATCCAAGGTATCTTTCTCCTCCGATCCACTAATTACTTTTTGCAAAGCTTGCTTCAAATATGTTTTATTGTCAATCTAAAGTGTATGTCTCATACATAGTTATATTTGAGCATGCTTTGTTAATTGTTTAAGGAGAATTCTGCCACCATTATGACATGGGAGTGTCTAACGCTCATTCGACTGAGAATTAAGTTAATTCTCAGTCGAATGACGTCATTGTCTTCTTCCTCAAATCCAGAGGCGCTCTCTCCCCCGCAACCACCGCCGGCCGAACCGCCATCCTCCCCGCCCATGGCCGGCGCGCTGCCGCGACACCTCGCCACCCCGCCCTACCCCGAGCTCCTCCTCCATCGGTCCATCGCCGTCCCCGACCATCCCTCTAAACCCGCCCTTCTTCTCCGGCTCGTGCGAGGCGGCGACCCCCGCATCCCCCCAAGTTAAGTTTGTTGCTCGCCTCCACCGCCTCCGCCGCAGCGAGCCGCGTCTCCGGCAGCTCCGGCTCGCTCCCGTCTCGTCGTCGCCGTCGGCCGCCGCGGCCAGCCGCGTCGTCCGCCCGTCGCCGACTCGTCCGTCCGGGAGAGAAACACACGAATCGTGGCGTGATCGAACGGTGGAGGAGGTGAATGAGCGCTAAGCTAATTCTCAGTCGACTTAGAATTAGCAAAACCGTTATGACATAGGAATCACATTGCTTATATTATATGAACCAATGCTTATTAGTTTTAATTTATTTTATTAAATAAATTATCTCTATCATTAATTTTGGTTCGTGATTTGTGCCAAGCCTGAGTTGCAGCTATGATTTTATGACCTCACAAATAAATTAATTCTCGTTCTTATGAAAATTAGTCATACCCATTAAAAATATTAGATGGATGTACTGATCGACGATAAGCCATTTATATTGAAATCCAGCTTTCGTAGAAATCAAAATTCCAACTCATTTTATCAAACCGCTGAGAGCACCAGGTATGCGCATACGCGGAGACAGCAATCACTCGTGATGTAAGCAACAAAGTCGTCGAGGCCTTTTCTCGAGGAGCCACCTTCTCCTACGGAGGCACGAACGGCCTCACCGAGCACCTTCGCCCGGTGCCGCACTGCAATCCCGTTCTCTGAGACCATCGCCTCCTCGATCACCTCCTGGATGGAAGCTGCCGATACCACCTCACTATGCTTCTCCCATGGCCTCACGAGGAGGCCGACCTTGAGGTACTTGCAGAGAAACTCCGCGTCCCACGGCTGGTCGGAGTGCATTGGCCAGGCGAGGATCGGCTTGCCGTGGCTGAGGCTCTCCATGGTCGAGTTCCAGCCACAGTGGCTCATGAACGCCGCCGTGGCGCCATGCGCCAGGATCTCCAGCTGCGGCGCCCACCCGGTGATCACCATCCCCGTCCCTTCCGTGTCCTTGGTGAACTCCGACAACATCTTCTCGTGGCGGCTCTCGCCGCCCGACTCAGCGAATATGTCCGCCCGGTCGGCGTCGCGCAGCACCCAGATGAACCTCTGCTTGCTGTCCCTGAGCGCCGCGGCCATCTCCGTGATCTGCTCAACCCGGAAAGACGTCGTCGTGCCGAAGGACACGTAGAGCACCGACGCCTCCGGCTGCGCGTCGAGCCAGTGCATGCACTCGTGCCGCGTCTTGCCCGGCGGCGTCCCGGCGCTCGCGCCCAACAGCGGGTTCAGCGGTCCGACCGCGAAGAGCTTCTGGTGCTTGAACTCCGGGTGCTCGGCGATGGCGTCGATGAACTCGCCCTCGAGCGCGCGGCACGTGTTCATGACGAGGCCGGCCGAGGCGACGCCTCCCTCGTCCTGCTGCTCCGCCGCTACCCGGAACACGAAGTCCACGAACTCCTTGGACATGCACACGTCGACAGGGAGGAACCGGAGGTCGTTGTCCCGAAGGAGCTTGTGCCCGGGCTCTAGCCACCCGAGGTTGTACGAGATGGCCACGCACTGCAGCCCGAACGACTCGCCGTTGCTCAGCCGCGCCGCCTCCACCGCAGCGAAGGTGTTAATCTTGTCGTACACGACGACGACGCGGCGGTGGGTCGCCGAGAGGTCTCTCGAGGAGGACGGCCAGAGGGGCGCGCGCGGCGGCGGTGAAGGTCTCCCACATGGGCATCAGGTGGTTGGGGAACGGGGACGGCGCGGTCGGGTCGGGTGCCGGGGACTCGTAGACGGAGACGTCGAGGTCGTGGAACTGGATGGCGGCGACGGCCTTGGGGTCCCAGCCGTGCACGCGCGACCGCGCCTGCCGGACGTGCGCTGCCGGCGCCGCGTAGTGCACGGAGAGCCCACGCGATGCCACCAGCAGGGACAGGTGCATGAGCTGGTTCAGATGGCCCTGCGCCGGGAAGGGCACCGCGACAAAGGCCACCGATTCCATGGAGTCAACCGCCATTGAGTTTCCGGCTGTGTTACAGTGTACTGTCTACTTCTTGCAGCCTAGATTGGGAGGCGCTATATATATAGAGAGAGAGTCCACGAATCCCAACCGTATAGATGGACGAAAGATCTCCCTCATCCACCGAGGCGAGCAGTACAAGGAGCTCTCTCCAATTAATGTAGGCCAGCAGGCGAGACCAATTCCATTGGTGACGTCGCATACTAGGATAGTATCACAAACCAAGATATGTGAGTATGTCAACATCACCCAATGGAAATGCCGATCCTTGGCTGAAGCGGCGTGATCGCGTCGATTGCTGCATACGTGAACAACCAAATCACTCAGGGACACAGGCTTGGAGCTGGATTGTGGAGTACAGACTTCCCGGAGCCCCGCCTCCCGGGAGAGCGCGTGGTCGACCACGCTGGGCGGGTCTGGATCATCACCGCCTTCGTCATCGGTGACGACTGACGACCGGATGATCTATTGTAGCTCGACAGTCCAAACCCAAAACGGAATCCAGGACACAATGCAATGTTGAGTTGAGACACCTAGCTAAGCGGTGACGTGCTAACTTCATCGACAAGAAGAAACCTTTCTGTGTTCTCCGCCCTCCGTGCGCTGTACGTTGGTCAATATGGGATGTGCGAAATGATTTTGTGTTTAATAAACCGAAAACTCCATGTTTTTTTTTAGGTTATACCCATGGCTACACACCGGATCTGTATGTGGTCTTATCTCCAACCAGCGAAGAAGCCCCATACTATGGACTGTGGGTGCATCACAATGGAGACGGTCGCAACGGATTTATACAACCAGGCCGCTGGCAGTTTGCTAATGGGATAACATGTTAAGGCTGCGACCAAATCTTATTTTTCACTAGTTGATACATGTCTCAAACTTGAGTGACCCATGAATTGTATCATACTTTGAATGCCGGTTTATGAAATAAAGTAATAAAAAACCATATGCATCACTTTGATGCACAGGCTGGGGTATACCCCATTTCTAAAAAAAAACTTTTTTGTTGCCAAATTTTGGCCTGTTGCTGTGTGTTTTCTTAACCATTTTCGTCCTCTCTGAATATCGATGTGAACTGATCGAACGCCTGTCGTGGATTGGAAACATACTAGTATCTCGCTGTCACGTAGACGTAGCAGTACGTTTTCGATCAGGGGCAGTAGAAGCACAACTGAAACTCGCACTCTCGAACAAGGATAAGTGGCCAGTCAAGTAGTCTTCCCGTACGTGATGAACAATCCGCAAGCTAGAGCGCGTCGTACAAATTTTAGTGTTTGGAGCACACTGAACATTTCTACAAGAGAGCGACGCGCAGTGCCGGCAGGTGATCGTCATGTTTTACCCGGTCCCTTGCATTGGATCGTGATGCACCATTGGGGGCTTCTCACAGACGATAGCGTACGTGACTCGTGGAGTGTGGATCCTCTCCCTGGACCGGCCGCGCGCCGGCGTTGCGACGCCAACGGGAAAATGCCACCGCCGGATCGCCCTTCCTGCCCAGCGAGTGAATATCCTGAATTCCTCGTGCACGCGTCATTTGTGTATCTTCTACGCTTGGCTATCAAATTAATGGCGCATGTGCCAGGATTGTCTCGTTGTCTTTCATGGTGCGTCGTTTACGTGTTGGATATGAGAACATATCAAGCCTCAACTAGACGCGGCGAGAGGTTAGCTGAACAGAGCCACGAGGATTGCTAAGCTGTGTGACACCGAGCATGCGACATGTACCACAACCACAAGCTTAGTAAGATAATTAAATTATTTTAGAGAAAAGGCTCAAGAGCACAGGTTAATTGGAAAGCAACAGCGCGTACGTAGCTGTAAATAACGGAAAATCTAGTTGGCTTCCAGTCTCTAGTGATTTCCTTCATTTTTTAAAATCAGAAAAATATTTTTATAAGTTTTTGAAAAATATGGAAAGATTACTGGATATAACGGATGATGTATCTTGAATTCTTGATAGGATGCAAAATCGTACAGCTAAATCCTTTTAACCGGCTATACCAAAATGATAAAATCAGATAAATTTTGAAGTTTTGAAAATATGCACCATTCACTGTACTCGAACCCATAGTTATTTCCTTCCTGTACAACTCGAAACACAAGTATTTCAAAATGAGATTTAACACATTCATAGAATACATGTAGGATTTTCCCTAGGTTGGTTTTGGAAAATATAAATATGATTTTTGGAAGTTTTAAAATAAAGGGGCATTGTATCTTGGGAGCTAGAAATCCCTACTCAGTAGAATAATTAATTTTTCAATCCACTCGCATGATATAATTGCTTCTAGGGGCACCCTGTTTAGGAGTTTCGTTGGCTAGCAACGATAAAATGACTGAAGGTGCTATTTTTACAAGCCATAAGAACGGTTTGCACCCCAAGTCGAGTAAACTTTGTGAGGATTTAGAGAATCTCCAAACGAAATGGACAAATTTGACCCCCTACAGGTCCATGGACGCATTCGGATCGTGTCCGATTGGGTGGATGTTTTATGTCCAGGTCCAGGCCGTGTCCGGACGTAAGGAAAAAGAAGGAATCATACATGGTCAGAATAATTACACGTGTGGTGCAAGAGTTGCACTAAATGCAAAAGGGAAAATTCTAGTTGGACACGCGAGAGGTCGCGATACACATGATTCATGCAAACAAGTGTAGTTTCTTATCTATAATATCTGTAAAAAATTATTCCCACTCTCTTCATTTAATATTTGTAATCTCAACATGTAGAACATCCACATCATCAACCACACCATGTAATTCCCATGATCATGCATGCATGAATTTTTCAATATCTTTATGTAATTTTTGCAAGAATAAAACATGCAGATTGTCCACGTCATTAGCATCACATGTCGTATGCATGGCCATACACGCATGCATTTTTTCTATCAAAGTGCATGTAACATACATATTTGCAAGATGCACATATAGAAGTGTTCGCGTCATGAGCCAACCCCTGTCATTTGCACGACCATGCATGGACGAGTTTTTTTTGGGAAGTTCATGCAACCCTTGCACCCTTAATTGATCAGGTACTACGGTTTAGTGAATATAAGTTATGCTAAAAGTGTGCGAGACTGAGTGCGCCTCAACACTAGTGCTTATAAGGGGAAGCTTGGAGTGGCTAAGGACATTCAATCCCTATACAACCAAGCTTGAAATTCTCTATTGGATTTTTTAAGTTGAATGTTCGAAATGACAATGTAGAATGTAGCATGTAATTAATATCACATATAAGAATGCACCCATTTCCTATGACCCAGTTGGGCACTAGTCCACATTAGTAAAATTAATACTCCACAACTGTACGACAATGATTTTTCCAAGAATTACAACTAGAGGAAGTAGACATTGACACTATCAAGTCAAGTAGGACAACTAAACAATAAAGACTTGGACTTGGAGGTTTTCTCTTCTCTTCACTCCTCACTTTACAAGGGGTGTTCTCCATAAAGCAAATAGGAAAGCATGCCCATTTCACTTGAGAAAAACAATAAAGCAATTGTTATAGAATGTAATGCCAAATCTATGGCATGTAAGAAGTAAAGCATTGATAATTCATTTCACTATATTCATATACATATTTTAAGTCTGAATTCCACGAACCATGCATGTGTTTGACTTTGTGGTGCCTAACTTATTCCGACAAGGTTAACACTTATTTTGAATACAGAAATCCAAACTGTGTATATTCGTGGATATGCTACTACGAAATACATGTATTATGGTCCAATGGAGAGTTCGAACGATGTTATCTTTTTATACTAAATATTTATACTTGGCCACGATTCATTGTCAATAAAGGTATGATGCTTGTAATCATCTACATTGTTTCATACAATATTATGATAAAAGTTTTTACATATTACTGGCAAAATTAATGATTTAAGGACGTTGTCTTGTACATTAAGAATAATATGATACATATTTTCATAGCGTTCTAATATACTCATAAGGTTACAAATTCATATATTGTTTCTTAATGAAAACTGTATTTGTCTTATAATAAATGCTTAATATTTAGTTTGGGGATGTTTAAGGAACTCCCTTGTTTACAATTGATCTCAACATAGAGTAAACTAACAAGTATTATTACGATTAAGAGTTCGTATGTGTTTTCTCCTTATTATTTTCTTAAATATCTACAAATTGTGGTAGATTTTTTTAGTTTGCAAGGATCTAGCAAATAATTTGATGCTAGTTTCTAGAGATAATCAATTATGTATGAAACTAATAGGATGTTCTAGAGTGTATGAAGTGTAAATGATTATTTTGTCCTTTAATCCCAACTTTTGTGGTCGCGGAGTGAAATGGTTAGCTAGCGGCATATGTGTGCTTTGTGATACATTGTAATCATTCTGATTTTGGAACTTTAATTGCTTATTTTCTTAAACTAACAAACTAATAAATTTCACAAAGAAGTTCTTCACCGCATAAGGTGTATGTTTTAGATTTTCTAGAAATGTTTAAAACCCGCGATAATGTTACATATACATTTAGAAAAAAATCCAAAAATCACGTGAAAAGGGTGACCTAGGAGAGACACGAGGTGTCGGGTAAAACCCTCTTAAGGCACACGGGCCTAGGGCATAGCCCCCTCAAGAAAAAAAATCAATATGTGCCCTAGATGGACTATCATATTTAGCATTGGTAAAGAAAAAACAACATGAAACATAAAACCCTTGTACACACGTTGGTAGTGTGGTAATGTGTTATGTGCTTGCGTTGATATAGAGGCCAAAGGTTTTCCACCTCAGTTTATAGTGGCCTAATTTATTCTTTAGGTTATAGTGCCCTAATTTATTCCACCGCAAAAAAATGGTGGCCTTATTTATTTAGTAGAAACAGAAAACCAAGAAGATTGTCCCGATTCCTCCAGATCCATCCGATGTATCCTATGAGGAGGATTTAGATGTAGGCCAAATAATACCGGCATGAATAAACCATGTTTGGTTTCTGAAGTTGTTTGGTTCTCAACCAAGCACGAGCAGCTATTATTAATCTATTTAGATCTTGCATGTTTGAATAACACAAAAACAGGAAAAATGTACAAGAATGGGAAATCCAAAACACATGAGTCAACAATGAAGAAAGTTGTTTGGTATCAGCAATCCAAATTGTTAAAAAAATAAGGTATCCAAATTTTCAAGAGGTCTAACGTCTTGATATGAATCATATGGAACTATAGTGTACGAAAGGAATCTAGATAATGGAGTCTTTTTTAACCAAATGAACGATAAAGGAAATTTTATGTGATCCCAATTCTACAAAGAATCTTCGGAAATCCCTTGAACCATATAGGCCTTTAAAATACAGGGAGTCGTGCATCGGTGATTGGTTGATGCATGGTTACGAAAAGAAATGTCGGCGTCTTTATTGGGCATTACATATGGACGATGCTACATCGTGGTCGACCACGATCTAGCCTATAGCGTGGTCAGTCCGACAGCCCATGTGCGGGACAGAAATGAAAAGAGATCCTCCCGCGCGCATGACAGAAATGGAAAGTGAAAACCACATGCAGTGCATGCAGTCCATCCCACGCATTTAATTATGAAATCCGAAAATTCAAAATGTTTTGTAGATCAAACCGTTTGTTCGATTTAAAATCCGTTTTCACCGTTGGACTAGTCGTGACAAGATTTTCAAAACTAGATCCCTTGTCGATATATTTTGAAGACTTTTTTTTAGGATGTAACTTTACATCCAATCAATGTTACATCCAGTTTTACACAAAAAGTTATATCCAAATTAGCAAAGAAAGTTACATACAGCAAAAAGTTACATCCGAGTTAGCAAAAAAAGTTACATCCAGCAAAAAATTATATCTGAGTTAGCAGAGAAAGTCACATACAATAAAAATTACATCCCTATTAGCAAAGTAAGTTACATCAAGCAAAAAGCTACATCCGAGTTAGCAGAGAAAGTTACATCCAGCAAAAAAATTACATCCGAGTAAGCAGAGAAAATTAGGTCCGGCAAAAAGTTACATCACAGTTAGCAGAAAAAGTTACATCCAGCAAAATTACATCCTCCAAAAAAATGTCGTCAAAACATATCAACATGGGATCTAGTTTCGAAGATCTCGTCGTGATTAGTCCAACGGTGAAAACGGAATCTAATTTGGATAAATGGTTTGAGCTACAAAACATTTCAAAGTTTCAAAATTCATAAATAAATGCGTAATCCCGATGCCTGCAGTGGCACGCGTGACCTCGTGCTCCTCCATAAATGCTATCTCACACACGTTACTGTCAGGGTGAAAACAGTCCATATGGGCCAACTCATCCGCGTCGTCAGATTCTAATCACGCGGACACACCGAGTGAGCTCGCGATTGTCCAGATCGTGGTCAGTCAAGAAGTAGAAACTGCGATTACATATATGCTTCTGCCATCCACACGTGATCGATAGGGTACTGTCACGTGCATGATGAGCTAGCTTGCACAGTTGTTTAGGTTGCACTCCCCTGTCGCCAGTCGCCACCATGCATGTGCGAAAAAATAGCCCAAAATGTGGCATGTGGATGTCTCGGTGGATGGGAGAAGTCAGATCCTCTCATGTTCATATATATGGTGTAGTCGTGGTTTCTCAGACATATAATATAACTCATAATTTGAAATGAAATGAAAAACTTCAAACTCTTCCTTGATTATTTTTTTGCGGCAGTTCGACGATACAGTATAACTAATACGCCAATCACCTACTTAATGAGGTAAGCAACAAAGCAGTCGAGGCCTTTGCTCGAAGAGCCGCCGTATGCCACTGGCCACGGAGGCACGAACGGCTTCACCGCAGAGCACCTGCGCCCGCCGCCGCGCTGCCATCCCATTGACTGAAGCGCGGCGGACACGAGCCGATGTTGCTGGGACACCTAAACAGTGACGTACTTACCAAGTTTGCGCACCGTTCCGCTGTCCTGGGTGTGTTCGGTTTGAGAATGGAGTGGAACGGAATGGAACCGTTCCACACCTAGACCCTATTCTTATGTTCGGTTCTGGAATGGAATGTAACGAGGTGGTTCCCAGAAAGAGAATATTCCCTCCAGATGCGGAATGCACTCGTCCGGCCAAATCGGCCGGACCAAGTGGAACGGCTCTCTGTCTCACTCTAATTTAATCAAGTTTAGGTATAATTAATCAAGATTAGGAATAATTAATCAAGATTAGGAATTATTTCCATTCTCACCCCATTCCAAAATCGAACACAAAAATGGAACGGTTATGTGACAGTTTTTTATCCAAACCGAACACAAGAATGGGACGGTTCCATTCTATCCATTCATTCCAATTCTCAAACCGAACACATAACAAGGTTGCATCCCATTCTCATGATGCCATCGGGATAGGGGTGGGCAAAAGTGAAACCGTGGCAAATCGTGAAACCAGCATGCACAAATTTTTGTACTACCGGGTAATTTTTCCCGGATGCAATGAAGAAAATTGAACTAGCTTTTCTTAAATGGTTTTAGCCGGTTTATGTCAAACCGTATTTGCCCACCCCTACATCGGGAGCTTCTGCCAGAGCGAGCATTCGTACGTGACACTTGGAGCGCACCGTGAAACGGTCGCGCCGGGCAGCCGGCTTTGTTACGGCAAGCGTTGCCAAGCAGGGAAAATGCCACCGCCGGCCGCGCGCGTAAGAGTACTACTGATCTCTCACCGGCCGGCCGTGCTCCGTTTCTGCCCCCCAGCAAGCGAATATGCGTGCGGATTCTTCCATACACTACGCATGTGGCCATCACCGTTCGTACCAGTTTTTATTACTTTAATAACACCTTTTTTTTAAGATCTCTTTTGACACCTAACGAAAAACAAAATGTTTCGTTAGAGTTGGACACAGAGAAATAGGTGCGGATAAAATGCCAACATTATACTTTATTTGATTCAAATGTTTTTTCCTCTTACAATAAACGTCGAAGCTATATATATGTGCCCACTTCTAGTTGAGAAATAGATGTATTCAAAATGCAAAAGGTCCTACATTTTGGATCAAGTTAAAGAGGGAAAAGAACCTACAGTTTTGATAGCGGAAGTATCCTCTAGCTGTCTGGCAGTAGTGTTTTTTGAGCTGCTGTAACTATGGTGTTCGGTATTCTTTCAGTTTTTTGGGGTTAATTAATGCTCAGCAGCAATCACTTTAATGTAGGAGTAGTTACTAAATTGCGTAATTAAGAAAAAACCAAGGAAGTACTGTACACTCTAACAGTGGTGCCTAATTGGTACTCGTCGCATATTTCAGCGTTTTGCTCAACGGTCAGCGCCTTGCAAATACTAATTATACAAATGTATGTGATTAATTCGCATCCAAGGGTCCATAGCTCAGTGGTAGAGCAATTGACTGCAGATCAATAGGTCACCGGTTCGAACCCGGTTGGGCCCTCTTAAATTTTTATTTTTGCAGGTTCCAAGTGTTTATATGGTGCTATCATCTCAACTTAATTTCTTGCAGGTTCCTTTGCTTGTACAGTATATAATAATAAATATAAAATAACTTATTTGCGTATATTTTTATTTTTGCAGGTTCCAAGTGTTTATATGGTGCTATCATCTCAACTTAATTTCTTGCAGGTTCCTTTGCTTGTACAGTATATAATAATAAATATAAAATAACTTATTTGCGTATATTTTGGTTACCTCATTGTTACGTTTCCACCATTCATTAATATATAATGCCAAAGCTCAAATGGTTTCCTCCACGTGTTGGTGTGTCTCAAATTGTCGAACATAGGAGAACTAGCAGTTTGGCCATCGGCGACACATTAATCTATCTGCATACCAGAGGCGTTTCCGACATAGCAACCATGAAAATCAAAACGAGGAACGGTCTAGGATGTCTCGTTTCTGCATCGCCGGCCTCCTAGATTGCTCGTCAATGAACCGCTCTATGTCGTTGAATGAGAGATACAAGCTTGGAGCCAATATAAAGATTTTGGTTGTTGAATGAACCGCTCTATGTCGTCGAACCGCTCTATGTCGTTTCTGCACCGCCGGCTTCCTAAGATTGTTCGTCAAAGAAGGCATATACATTTTGGTCAAAATCCAACAACGTAAAGATTTACTGAGTTTATGAAAAAAAAATATTAACACCTCATATCAAATCAATATCATTAAATATTATTAAATACATAATGAAATGTATTTTCATATTATATCTACATAGTTTTATCTTTACCTAATAATAAAAGAAGAATTGCTTCTCCCAAATTTTTCGTCCAACATTAAAATTATCCCTGAAGTTAGAGAAAATTATGCACGATTTCCACCGGTAAGTGGAAAAAACGGTTCGAATTATATCTCACGGCATCCCCTGTGCGTCTCCACCGACGCCTCGGTCTTCAGGTCAAGAAGAATGCACCACGCTCGAGGTACGGGGCTCGCCTCTCCGCCGTGGGTGGGGCGCAGGACGCGTCCATGGAGGCCGCCCAGATGCTGCCGCGCCCGCTCGTCATCGAGCTGTCGCGACGGCGGGGAAGCGGGGCCGGTGAGGGGGCAGACGTGTTAGAGGTGCGGGGCGCGAGCTGGAGCGCCGGGGATGCCGACGCCTCGGTCTTCGACGTCGAAGAGACGCTGCTCTCCAACCTGCCCTACTACGCCCAGCACATACATGTGAGTAACGCCCGAAAAGTTAACTGAAGTTTTGGACAACAAGGTTCAGACTTCAAACAGGAGGCGACAGCGACGAACGAGGACGGCGACAACCACGATCTGGCGGTGCTGGAGCGTGTCTGCAGGGTGCTGGAGTGTAGAGTATGCACGAGGCGCGAGCGTGCAGGCGGCAAGACGGAGAGCTGCGCGCAGCTCGGAATGAACTCGAGAGTTGCGTCCATGGCCGCACACGCTCCGGCGCGAGCTGGGAGCTGCGCAGAGGAAGCAATCAAAGGCCGGGAGAGAGGACAGTTGGGATCCTCACCGAGGGGAGGCCGATGGTGTCCGCATCTTCCTCTCTCTCTTCTCTCTCAGCGACCAACATGTAAGCACCTCTAAATAACTTTTCCTACACCAGCAGTTAACTGTTGCAATTCTACCAAGTTTTTGTATTTACACAACGGTATGTAAATAACTTATTTACTTTTGTTTCTTACTTGCAAAAATCAGTGTTACAATCTGTTTTAGCTTGTAATTTATAAGCCCATAAAATTTAATCTTTTGTCACAAGGTCCATGAATATATTGACATTTCACATCCACGTGTAGAAAGCAGTAAATTGTTGTTACCTCCGCGCAACAAAGAGTGCCCCCCTACCCCCACCCACCCTCAAGTTGGATGGTGTGCGGGGGAATTCGAGGTAGGGGAGAGGATGGTGACGTCCGAGAGTAGAAACCAGGACGGAGCCGTGGACGCGGGGGGGGGGGGGGGGGGGGGACGCCATGTGGGTGGAAGATGTGCCCTGCGAAAGTGTATGGAAATGGATCACCCGTAGCAACGCACGGGCATATTTGCTAGTAATTGTATAAATAGATTCTTCTACAATGTACTCAAAATTAACAATGATTCACTTTTTAGAAAGAAAAAAAACCTTATTTTGAGGAACCGAGTTGGTCCATGTGAAGATGTTTAAATGGCAATTAGGATCATGATAGTCTTCCAACCATATCAAAGGAAAGAAGATTGAGCTAGACACCCGGTGTCCAACATGTTGGAAACTAAATGAACATGCATGGTGGCCAATACTTCCTTTACGAATAATACGAAATTGCTTCATGTGTGGGGTAACCGGGAGGAAAAATCATGTCATCAGAAATTTTGCAATGTGTGGGGTAACTGGGAGGAAAATTGTTTGCATAAAATAAAACTAACACTTTAGACAAATTAAAGATGATGCCTAGGTATATGCGAGTGCCACGTCTAACTGCCGGCTGGCTCGTGCAAAGTAGTCATCTTGTTGCGTTGTCAGAAAATTAGAAACTACTCCGTAGTCATCACGTCGCGACTCAGATACTGCATCGCATCGACGATCAGTGCGTCGAATCATGTTGGGTGTCATCGCCGTCAGCCGGGGCTGCTCTTCCGTCGGAACCTCCATAGACCCCTTCTCCTCATCGTTGTTACAATCCCCTCTGACGTCCGTCCCCTCGTTTGTGGCTCTAATACTCTGTACCTTCTCCTCGGCCGGCGTCGTAGTTGCCGCGCCAGAGCACTGGACCTGCTGCTGTCCAGCTTCGACAGGCTGACGGTAGTTGCAAGGCAGAAACTGAGGGGCCATGGCCATGGGCCTAGCGTACTGATGGCTGAAGCCAGCGCCGAAGTGCTGCTGCTGCTGCGGCGGCGGCATGAGTGCCATCGGCCGCGGTTGCTGCGCCGCCGCGTAAGCCGCATTGCCAGGTTGTTGCTGCTGTTGCATCAGGCGACGGATCATCATCATTTCATTTATATGTTGTTGATACACCCGCATCTCGCGCATCTCCTCCGTCTCCGGCTGCCTCTGCTGCATCACCGGATAGCTCGGGACAGTCATCGGCCGTTGTGGTCTGAGCGCTTGGCCGGCCGGACCCAGGTGTGGCATCATCGTTGGCTGACCGAAAAAGGCAGGGGGAGCAGCGGGTCTTGCCCGGTACGCAGGCATCTGGCCCTCGAATGCCATCGGCAGCCGCGGCGGCATCGAGGGATGAGGATTGTACGCCATCGGCGGCCCGGTTCCGCCGTAGTGGTGGTGGTGGTACCCTGTAGCTCCGAGACGCGCCTGCGCGCCGCCTCCGTACAACGGCTGTGTTGAGCTTGGACCTGCTGGAGGTCCGAGGCATCGGTCTGGAGGCAACGGCGGCGCCGGGGGAGCCTGCTTCGGCGTAGCGGCCTCGACGGGCCTCTTTCCCTTCTGTCGCTTCGGGGTCTTCGGCTTCGCCGTCGCTTTGTCGGTCTTCACCGGCTCGGGCTGCGACGCGGGCGGCCACGTTTTCTCTTCTTGTTCTTCTTCCCCCTTCTTCTTCTTGTTCTTCTTTTCCCTCGTCGTCAGGTAAATCTTGCACATGACGAATTTGTCCAGCTGCATCCACACTCTCGAAGTTTGTTCAAGGCCGTAACAATGCAAGTGAAATCAAGAAATCGAAGGAGGACTCACCGTCTTTCCTTTAGACTTGTCGGCGTAGTCCGGAACGGTGAGCTCGCGCATGAGCCACTTGCCCTTGTCCTCGTCCTTGGTGGGGCCGTCGTGGTAGCCGAGGACGCTGCACGAGTACACGACGCCGCCGCCGCCGGCGACCTCCGGCTTGCAGCCCGTGGACGCCTTCCACCGCCCGCGGCCGTCGTCGGTGCGACGGGACGGCCTGCTGCCGTTCACGTACTTGCGAGCCCTCGAGGACAGGAAGTACCAGGTGTCGTCCTGGCCCTTGTCCTTGTACTTCCCTGCGACAAACAAGCCGTCGTAAATTAAGCGTCCATGGCCATGGACGGCGACGCGTGTCGCGAACGTACCGTTGAGAAGAAGGTCGTCGGGGTGGCGGCTGTAGACGTAGTCGTCGATGATGGCGGGATTGGGCACGTGCGGCCTGCCCTGCAGCCGGGGGAGGAGGTAGTACTCGACAAGCTCCGCGTCCGTCGGCGTGAACCGGTACCCCGGCGGCAACTGCAACGGCAACGGGATCGGCTTCTCCTCTCCTCCGGTGTTCTTCTTCTTCTCCTCCTCCTCCTCGCCTTCTGCCATGTCGCCGATCGAGGTATCCTCGGCCGAGAGGAGCTCTGGTTGTCGACGGGATCGATCGAATTTTGGGTGGGGAATCTATTTGGCCGGGTTGTGTTGTCAACGCCGCTGCTTTCTATGGTATGTACGGCGCTAGTTGTAGTTGGGCACGGACCCCGCCGGCGGCGCCCGGAGCGAAGTCCAACTCCGGAGTCGTTGCTGAGTCAGGCCCAGTTGTCAGACGGTAACGGCTCAAACGGCTCCACCGACTAACGGAAAGAACTAGAACCTCCAACGACTAACGGTCTGCAAAACCCATCGGAGAAAGAAAAAAACGTTCTGCAAAAGCGGCCCAACAAATATACAGCAGATATTGTCTGCCTATATACCACCCAGTGCAATTGGGTTCAGACCTTTGCCATAGCAGCATTGGAGGCTGCCATGCCATCGCACACAGCATCAACGTGTGTCATCCTGCTCAGGCCTCAGCATGTCTAGCAGGGCCCCTATTCTCGCGACCCGTATTGGGCGTGTGAGGGCTCTGTATTCTCATTTTTGCTCCGATTTGCACAAGTCAATTACCAGGGCCTGTATTCGGACCTGTATTTTCAAAATCTGAAGACGCGCGAGAAATTCTTCCATTTCTCACGTACGAGTTCATCATCATCTGCTGCTTATCTACACAAAATGGCGCGATCATACACTGGATCGCGACTTTCTACACCTAAACTAGGGTTACCTAGATCTACCGCCGCCGCCGCTGCAGTCGCCGGCGCGCCTACTCGAGGATGACCACCCCGGCGAAGGTACGCGCCTCCGCCGCCTGCTCCGCCTCCCGCGCCTTGAACGCCTCGACGGCGGCGATGGCGCGCGCCACCTCCTGCGCCTCCGCCTCGTTCTTGGCCTCGAGCTCGGCCTCCTCCGCGTCGCCGCGCCCTCCTCCTCCGCTCGAACTCCCCTCGCCCGGGACGGCCGGCGCTCCTCCTCCTCCTCCGCTCGAACTCCCCTCGCCCGGGAAGAGCTCGCGGCCCGCGACGTACCTGGGGATGCGCGGCGCGATTCCCTCCTCGCGAGCGCGCGTGTACGCCGCGCGATCTTCCTCCTCCGCCACGAACTCGTCGAAGAAGGACGGCGGCATCGGCTGCATCGGAGGCTGCGCTTCATAGTAGGCGCCGCCGGGCTGGTACAAGGAGAGGCTGCCAGGCGCAACCTGTTCCCTGTTCGTCCACTTCTTCGCCGACCGCCGCCTCGCTCCGACGGAGCGGACGAATGCCAGCCGCCACGCCTCCTCCGCCCGGCTACGGAGGTCGCCGCGTCCCGCGCGACGGGCCGCCTGTGCGCTACGGGGTCCGCCGCGTCCGCTCATGGTGGTGGAGGAGGGCTAGGGTTGAGCTACGGGCGACTAATTGCTCGCCGGAGTTGTTGGCGGCGGGCGGCGGAGCTAGGGCAGAGCGTGAGGGTTTTAACCCTCACTCGTGGCCGGAGCCTGTACTTGTACAGGTTGAGACGGGCCGGGGACGGGGGCCTGTATTCGGGGCGAACGGGTCGGGCCGTTTACGGGCTCTGCTAAATGGCCAGAACCCGTAAACGGCCGGAAATACACGGGTCCGGCGGCATTTAGGGGCCCTGCTAGACTTGCTCTCAGTCAGGCAGGTGAAATTGTTCCTCCTTGTTCTGCCAATCTGCCTTGCAAATCTCTGCTCATACAATGCAGCATCCGTCTGACAATGGTGAGAAAAGGTGGAACTATAGCTCGATTATCATTCTACGATATCCTTCAATTTCACATGTTATTACTCCCCTTTGCAACGGCATTCGGGTCCGAACCCCTGCAAGACCACTGAAAAATTCACGCAAACATGGCGTCCTATTAATTCAGATGTGCTTAAAAAGAGAACATACATCCCTCCTGACATGTGCTTAATCTACTTCCTCTCTGTATATGCTACCACTGACTGCACTGCAATGAGATAACTGTATATACTACTGACTGCACTGCAAAGAGATTACTGATATACTACTGACTGCACTGCAGATTCAATGATCTGCCATGTCTCACCATGTTCAGGTGCCAAGAGTCTCATCTCATGTACCATCTACTTACTACTATATCACAGCGGGGGCTGCTAGCAAACAACTAGGTTATCTCTGAAGATCTAATGCAAAACTACTCGTCAGATTGCTGGGTGAGAGTGCGATTTCACTTTGCAGCTTGACGTGCCGACCACTCTGCTTTGCTCAACCCACAGTAGACCGCTTTACCACCAGGCCACATACGAAAATTCCAGCCCATGGGAGATCCACCAATGACATAAGACCCTTGCAAGCGTTCGCCTGAATGATCGGTACGGTCAGCTATCTTGCTCGCATTGGCTTCGCGCTGCATCCCCGGTGCAGCAGTTTGCGAGCTAACCGGCTTGAGTGGTACCTTCACACCTGTATTGTGCACAAACATTGCATCCTGGCATATCTGAGGCGCTTGATTCTTCACTCCAGATGGAACTTTCTCTGCAGGCTTGTTCTTGACATCTCTAACTGCAGGTATGTCCAATGGTTTTACAGGCTCAGCAGCAGCAGCAGAGATCTCCAGTCGCATTTTCTTGGATAACTCCATGACAACTTTTATCTCTGGAACACAGGATTAGCAGGGCAGACTAATTAGAGTCATTATCTTCAATAGATGCATGCATATGCATGAGGAAGAACTCAAACTTTCAGAAAGACTCTCAAATATAAGCATTACGCCCCTAGCAATCAACAGGTTTTCTAAACCAAAACACAGAACACGCACTTTTAGTGCCCTTCCAGAAAAAGTACAGAAAAATAGATTCATACTGCTTGTGTGAATAGCCTAAATAATCATATTTCATGTAATTACTGGTGGGTACAAGAATCTTGACACAATGCATAATGATCCTGGGTACTACAGAAGCCTGACATAGTGCATCACGCTACAAAAAAAACAGAGGAATGTCAAGTACTCAAGTGCAGGGCTACGAAATTTAACATATGGGCGTTTTACATTTTACCAAAATGTAATAAACTGATATAAAACTGTAGATGTCAAATCGCGGTGGTTACAAATATCTCAGGGTTGGGGACTATAAATCCACACTTACAAAGTTCCAGTCACTGTCAAGACACCTGAGGCAATCCTAGTATGCCAACAGAACAGTATGCTCCTATAAATATAAGGATGAAATCTAGAGGAAATGTTTCAACACCAAATCCAAACCTATAGTAATATCTGTACCTCGCCAAGATCATAGATAATACACCACGAAAGTTCAACACAATTCCGTAAGTTCTACCAACAATATGAACTGAACATTCACCTTTCAGGATCTCAAGAGCAGCATCTTTCTTTCGGGAGTCAGTGCCTCTGCAAACCTTCAACACAACAAAGGTACAATTTAGAACAGCTTCCTGTTTTGACCAGGATGCATCCCAGAACAATTGACAAGTAAACAACTGACTGGGCGTATGTAGAATTGGTAAAAGTTTCTATACAGTAGCGCACATCAGCAATGGCATCACATACTTGCACAGAACATTAGTGTTGTAGCATTAGCATACCCGCTAATGCAGTCACCACTCACCACCATCCTCTGCAAACTCTAATCTCTATTCTGTAAAAGCATGTTATTGTCTCCACATATCATACATTTGAAGTTGTCAACTAGAAAAGGAGCACGAGCTAAAGGGATTCATCATTGGCTTCGGTGGCGCACGCCCCCCCGCCCTTTCTGTACATATTGTTGCCCTTCACTGAAATCTTCAATTTAGACGAAAATCTGAAATCCCCACCTACACTAGCAAGCACAATACTACGGCCAGCATTCTACCCTCAATCATTGGTCAATAAACATCACCTGATCAACCGATCTTTGTCCAGAATATTTTTCCTCATCACAAGTTTTTTTTTCGAACCTAGATTATCACAAGTTGCACTAGGAGTAGGATTATGCAAGGTACTGCTGTTTCTACCAAGCCTGAATGCAGCGAGAATATAGGGTTTGGAGTGGGGACCTGAAGGAAGCGGCCGCGGAGATTGGCGACGGCTACTCTGATCTTGTAGTAGGGCGAATGGTGGAAACCCACCTCCTCCAGCTTCCGCTTCTTTGGTGGCGCGTCGGCCTCCGCGGCGGAAAGCGGCGGCGGCGGTGGCTTCATATCGGTGGCCGCCGTGAGCTCGGATGTGGTCGGAGGAGGCGCGGTATTGGTTGGGTGGGCGGACATCGCTGCGTGGGAACGAAATGGTTGAAGTTCAACAGTTGAACACAGGCTGGGAAACTTGAAGGTGAGGTAAGGTAAGCAATGGAGGCGCTGTTTGACGAGTTGTAGCAGACCGTCTGGAAGGCGTAGCGTTTGGAACCAGGGCTACTCCGTCCATGGATAGATCTAGAACACACAAGCTGCAGTCAGATCTGTCTATTATTTTCATATTTTTTAAGCAATTATATTTTTAAGTTAGGATTGTTTTCTGGTGGGTAGGTGAGTAGCGCCGAGAGCAATAACTACGATGGATAGAGCATCTTTAGCATAGACTCAACGTTGATCTGGACCGGACCCAGAAACAGACTTTTTCTCTTCCCCTCCCGTAGCTTCTCCTCCCCTCTTTGAGAGTCAGCCGTTCCTCGCCAGATCCGGCCGCTCTCGCCGCCGGCGCGCGCGCTGGTTGGTGTAGAGTCGATCCAGGGTGCCGGCCCGCCGTGTATAGAATAGTATTAGGTTTAGCTTGCTGCTGCTGTGTACCTATGTGGTGAATGGCTATATGCCGTCTCCCTTCTCCCGAAGGCTAGCGGCTATGGTGTCCTGGCGCGGCGCCGTGCTCACTGTGGTTCTGCTCTCCATCAAGCCTCCGTGGTGGGGATGGATGGCGGCGACAGATCCATGGCGGCCTTCTTCAATAAGCGCCATCTTGGCATCCTCTGCTTCTGGGCATCTCTTCCTCTTCTGACTGGCCGAGGTGGCGGGGAGGAGAAGAGGGGTGTCCTCTGGCAGACGATGACCAGCAGCTACCCTAGCAGCGATGCGAGCACGCTGTTGGAGTGGAAAAGTTTGGTGTTGCTTGGGCTCCGAGGCGGAGGTCCTCTGCATCAACCTCCTTCCGCTGCTTCCTCAAGAATAAGCTCGCTTCTTGGCCAGATCTGGCGGTGCCTGCCAATGTTTGGCCTCTATTGCTGCGCTCTCATGGTGGGGGCGAGATTGAGGTGGCCAGCGAGTGGTTGCTGCTTCGATCTGTGAGTCAAGATCGCCGAGTCCGGCTGCCTGCGAGCGGCTGTTTGGGCTGGTCGACTAAGCTGCTTTTGTCTGCTTCGAGGTGGAGTGGAGAAAGGGAAGCTAAGGTCGGCGACGGCGTCATCCGCAAGCTCGCTCCGCCTCCTGCTTCCACCTCGTTCGCTGTTTCTGTTCACCATGGGGGTGAAGGAGATGGCCAGCAGGTGGAAATCCAGGATCATCATAGAAGCATGGATAATTCCCTCGGGAGAGCATCCATGGCAGCTAATCTTGGGCTGCCATCCAGTATGGTCGAAAGGCGACCTCTCCCCCCCTCTTCGTCGGCTTCGGCTTTCTCCGGCCGGCGATTGAGGACGAAGTTCAACCTCCTGGCCTTTGTGCCTTCATGGAGGCCCTATTGCTCTGCTGCGGCTGGCTCCCGGCGTTTCCCATCAAGTGGTTTCGTCCCCGGTGGGGGATTGCTTGGCGGCGGCGAGTTTCGACGCGGTGGTGAAGGAGCTGGACCCGAAGGCATTCTCTCTTCTAGCTTTAGGGTTTGTAGTGCAAAATGTCTGGACCTGTTTGTATTTTCATTTTCTTTGAGGTCCTTCTTGTATAATGCCACTGCAATGAATACATGCTTCTAGGCCCTTCTGGGGCCATCCCTTGTTCAAAAAAAAAAAACGTTGATCTGGACCACTGTAATTATTGCGCTCTGCGCTACTTGAGTTGTGTTGATCATGTACATCATCGTCAACCATTTTTATGATACGATGTAGCATTCGTCTGAAAAGACTTCTTAAAATTATTAAATTAGTATCGCGAATCAATTTATGGTGTGACGCGGGACAAATGTCGCAAACATGTGTAAAAACAAAATTGGTATCCCATTTTATGTGAATATGGGTATACAATTAAACGATCTATGATTTAATAGCAATATATAAATGAAACTTATTAGTTCGAAAATTGTCGTCGCAATCGTAGGTTGAAGTACTCATGCATAAAGTCATCTACAAATCCTCATAACACGATTGCACAATTGCACCGGACTGAAAACTAGAAAAATCGATCAAAACAAATACCTAACATAATTTCTATAAACACCCTATAGGTGTAGAAGAGATCGTCGACAAATCGGAGAAACATTTGGTGGCCTCACATCGGCCAAGGCGGCACCTCTTTATTTAAGTTGTGACCTAGAGTAGGACTCTATAATGCCAACTTAAAAAATGTAACACACTCAACTCGAGGTGCGTTGAGAGAAATAATTGTGGTGTGTCGAGCATCTTTAGCCAACCCAGCAAAAAAGCCATACCGACAAGGTCACCACAACTCGAGTAGCGTAGAGAGCAGTAATTATGGTAGGGTCAAGAGTTTTTTTTACAGGATATGCTAAAGATGCTCTACCCATCACGATTATTGCTCTCTATGCTACTTGACTTGTGTTGACCGTGTTCACAGTCACCCTTACACAAATTATTTTTACAGTATGGTGGGGTACCCATCCGGACATAATTGGCCTTTGTGAAAACTTCTCTTCAATATGTTTTATCCTTTTCCAAGCCTTCTTCGCCAATGATTATGGGTCGTTCCTGTCCTGTAGTTCAATACACTATTCTAAGGCCTGGGTAATCTCGATCACCATGATACGCATATCTTGACCAAGTGTTTTTCTTG
The DNA here is from genome assembly GCA_012064385.1 of Puccinellia tenuiflora. Taxonomy (NCBI): domain Eukaryota; kingdom Viridiplantae; phylum Streptophyta; class Magnoliopsida; order Poales; family Poaceae; genus Puccinellia; species Puccinellia tenuiflora. The sequence continues at coordinate 213,257 of QRDG01000096.1, forward strand.
AATTCATTTCGGTCAGTTGATCCGCAGAAATAAAGTTGTCATTTCTCAAAATAGGGGTTCGAGCTGAACAACAATAGAGCCCGTGTCCGTATAATAGCAATCATCCCTTTTAATAAAAGGGTATAACACTATCCTGGCATAGGGCTTCGGAGAGCGACCACCAAGGAGCATCTTGAAGTGGAGTACGACGACTTCTGCTTCAAGGGAGAAAGGTATGCGCTTGTGAGGCGGCTATTGCTTGTACTCAAATATTATTATTATTTGGTATGGCACGAAAGAGATATCGCGAAACCCGTATAGTAAAACCATTCTTTCTCCATTTTGATGTGAATGTATACTTAAAATGATCCTCAAAAAATCCATCTACACATCTTTAAAATCCTCATAATTCGATTAGGACCCAACTGAAAAATAGAAAATCAATAAAAGTTTGCATTGGGGTATTTTTTTTTACAAACACCCTATGGGTGTACAAGAGATCGCCAGCCAATTCGGGGATGTGGTTGGTGGCCTCACATCAGCCGATGTGGCACCGCTTTATTGATGTTGTGACCTAGACTACGGAAATTCACTTTGGCACCCGGGTGCACCTGCACCCGGTTTTCTTTTTGATTTTTCAAAATTTGAAAATGGTTTTGAAAAATCTGAAAATTTTTGGACACAAACATACGCAAGTATCGAACACTCGTGAAAATTTTCGACATAAAATACCAATTTTTCTTTTTTGTCAGAAATTTGTCTTTTTTGCACAGAGCAGAAAAATTGGTATTTTCTGTCGAAAATTTTCACGAGTGTTCGAAACTTGCGTATGTTTCTGCACAATTTGTTTCAGATTTTTTTGAAGCATTTTCATATTTTTCAAATTTCGAAAACAAAACCGGGTGCAGGTGCACGCGGGCACCAAAACGCCATCCTCCCTAGACTAGGACTCTATAAGCCCAGCACAACAATGTAACATGATCACCAGAGCTTGAGTAGAGCCGAGACAAATAATTATGGTGGGGTAGAGCATCTTTAGCAGGTATGACAAAAAGTTATACCGACACAGTTACCACAACTCGACTAGCGCATAGAGCAATAATGGTGGTGGGGGCCACCAGACTCTATGCAGGATTCATTAAAGATGCTCTACCCCACCATAATTATTGTTGTCTATGCTACTCGAGTTTTGTTGATCGTGTCTACATTCACCCTTACTGCAAATCATTTTTCGGTATGGTGCGGTTCGTCCAAACATAAATTCCGCAAAATTTGTATCCAATTTTTTTTTTGCATGGCATGGAATAGATATCACAAAACACGTACATTAAAACAATTTTCTCCATTTTTATGTGAATACACGTGTATACTTAAAATGATTTCTAATTTAATACCAATATAAGTCAAACATATTAAAAATCATCGTCGGACTTGTCTCATGATGACGAGTCCTCAAGAAAGAATCCCAAGGTCAAAGTACCCATGCACAATGTAACATCCCAAGATTTTCAAATTTTTGAAAAAAATCAGAAAGATCAAAAACTTTTTGAAAATTATATATCATCTTCTTGCTTTGATTGCATTTGAAACTTCAAAAGCTGGAATTTTATTTCCACTTTAAATCATATTTGAGAAAAAGATATAAAAGGGCCTTATTATGCTCTAAGCTTTATTTTGATTTTTATGAATTTATTTGATGGCAGACTAGTGACAAAGTGTTATAGTGCGAATAAGCTTCCCAAAAAGTATTTTCTCAAATTATTTGGAAAATATGTGAATCTATTTTGAACTTGTTTTTAAAACTAGGGAAATAGCAATTATTACCATTTTATGCCCAAGGGTATTATGGTAAATACATTTGTGTAAAAATATTCCCAAATGGTATATTTTGATAAAGGGTATTTTCACAAACTGGTTTGATTCCATTTGGATGTGTTTTTCAAAAGTTATGTTTTGTTTGAGTTTCTGAAAAAGAAAAGAGTTAAAAAAAAGGGAAAGCCAGGCCGGCCAAACCAGCTCAGCCGAGCCAGCCCAGCAGAGGCCCAGCATCATCCCCGCACGCACCAGCCCAGCATCAGCCCGCGTACCCCTTCCCCTTTTCTTTTTTTCTTTTCTCTCACTGACAGGTGGGTCCCACCTGTCAGGCCACATCAGCGTCGTCTTCCCCGTCCCAAAATCACGCCCGTGATGAGCTCGCCGCGACTGATTCCTCCCCCTCTTGATTGCAGGCGATTAAAGCCCCTAATCACCGCGCTAGCTCCTATTTAAGCCTCCCTCTCCCCTCTCCCGATTGCCCATAAAACCCTAGCCCGAGCGCCCCTAGGCTGCCCATGCTCGAGCACGCCGTGCCGCCACTGCCTCTGCCGTGGAGCTCAAATTCCGGCGACATCGGCCCACGCCCAAGCCCGAGACCACCACCAACGCCCTCCACGTGCTCTTGCGAGCCCCGGAGACATCATCCCCACCCCCTAGAACCCTAGGACAACAAGCACATCCTCGACCGACGCCGCTGCCGCTCACCGCCGTGTCTTCGCGCTCCCGGTGAGGTAAAGGATGATCTCGATCCCTAACCTTGTCCCTCGTGTTCACCGTGTTGTCGTGCGTCGCCTTGACCCTTTTGCTTGGCCCCAGGACCGCGGAATCGACGAACTCGTCCACGCCCGAGGAGCACCATCTGCCGCAGCAACTCCGACGAGGAATTACAGCTGTCCTCGTCCACCCCCGCCACCATCCCGAGCACCATCAAGCCCGCCTCGACGCTACTCGTCCAAAGGTATGAACCACGCATCCCCGTACCCTCGGTAGCGTCGCCGTCGTACCTACCCGTGGCCGTCGCTGCCAATTTAGGGTCACCGGAGCAACGCCGGCCGCCATACCCCAAACCCTAGCTTCTGGACCTTTGGATCTGAAACCAACGGCCAGGATTAGATCATTTAACCGAAGAGGTATCGGCGAATCAGAAACAGCCACGTCAACGCCTAGTCAGCAGCCCAGTCAGATCCGAGTCAGCCAGGGAATTTCTGGGATTTTTCCGAATTAGAATTAAATGGTAGTTTTGCAGAAAAGCCCCTGTAACTTAGATCTATCATATCCTTTTATTGGTTTGGCCAAATTCAAATATTTTTCATATATTTGAAATCCATAGAATCTGTAGAATCTTTCTGACATTTTAGTTTTCTGTTTTGAGTTAGTTTAAATTATTCAATTTTCAAATGTGTGATTTGAGTAAATTTTGACATAACTTTATTTCTATAAGTCCAAAAATTGCAAGAAAAATAGTTTTAGAAACCTTAAAATATGTGCAATATAGTTCCTCTGTTTTATCATTTTTTGGGGGCTTTATTTTGATGATTTAAAAATTAGAGACTCAATTTGAGTATTTTTGTTATAGTTTAAATTATATAAATCTTTTTAATTTGTTTTCTTTTCGAAAAATACCCCCAAATAGTTTCCTCTGTCCAGAGAGACCAAAACCAACCCTTAGAACCTTGGACATCACCCCTTTATCCTATTTTGACTCTAGACCATCCCTGAACCAAAATTGGCTAACCCCAAATACATTGATTCCTTTTGCATATTGGATCATGTATTGAACTTGGACCACCAACCCAGTTGTATTGTTATTGCCCATATTTGATGTTGTGTATGTTTTATTTTGGTTGTTGTATTGTTATTTATTGTGATTTGTTTGTATTTTTTTTAGAGTGAACGGAGTGCTCCAAGTTGCGTTGAAAAGAGAGTGTGAGCAACGACAAGTTTTTCAAAGGCAAGTGATGCTCACACATGAAATTCCTAAGTATTTTGATATGCATTGTAGTTTACTTTTTCTAAGTAGAATTGCATGTCAGGTTTTATTACTATGCTATGCTAGACCTGTTTAGTATTACTCCAAATATTCCTAAGTGTCTAGTACCTATATAATAACTTAGTAGTTATAAGCATTGCTACGCTGAAAATGTTTTATAAAAGTAAAGGTGATGAAGATTCTACTAAGTTAACGAACCACCTGGGTGGATGTGGTATGTGGATTGAGGTTTATAGTTGAGTGGCTACTCGGGGCCATTTCTATGGTGGTTTTCACCCGAGATGCTCACTTGTGGACGGCCACCCAGGAACAAAGAGATTTAAAGTTGCTCCCGGTAAAGATTGCTTCTAGTGCAGCCACTTGGTACTATGGCTCTGCCTTGACTAAGTAAGTTCTAGGAACCTGATTCCGGCAGATCGCAGCGGATGAATGTCTTGTATGGGTCTGCCCAGAGGAACAAGGGACTGTTTCCCAAAGGTCTCGTCTCAATCTTCTCCTTTCCTTTTCACTAAATGAGGGTCAAGGATAGAATGGGTTGATTGAGTCAAGTGGTGAAAGTGCACAAGCTCTCCAGAGTGTAAAACTATGATCATAGCCATGTCCCCGGTTACGGACAATTCTGAGCAGCTGGACAAGGATGTCAACGGAGGATCTCAACATTCCAATTTCTCAAGTAATAATTTGAAGTATGACAAAGAGTAGAAGAGACAATGGTTTTCATGTCATACTTGTCTCATAAATAGATGATGAAGAAATGTTTTGAAGAGATAGGATAAAATTGGCTTTACACAAAATAGCCTTGAACTCCACCAGCCAAATAAGCATATAGCTAATAGGAGTTTGCCTTTATGAGTCCACAAGTATCACTTGCCAGATCCATTCCAATGGTTCTGACCAATTTTTTGCTGCAACGCTTTTACTGTTGCAGGTTGTTCCGACGACGAGTAAGGAACGCTTTCGGGTTTCGAGTCTGCAACCAACATGTCTGCCTGTGGCACATGAAGATGATGAGGCTCCATGCTATTTATGATTTCCGCTGCTGAACTTTGTGAAAAGCTAGCCTTTGGCTATACAATTTGTAATGTTTAATTTTCTGGATCATACGTTGTAATAGAATTTTTTATGCAATGTACGATACTTCATCTTAAACTGTGGTGCTAGCTATTCGATCCAGGGACTAGCACAATAACACAGGGATCTTGACCTATTTTTAAGGGCAGGATCGCTTCACACAACCTCGTCTATAAATCTTTACATATCCCCATAAAACAATTTTGCATACGACTGAAAATTACAAAATCGATCAAAAATATTACCACAAAGTGTTTTTACAAACACCCTAAAGGTGTGAAAGGGATCGCCAACCATATCAGGGAAATGCTTGGTGGCCTCGCGTCAGCAGAGCCGACACCGTTTTATTGGAGTTGTGCCCTAGAGTAGGACACAATAAGGCCAGCTCAACAATGTATTCATAAGTAGTGATAATCCTTGAAATACATCTTGACATATGTTATCGTATTATATTTGATTGTGGAACCACATATATGATATGTATTCTAAATGTTCCTAGTCTATATAGTTATGTGGATCTTAACCCTTACTAGTGTGCAAGTCTGAGAGATGATCCGGTAGCGGCGAGTCATACTGACCATTATGAGACGTAATGAGAGTGTTGTAATTTTTTATTCTCATCAATGTGTACCATAATCCTTAGACCTGCGATCCTCATACAATCAGATTTGTGAAAAGAGCCGACTTAGGTTCTGCCAAACATTGTCATATACACAATACGGTTATAAGGTAGATTTTGGGCCGACTTGGAAGCAATCTTGCGTGACGTAGTTTACCAATACGACACTTTCGCCTCCGACCCCGAGAAATGTTCTCTAGACTCACTCAAGTGACTTGATTTGGAAATCATGGCCATGCGACTTGACTAAGAGTTAGTCGAGTAGGTTTAAGAGTTAATCCGGTGAATCCACATCACAAGACGAGTAGAGAGTTGAAAATATCAAAGGGATGACAAGCTCTCTCCCATAGTGTTGGACAACATAACACCACGAGGTGCAAGAAAGTCTTAAAGGCTTTGCGTCTCTCGGGAGTAGGCACATTTTTTCTAGAAACCGCTACCTACTACTATCGGCTTGAGACCGGCTGTTCATGGGAGTGAGTCGACCAAACAAGTTTAGTGACTCGTAACCACGACGGGGATCCGAAGGAGTAAATTTCATCATGCCCGGCAGAACATAAAACTATAAGGTCACAAAATTTAAGAGGAAAAGAGCTAGTCGAAAGAGTTCATACTGAAGGACTCGAGTCGGCATGGGAAAAATATGTTCCTGGGTATATGAGACCTGATCGTTTGTACAGATTTGCAACTCAATGCAGGAACTGGTAAGGAATAAGAGCGTTGCAATAAGCAAGGTTGATATCCGAGTCGACAAGAAAGAAAGAGTTGTTGCGTTGGGATTCAGCACGATACAACTTCATTTACCTTTAGATTCATAATGGAACTTTATAATTGTTATTATTTTTAGTGCTAAGTCAAAACATTATCTTTGCCTCGTGTTTGATGAGACAAGGTTATTATGAGTCAAGTATTAAGAATAATGGTTATTCCTTATATTTGAACAATATGTTTCAGGTCTTTGCACCTGTTGTGAATGAGTTATGTACTATGAATATATCAAGGCAGTCGGTCTATAACATTAATGTCAAAAGGTTAAAACTAAATTATGTAAATATGATTTTTTTGGCACTGTCAACTTGGTCACATAAGTTGGAAGTGCACGAGAACCTCCATGATGGTGGATTTCTAACTCCATTCGACTTGGGGTCGTTCGGGACATGTGCGTCGTGCATATTCGAATAGTACTTAGTTTGTTCTGTAAAAAATAGTACTTTGTTTGTGTTCTAGGTTGATGTCACCTCCATGGTCTGTAGTACATGCTAGTAGGAACAATCAAACATATTTGAGCAATTGAGCTTCCCAGTTATCTCTCCTCCCACTTTATTTGAGAACCCCGACGCGACCCCCGGATTTCCCTTCCTCTTTCCCGGCAATTCACCGTCCGGAGATGATGGGTGGAGGGAGGTCACGCCCCTTGTATATTAGCAGTTCTAGTAGATCTAGGCATAACCTGTTATTTTGTATGTGTGGAGTGTAGCGTTATTGAAAGGATCGTATGGGCACTAGGCATTTCAATTTTAGGCTTGACACAAAGGTAAATTTTCTAGATATGCAACTAAGGTGAATTTACCTATATGATGAGCAAACAACTACGACTAGGCAATTAACACAATACAAGTAAAGACAACTAAGGGATAGAGATAACCGAAAGTAGAAGCACGCGGAGGCAAGGATGTATTCCGGAGTTCCTTCTTGTTAAGGGAGTATGTCTCGTTGGAGGGGTGTGAGCTCGCCACAAAGGCCTACTCAAGATGTCTCAAAAGGCCTCACCCTATTCTCCGATGAACCTCACCACAAGGGTTAGGTTCACCTTCCACTATCGGAATCCTTCAAGGCGGAATCCGGAGCCTTTACAACATTCTTGGGGCACACACCCACAACTTAATTGGGATTCCCAAATCAACAAATCTGTCACGATTACAACAAGTAGTAAGCAAATGAATCTAGGGAAAACACAAGCAAACCCTAGAAATGAAATCCCTCAAGTGAATGAGGGGGGAATGAAGAACGGCTCAGTGAAGATATAGATCGGGGCCTTCTCCATCAATACTTCAAAGATCAACGAGTTTGGGTGGAGGGATTGGGAGATCTAGAGAGTTTTGAGCTTGCAATAATGGTGTTCTTCAATGCTTGGGCGAGCTAACCAGCTAGAGGTAGGTGGAGGGATATTTATACCCCTCCCCAAAAAATGAACCGTTGGGAAGCTTTTCACTTGCACTGGGAGGCCGGCCTTGCCGGGTCCAAGGCTGGGTCCGAGGCTGGCCTGGAATCTTTGGATCGAAGCAGTGCGCAGGGAGGCCGGCCTTGGGACCGGCCTAGGCCGGGCATGCTGCACCAGGGGCTGGCAGGGGGGCCGAACCAGCCGGCCTTGACCCCGACCAAGGTCGGCGAGCCAGAAGACTGAGGCTGGCAAGGAGCCCGAGCTAGCCGGCCTTAAGCCCGGCCAGGCCGGCTCTTGAGGCCGGCCAAACAGGCAGCTCCATGAATCTCTAATTTTATTCTCCTTTTTGGTGAGCAGCAAATATAGATGAATGCATTTCAATCCTGCCACACTTAGCACCATATCAAAATCTCACAAGTGTTGTTATCTAACACGCAAAACACAGAGGGATAAGCAAATGTTCTTTCAATCTCCCCCCTTTTGGTGTTAGATGACAACACTAGGATTTGCAATAAAAAGGTCCCTACTAGATCATGTTCTTTAATAAGATGGAAATGGCTCCCCCTAAATGTGTGCATATATTTGTTTGCCTTGGAATGCAAATACACACATAAGGAGGGAAACATTACCAACAAGATGTAATCAACATGATATAAGAACAAGAAAGTTGCAACAACAAATTTGCACAATATGAGACATATCAAACTAGGTTGAGATTTTGAGATTGGGATCATACCTTGTGCCAAATGATGTTGAAAATTATATCAATACACAATAACTATGTGATCTCAACCATAGATAAACCCGAATACCGAATTCCATACAATAATTTAACCATTAACCCATGCATCACATAGTTCCACGATACAATCAGATTACCAAGATCCACGAACATAAGCAAATAGGAGTTCAACTAAAATGATTGCAAAGCCAAATGAGCACATGAGAAAAACACATGCATATGCATGAATGCAAATCCCCGGAGAGAACTTTCTCCCCCTTTGGCATCAAGACACCAAAAAGGAGGAAAGTGAAGTGAGTAGCCCGGGTGATCACTCGAAGGAGCCGTCGTAGCCATAATCATCATCTCGCGTAGTCGCACCATCATCATGAGCCTGACCGGAGCCCGAAGCACCAAGATTTCCCGACCAATAGGGACCAAGAGAGGAGGCATCATCACCAAGCCAATAAGTGTTCTTGGACTTGTATGTATTTTCTGAAATTTCCTCGGAGCTTGCAGGGTAGGGCAACTGAAGCTTCTTCATAATCTCCCGTTGGTTGCGGTTATATTGCTTTTGTTTTCTGTAGGCCTTGTAATCCTTGTCTTACTTGTCAACAAAGAAGCAATTCATTTTCTAAAAGATTGACTTTAGGATATGCTTCTTCTTTGGAGCATCAACATGAGGAACTTCGCCATCATTAGCTTCTCCTTGAAAGGAACTAGCACCACTTTCATGACCCTCGAATCTAGCACGCTTGGCTTGAGGGGCAGCAGCAACATCCTCAACTGGGGTAGGAGCGGGCAACGGGAGAAGTGGAGGCACAACCAAGTCATAGGCATTAAGCACACTCGAGGCAAACTTGGTGTTGAAAAGCTTCTGGAGAAATGGACCATAAATGGGAACCTTGGTCTCGAGAACCATCGAGTGCATCTCTTGCCACATGTAATCAAGAACATCAATTTTCTTGCCCCTTTCCTTAGCACTAACAATGTGAAATAGCAAGTTGACCATCCATTTGCGAACATTACCCTTCTCCCCATACTGGCAGCAATGATTGATGTCTACTACACACTTCTATTCTTGTAGACTTGTTGGGCCTCCAAGCGCAGAGGTTTGTAGGACAGCGGCAAATTTCCCTTAAGTGAGTAACCCAAGGTTTATCGAATCCACGGGAGGTAGAGGTCAAAGATATCCCTCTCAAGCAACCCTGCAATTAAGATACAAGAAGTCTCTTGTGTCCCCAACACACCTAATACAATTGTCAGTTGTATAGGTGCACTAGTTCGGCGAAGAGATGGTAAAATGCAAGTGATATGGATGGTAAAAGGTGATTTTGTAATTCTGTAATAAAAATGGCAGCAAGCAAACAAGTGACAAAAGTGACTAAAAACGGTATATCAATGCTTAGAAACAAGGCCTAGGCTTCATACTTTCACTAGTGACTACTCTCAACATCATTAACATAATTAAACACATGATAGTTCCCACAAAAATACATGCATGGTAGACGTTACTCGGAGATAATTCTTTTGTGGATCAAATAGGATGAGAATTGCGTAGGGCTACGAAAAGCACACCTTAAAGTTAGTATTCCACATCTATGGACACTTCATGCTGTCACTATCCGCATCCAAAGATAGTACTAACAAACACCACAACCTATTTCTTGAATAGTCTCTTTCTTCAATAACACAAGCATCAAGAAACCTCATGATCTATTCAATCCAACAAATAAAGAACAAACTCATGATGAAGATCCTTCTAATCTATTATCCATAGAGTCACACACGACACCCATCCTGTCACCGAGGTACCATGATCACAACGGTGGCTCCGGAAATTGTACTAAATAACACCACTTGAGCAACATCATATCCATTACACATAGGGAAACATCATGTATTCAACTACACTAACAAAGCTCATGATCACAACGAAGATCACATCATGGGAGAGAGAGATAACCACATAGCTACTTGTATAAGCCTCAGCCCCGGTGAGGGAGTCCTCATCGCGGGAAGCAGCGGTGTCGATGGAGATGGCTCCGGCGGTCGATCCCCCCTTCGACAGGGTGCCGGAACAGGATCAATCTGACCCCCGAAACTTGTCGGCGATGGCGGAGGAGCTCTATTGCGTATTTGGAAAAATCCTTCGGGGGCCAGGGTTTTTGCGTCGGGGATGATTTTATAAGCGTCGGAGGCGGCCAAGAGGTGCCCCACAGGGCAGGGCGACCTGTGGCCGCGGCCTCCCCTGGCCCGCGGGTGGGACCCGCCCCTGGCCTGTGGGTACCTCCTGGGGTCGCCTTTCTGGCTCTGGTACGTATTTCCTCAATAAAAAATCTCCGTAAATTTTCGTCCAATTCCGAGAATATTTCCAGAAGTAACTTTCTGCAACAAAATCAGCACAAAAACAGGGAACTGGCACTGGGCATCTTGTCAATAGGTTAGTCCAATAAAATGCCTTAAAATGATATAACAAGATGGCAAAAACATGTGACAATGACATAAAACAAGCATGGATCACTCAAAAATTATAGATACGTTTGAGACGTATCAATGGTGTGCCTCAAAATCAAATGAATGGCTTTCCAAAAAGGAGTCATGTGAGTGACCTTGGGAATTACCGAAAGTCCCGTCCCGGGAGGATAGCAATGGCGGATCCCTTTTTTAGCCTTCATTATCTTGTTTTCATCCACATGAATACAAACATAAGCATGAGGAACAAAAGGTAACTCCTCAATATGGAAAAGAGCACCAAATTCCGCAAGAGAAGCTTCACACTTCATGCCCGCACACATCCAAATCATGGTTCTAGGCTTTTCCGAAAAATAGATGGTGGCATAGAATTACCTAAGAAAATCCGAAGAATATGAGGTATTGCATGCCATGAGAGACGTAATGCCATGAAAATCCATAACTTCCATCACATCTGGCCATAACTCCCGAGCCATGGCCACATCAAAGTAGTGGTGAGGGACATGAGCATTTTTGAGAGCACAAATTAGAAACTCATGAACTTGTTGATGCTTCTTGCAATAGAACCGATTGTCACTACAAGTGCGCTCTCCAAAAGCATAAGAATTGAATTCTAGGCGGTCACGCTCAAACTCATCCATAGGTATCTTGACCCAAGTGGAGCGTACCGGTTCATCCGGATTGACGGGGAGAGCTTTCTTGGACTTGGAGTATACCTTGAGTTTCTTGGTGGTGGAGGAAGAAGTACTCATCTTGGGCCTGCCTTTGTGCAACGAACGAGGAACATCATCAAGGTCGTCAAGGTCATCATAGTCCGGATCGGAGGGCATCCTTGCCCGAGCTTCACGAGGAGAACCAAACTTGAGAGCACCAACAGTGGGGAAGAACTCCTCCAAAACTCCAACAAAGGGGAAAACTCTTGGATGGAAGGGAAGATCGGAAGGAGCCCCTTTATATCTGAGGGAGAAGGAGGTTGGGGAGGGGCTCCAATGGTGGGGGGGCGGGGTGGTGGAGCAGCAAGGGGAAGCTCCAATGGAGCAAGGGGGGGAGGAAGAAGAAGTGGGGGGACGGGATGGAACGGCTCCCACAAGTGGGGAGCTAGGCCCCGACGGCCCGGCCTCGGCCGGACACGCAGATGGGAGGCCGGGCACCACCCCGAGCCAGCCGGCCTCGTCCGGGCACGCAGAGGAGAGGAGGCCGGGTGGAGACCCGAGCCGGCCGGCCTCGGAGCCAGCCTCGGCTGGGCTAGCAGAGAGGGAGGCCGAGCACCATCCAGAGCCTTCCGGCCTCCGCAGCCGGCCAGGCCAGCCTCCTATGCGAGAACCTGAGGAACCTTGACTGAAACAAATCCAAAAAACACTTCCGGTCTTCTCTGCTACATTTCTTCTTCAATCATGACCATGGAGCAAACTTGAGTGACATGGGGAGATGCAAACATGAAGATTTCTTCACATGTCCAATGGAAAAGCAAACACCCCAAATAAGCAACATTGGACGTGGTTGGAAAGCGATAAAAACACCAAGAATGCAATAAAATCTCAAATAAGACCCAATCAAGATCAACTCCAAGAACGGAGGGCGGTGGCCTAGGCCACCATGTATGATTGAATGTGGTGTGACACCGCAAAGATATGAATCTTGGGTTCACCGCCACTACTCGTCATTTAAACTCACAATTCATGAATTGAAAGTAGAGACAACAAATGAATTTTACTTTTAGGCATATTGGGGGGGGGGAGAGCCCAATTAATTAGGACAACACTCCCCCTAAATCCATGCCTACATCTAAACCAAATAGAAGTTGAACCTATATGTGTGTAGGCAAGACGGTCAAGTCAAGCTCCTTGAATCCACGATATTTAGCTCATTCTTCAAATAAGTGAATCTTGCTTCATCAAGTGGCTTCATGAATATATCGGCAAGTTGGTCTTTGGTTGGCACATAAGCTAGCTCAATATCTCCACGGGTAACATGATCTCGAATAAAGTGATAACGAATCTCAATGTGCTTGGTTCTTGAATGTTGCACCGGGTTGTAGGCGATCTTGATCACACTATCATTGTCACACAATAGAGGCACTTTGTCACAATTGACACCGTATTCCTTTAAAGTTTGCCTCATCCATAACAATTGAGTGCATGCACTAGCGGAGGCCACATACTCAGCTTCGGTGGTGGAGAGAGAAATGCGATTTTGCTTCTTAGAAGACCAACTCACCAAGGACCTACCTAGGAATTGGAAAGCCCCGGAAGTTGATTTCCTATCATCTTGATCACCAGCCCAATCCGAATCCGTGTACCCACAAAGAGTGAAAGATGAATCCCTTGGGTACCACAAACCAAACCTTGGGGTATGAATCAAATATCGTAGGATTATTTTGACCGCCACCATGTGGCTTTCCTTAGGAGCGGCTTGATACCTTGCACACACACCTACACTCAACACAATATTGGGTCTAGATGCACAAAGATAAAGCAACGAACCAATTATGGAGCGTTAGAGCTTTTGATCCACATTTATACCCTTCGGGTTAAGTTGTAGATGGCATTTGGTATCCATAGGAGTCTTCTTCTCCTTAGCATACGCCATATTAAACCTCTTGAGCATGTCTTGAATATATTTTGCTTGGCTAATGAAAGTCCCTCCTCTCAATTGCTTGATCTCAAATCCAAGAAAGAACTTCAACTCACCCATCATGGACATCTCAAACCTATCGGTCATAAGTTTTGAAAATTCATCATTGAAAGCTTTGTTAGATGAGCCAAAGATAATATCATCAACATATAGTTGGCATACGAAAAGCTCCCCTTTAACCCTCTTAGTAAAAAGAGTGGGATCAATTTGCGCAACTTCAAATCCACGGTCTAACAATAACTCTCTAAGGTGCTCATACCACGCACGTGGGGCTTGTTTAAGTCCATAGAGCGCCTTATCAAGCTTGTAGACATGGTTAGGGAAGTTGAGGTCCTCGAACCCCGGGGGTTGCTTAACGAACACCAACTCTTTTAAGGGACCATTGATAAAAAGCACTTTTAACATCCATTTGTTGCAATTTAAAGTTATAACGGGATGCATAGGCAAGAAGGATACGGATGGGCTCAAGACGAGCCACGGGAGCATAGGTCTCTCCAAAATAAATGCCTTCAACTTGAGAGTACCCTTGAGCCACCAATCTAGCCTTGTTCCTCACAACCATGCCATGTTCATCTTTCTTGTTCTTGAAAATCCATTTTGTTCCAATAACATTGTGGCAGTCCTTTGGCTTCTCAACTAACTTTCAAACTTTATTGCGCTCGAAATTTTTGAGCTTTTCATGCATGGCTTCCAACCAATCCGGATCTTCAAGAGCTTCAGACACTTTCTTCGGTTCCACCATGGCAATGTGAGCTTGATAATCACTAAAGTTTGCCAATTGCCTCCGAGTGGACACCTTGCCTCTCACATCACCAATCACCTTCTCAAGAGTATGCTCACTAATTTCCATGGTTCTTGCAACTCTAGCTCGACGACGGGCTTCGATATCCTCATTGCATCTTGGAGGTATCACTTGATCATCTTGATCATTTGTGTCCCCGTCTTGACTGGAAAGTTGACCTTGATCATCAATAGGCACGGCTTCAACATTTTAAGAAGAAGAAGATGATTGAGCAAGGTCTTGATCATGGCTAGCATCACGAATAGGTGAGTTGGGCTCTTGCATAGCAACTTGATCAAGGGGTTGAGGGTCTTCAACTTGTTCTTGGGTTGGTGCAATAGGCTCTTCATTGGCAAGATTTTCCTGTATAGATGAAGGCTCCACTTGAGTAGAGTATTGTCCTTCTCGATCCGCCACAAGGGTTTCCTCAACAGGGCGGAAAAATCGCACACCCATTCTTCTTATGGCTTCTTGAGGAATTTCATCATCTACATCGAAAACATGAAATTGCGCCACTTGGGAGCCGTCATTTTCCTCGAACACCACACTGCAAGATTCTATGATACGCCGTGAGGCCTTGTCATAGATTCTATAAGTGTGGGATTCGGCACCGTAACCAACAAAGATACCCTCTAGAGATTTAGATTCGAATTTAGTTAAGCGACAACTTTTGATCAAATAGAAACACTTACAACCGAAAACACGAAAGTAGGAGATGTTAGGCTTGTTGCCGGTGAGAATCTCATATGGAGTCTTGTTCAAACCATTGCGGAAGTAGAGCCGGTTGGATGAGTGACATGCCGTGGATATAGCCTCCGCCAAAAAACTCAACGGAGACTTAAACTCCGCTAACATGGACCTTGCCATATCCATAAGAGTCCGGTTCTTCATCTCGGCTACACCATTTTGTGAGGGGTATAAGTTGCGGAATATTGATGACGAATACCCTCTTCACTAAGAAATTCATTGAGGGTGTAGTTCTTGAACTCGGAGCCATTGTCACTCCTAATTTCCAATATGGGGACATTGTGTTGATGTTGCATTTCAATGGAGAAGTCGATGAACGTTTGTTGGGTCTCACTCTTCGACTTGAAGAAATAAACCCAAGTGAATCTTAAATAGTCATCAACAATCACCAAGCAATACTTCTTCCCACCAAGACTAGCTTCGGGAACGGCACCAAAAAGATCCACATGGAGGAGCTCCAAGATCCTCTTGGATGAAATAATAGTCTTCCTAGGATGGGGAGAATCATGCATCTTTCCTTCAACACATGCCCTACAAACACGATCTTTGGCAAAGGAGACATTTTCGTTTAGTCTGAGAATATGGCCACCCTTGTGAAGACTTTGCAAAGTTCTCATGTTGACATGGGCCAAGCGGCGATGCCACAACCAACCCACGTCAGCCTTTCCGAAAAGGCACATCGAATTTGAAGTGGTTTTCCCCGAAAAGTCAACCACAAACAAATCATCTTCGATGTACCCAACGAAAGCGACCTTTAGAGTCTTGCTCCACAAGAGTACCACAATATCAATATCAAGAAAGACGGCAAAGCCCATCTTATTAAGTGCACGAACGGAAAGTAAATTATAACCAAGGGTTTTTACAAGCATGACATTCACTAGGGTGATACCCTAGCGACTACCACCCTGCCAAAACCCGACACCTCGGATTTTGATCGATCTCCATAAGTGACGGTTGCTTGATTTAGATTTGGTCTTATCTCCATCATTATCTCCTTGCTTCCGGTCATATGTTTTGTGCATCCACTATCAAGCACCCATTTTGACCCACCGGAAGCATAGTCCTACAAGAAATCATTGCTTTGATTGTCCCCATTTTGCAATGGGTCCTCTTTTGTTAGCAACAAGGATCTTAGGAACCCAAATAGAATGAGCAATAGGAAAATTTCTAGGACCAACAAACTTAGCATAGATATCCCCATAATAATCAACATATAAAATGTAGTGGGGTTAGTTTTTTCCGCAAAGTCATCACTAGTGGTTTTGCCCCTTCTAGCACCACCACTAGCAATGTTGACCTTCTTGGCTTGAGGGATATTCTTTGCTAGAGGAGACCTTGCATCTTTCATGAAGTTCTCCTTCTTCTTTTCCTCCTCAACAAACCCGACACCAACTCTCACTTTTTGTGGAGTAACAAAAGGTTTCTTACCTAGGGAAATGGCCTTAGCAAGATTGATCTTCAACCTAGTATTTTCCTCAATGATATTTGCATGATCACAAGTAATAGCAGTGGAGGAACTAGGCACATCAATTTTAGATGGTTGAGCTTGAAGTTGTCCATACGACTTGGTGAGGGTAGAGTTTTCACTCTCCAATGCCTTGTGAGCCTTGGAAAGTTTCTCTAGCTCCTCGGTTAGTCTAGAATGACCAACACCAAGCTCGACCTTTTATTTCTTACATGCTTTGTATTTTGCAATTGCATGGTCATGTTCTTTAATGAGTTTAGCAACAATTAAATCATTTGACTGTTCTATAGATTTTAGTTGTTCCTCAAGAGAAACCCTAAGCTCATGCTCTTCTTCGAGATTGTCTTTCAAGGATGCAATTTACATAGCATCCTCTCTTTCAATGTTGCCCTTGATCTCAAGCATCTCCTGAGCTTCACCATATTGACTCATAAGAGCCTCAACATGCTTCTTGGTTTCACCTTGCAAGTTAGTTATGAAATGATCGAAGGCAACTATTTCCTCTTTAACTCTAAGACTAGTAGCATCATTCACATTACTCATAGTCTTAGGAGATGAAGGGGATGATACCTCGTCGGTCTTGGCCATGAGACATCTTGCGGAGGAGATGGAGACATTCTCATTGGGGCATTCAAAGAGGGAAGGAGATGATGAAGATGCTATGGCAATGGCGGCCACTCCACTTGTGGTTTTTTCTTCTTCCCCAGATGAGTACTCTTCTTGAACAAGCAACACAATTCTTGGGGGCTTCTTGTTGATGGCATTCTTCTTAAATAATGGTTTCTGGTGAGTGATCTTTGACCTGTCCTTGCGAAAAAGCTTCCCTCCATGATGTTCACGATTCTCAAATGGACATTCGGCCACAAAGTGATATTGATCTTGGCAATTGTAGCAAAACGAACCCTTTGGCCACCCTCCTTCCTTCCACTTGACTTGTTAACAAGTTCCTTTGCATTGGACGGACTCTTCCTAAAGGCTTTAGATGTGAGAGCCGGATAGTCCTTGAGAGTATCTTCAAGATCTTTAGGATGGCAATGTGACACATCTTCTTAAGTCTCATCATCTTCGTCTTGCACCAAACCTTTGGCCTTTAAAGCAAGTGAGGTTCCTTTGTGCATTCCAATGGCCCGGGCACGAGCATCATCGGCATTCTTGGCGGCCACCTTGAATGCCGCCATCTCTTGCATAACTTCATTTGAAGACATAGATGATAGTTGTGTCTTCCTTGGAGACTCTTCAAGTCGGTGGGCTCGAAAGGCATGAGGGCACTCACAAACTTTCTCTTGATCCAAGCATCATCCACATAGGTGGCTCCAAGAGCTCTAAATTGAGTGGCAATGGTCTTGAGTCTTCGGAACATGTCTTCATGGTCTTCACCTTCTACCATGAAAAATCCCTCGGCTTGGTTGCTCAAGGCTTCGAATCTATTCCTCTTCATACTTTCATTGCCAACAAACACTTCGGAGAGAGTCTCCCAAGCTTCTTTGGCGGTGGTGGCAAGTTCGATGTGATTCATGTGCTTTTCTCTCAAGGTGGTTTGAATCATGTTGAGGGCCAAGTCATTGAGTTAGCAATCCACAATCTCTCTTCTTGTCATGTTGTTTGGGTCGACGGCCTTGAATCCAACCTCAATGATTCTCCATAGCTCGATTGAAGCACTCTTGACATGAGATCTCATAAGAAATTGCCAATTAGAAAAACAAGATGGATTAAGCCTAGGTGGATCACCCCTATTGTTTATATGAGGATGCGGAATAGGTGGGTCGGGGGAGTACACAAACGGAACCCCATGGTACTCCGCCTTCCCACCATCAATTTTAGGAGGGGATTCTTTAGATCCTTCACCCTCCTCAACTTGAGTGGCGGAAGCGTTAACCTCAAGGGAGGGAGATGCGGGGGCTTTATTAGCATTCAAGAGTTGTGCCATCATTGCGCGCAACTCTTCCATTTGAGCACCCATGGATGCCTCCAATTTCTTGAATTCATCCATGGAGACTCCGCTAATAGTGGCCTCCGGCTCTCCACTCTCGGGTGCCATACTCTCTTAGGCGGTGAAGCCTAATTAATGAGCCAAGGCTCTGATACAATTGAAAGGATCGTATGGGCACCTAGAGGGGGGGGGGTGTGAATAGGTGCTACACCAAATTTTAATACTTTTTCAATTTTAGGCTTGACACAAAGGTAAATTCTCTAGATATGCAACTAAGGTGAATTTACCTATATGATGAGCAAACAACTACGACTAGGCAATTAACACGATACAAGTAAAGACAACTAAGGGATAGAGATAACCGAAAGTAGAAGCATGCGGAGGCAAGGATGTATTCCCGAGTTCCTCCTTGTTAAGGGAGTACGTCTCGTTGGAGGGGTGTGAGCTCGCCACAAAGGCCTACTCAAGATGCCTCAAAAGGCCTCACCCTATTCTCCGATGAACCTCACCACAAGGGTTAGGTTCACCTTCCACTATCGGAATCCTTCAAGGCGGAATCCGGAGCCTTTACAACGTTCTTGGGGCACACACCCACAACTTAATTGGGGGCTCCCAAATCAACAAATCTGTCATGATTACAACAAGTAGTAAGAAAATGAATCTAGGAAAAACACAAGCAAACCCTAGAAACAAAATCCCTCAAGTGAATTAGGGGGGAATGAAGAACAGATTGGTGAAGATGTATATCGGGGCCTTCTCCTTCAATCCTCCAAAGATCAAAGAGTTTGGGTGGAGGGATTGGGAGATCTAGAGAGTTTTGAACTTGCAATAATGGTGTTCTTCAATGCTTGGGCAAGCTAACTAGCTAGAGGTAGGTGGCGGGGTATTTCTACCCCTCCCCAAAAAATGAACCGTTGGGAAGCTTTTCACTTGCACTTGGAGACCGGCCTTGCCGGGTCCAAGGCTGGGTTCGAGGCTGGCCTGGAATCTTTGCATCGAAGCAGTGCGCAGGGAGGCCGGCCTTGGGTCCAGCCTAGGCTGGGCATTCTGCACCGGGGGCTGGCAGGAGGGCCGAACCGGCTGACCTTGACCCCGGCCGAGGCCGGAGATCCAGAAGACTGAGGCTGGCAAGGAGCCCGAGCCAGCAGGCCTTGAGCCCGACCAGGCCGGCCAAACAGGCAGCTCCATAAATCTCTACTTTTATTCTCCTTTTTGGTGAGCAGCAAATATAGATGAATGCATTTCAATCCTGCCACACTTAGCACCATATCAAAATCTCACAAGTGTTGTTATCTAACACGCAAAACACAGAGGGATAAGAAAATGTTCTTTCAGTTATGCCGATGGGAAGGTCAGGCCGAGGTTTGTCGACGGTGAGTGATGTTGTAGCTGCTCGTCATCGTTTTCCAGAGGGTCGAGATGAAGATGGATGATAGTGCAAGCTTCCCTTCTAAATAAGCCCGGTATGCGGCCGGGCACTGGCGTTCCCCTTAGATCTTTCCCTTGACATGATTGGTAGGAGGTGGGGATGATGGCATCTGACGTTGTCGGTGAGTTCTATGAAGTTTTGCCTGGTAGAGTTCCCAAGCAGCGACAAGTTTTCGCCGCTTCTTTCCTTGGCCGATGGTGCCACTTCACACCTCGCGGATTCTCGCTCTGTGGTTTCTTCCTCCTCCAAGCTAGGCGGATCCTCTGTCTCGGCGCGATGGACATCGTCGAATCCACTCCAAATGATCTCGCCCCCGATCATGGGATTGGCGGCCATTGCTTTGAGGCACTGCACTTGCCTTAGTGTAGAATGATTGTATCACGTTTCAGAAACTTCTACGAGGTCCTTTTTGTAAAAATGTGAGGACCCATGTTGTAATTTCAGATTTCTTAGGGTCTTCTTTCTAATTATCTCAGGGTCTTTTTGAGCTTAATCTGCTCTTTAGGCTTTGTTTGGTACTAGAGTTTTAGTGGGCATGATTGGGGATAATCCCCTAGAGTATTGGGTGAACAGCTACCTTCACCCAATCCCCACAAAACCTCAATTACAATCCACTAGGTAGGGGTAGAGTATTGGGGATTGAGAAAAATACACTAAAATTTGGGGAAAAGTGGGGATTAAATTCGCCCAATACTCTAGTACCAAACATATTTTTAGGTATAAATGGGGATTTGGGGTTTGGTGGGGATTATCCCCACAAAAACTCTAGTACCAAACAAGGACTTAGGGCAACTCCAACGCGCCGACCCAAACAGACTTGTTCTTGGTCCGTTTTTCATCCGTTTGTGTCGGCAAACGAACAGGGATCCGTCCATGTCCGGCCATTTTTTGGCCCTGCACCCAACGGGGCGACCCATTTGGTCCGCCCCCTGTCTATTTTTCTTTAGATAATAGGTTTTCATCCAAATTGAATAACATAGTTTAGACAATCAAATCCGACAAATTATTCATCAAATAGTTTTACAACCAAATTGAACCAAAAAAATAATTTAGTACAACCAAATTGATAAAAAATGTAGCAACTAGGACTCTCGGTTCCCAAAATGATTCCACATATGCTTAACCAAATCTTTTTGAAGTTGTCTGTGAGCTATCTTATCACGCATCTCTCGATGAAACTCGATCCACCCTGCAAATGTTGTCGATCCAAACTGTGGCACAATCGTCTCCCCACTAAACTCCCAATCTTTATCAAATAGGCTATCGGTACGCTCGTCCTCCACAATCATGTTGTGCATGATCACACAACAACTCATCACCTCCCACATAGTGTCGACGCTCCATGTTCTAGCAGGGTGCCGAACAACAGCCCACCGAGATTGGAGCACACCAAAAGCACGCTCCACATCCTTTCTACAACCCTCTTGTTCCTTTGCAAAAAAAGACTCCATGTTTTTCTTGTTTGGAGTTTCATCGTCGTCAGCAAGATTGAGAATTGTCTTCACAAAATAGACCACTCCGGATAAATGCCATCAGCTAAATAGTATGCCTTGGTATATGTATGGCCATTGACCTCATAGCTCACCTCTGGAGCATTGCCCTCTGAAACTCTAGAGAACACCGGAGAGCGCTGAAGCACATTGATGTCATTGTGAGAACCGGCCATGCCGAAGAAGGAGTGCCAAATCCAGCAATCGTATGTAGCCACAACCTCTAGTATGACCATGCACTCGCCAACATGTCCCTTATATTGCCCCTGCCAAGCAAATGGGCAGTTCTTCCACTCCCAATGCATGCAATCTATGCTGCCGAGCATACCAGGGAACCCTCTTTGTTCGTTGATCGCTAAAATCCGGGTAGTATCTGCAACAGTTGGCTCTCTCAAGTACTCCTTGCCAAACACCGCAATCACGGCTCTGCAAAACTTGTACATGGCCTCTAGGCATGTGGACTCACCCATGCGCAAGTACTCGTCGATAACATCACCGGCAACTCCATATGCAAGTATCCGAATAGCGGCGGTGCATTTTTGATAAGAGGTGAATCCAAGCTTACCAAGGGCGTCCCGCTTACATCTGAAGTATTCATCATGGGTCATCACTCCGACCCGAATGCGGTTGAACACATGTCTAGCCATACGGAACTGGCGACGGGAAAAGTTTGGCCGGATATGTTGGATTGCGATGGCAGTAATCTTTAAACAGTTGGACATGGCCGACCTCTCTGTTGCGAGCCAACGCCGGTGCACGGCCTGGTACCGAGCCCCTGTACATTGGTGCTTGCCTTGCAAGATGGCCGTTGATGACAAGTGTTGCGACCAAAACTTCGGCCTCATCATCGAATGAGTCCGGGGAGGACGATGAACACAACACATTGTTGTAGAAATATTCGTCCGCGCTATCCATGATGACAATTCGTACCTTGGGCAAACGGCCGAACACCTCGTGGGCGACCTCGGTCCTGGTGGTGGAGACGGTCTCATCCGCCGCCCCAAGTCTGTCCTGGTGGAGACGGTCTCCTCCGGCCGGCGACGATGAAGACGGGATGTACCGGCGGGGGGGGGGGGGGGGGGGCTGCGGTCAAGGTGTGGCGGCGGCGACGATGGATGGCGCGGGGCTGGGGGACGGGGCGAGATGGACTAGGGATAGATAAGAGAAAGAGGATTGGGTCACTGGTGGGCGGGCCAAGGGTGAAGTGGTGCGAACTCCGCGCGGCGTCCAGACGCGTCCGTGCCGACGCAAACCCGACTCAAATTTGGGTCAGAATTGGGTCGCCGCAGACGAAAAAACGGAAGTCGATCCGTTTGCGTCGGCACGTTGAGCCCTGATTTCTATCCAAACGGACCGAAACGGAGCAAAACGGATCAAATGGGTCAGTGGCGGACGGTATGCCGTATATGCCATGGCATACCCTGCAGCGAGCCGAGCAGCCCTACTATATAGTAAGCAGGAAAATATGCTGATGGGCTGATGGCTAGAAGCTGCTCAGCTTGATCTGGAGTCTGCACTCCGGTCGTATTACTAGAGGAAAAAGAGCTGATGCATAAAAAATCATTGGGTTTGGCTGGATCCTACGCGGGTCTATGTGAGTATTTACACTCTTTTATTCAAGATTCATAGTTTATAGATGTAGGCCAGATTTATACTCTTTTATTCAGACTTTTGCTGAGAATTTATAATTTTTGAAGGTAGGTCCTTTGGCCTTTGTAATCATGTTAATATCTTGATTAATATATTTTGAAGGTAGGTTAAAAAAGTATTTGCCTATGTAGAAACCCAACCTCTACGCATCAAGCGACTAAGACGCCGCAGCGCCATCATCCCCCGGGATTGAGGTAGCGGTACGGCGTTCCGGCGTGCCAACATCAAAGTCTCAGTCTTCGTGACGACCTAGATGTTGGCAAGCCGCACGCCGAAAAATCGAAGCCCACTTCTCCCGTCGTCGGCCATCACGAGTCCATGCCGGCCATCAAGAGCAATTGTTCACGAGACCAAGATAATTGATTTTCGGCCGTCACATCCATGTAGCACGGTAATTTATGCAACTTTTCAATTTGATCTTTTAATTAAATATTATTTATTGCTTCTATACCATATTAGTACAATATATAAGTTTTATCATTATTTATTGTTATATGGATTTCACGAAAATTGCTTTTTTTTTTGTGCGGCATACCCAGTAGTAAAATACTGGGTCCGCTATTGAATGGGTTTTTTTTAGATAAACAGGGAGACGATCTCCAGTTCCATTAAGCATGAAACCACAAATGTTCACACCAAATCTTTTCCAACCGCTACTGAATGGGTCGGCGGCGCGTTAGGGATATTTGATCTCAATCTGCTGTTAAATAACGCCAGGAAATCGCCGTCCGGATTGAGTGGAAAAGGCCTAACCGGGGCTTGCACATCTTTAGATGAGCAGACACTAGAGTGACTAGACACGACAGTACGGCTGCCCAAGAAAACGAAGGGACCAAAGAAAAAAAAACGCGGAAGACACACCGCCGCGGCTCGCAGGGGGAGCGCCGTCACAGGCTCACAGCTCTCGAGCATCCTCCCGGCCTCCCCGGGTCTCTGCCTCACCCACTGACCGGTGGCCCGTAACCAAGCGCGTCCCACCTGCCATCGACGCGGACTGGCCGCCGCGAGGAGCCAACGGGAGGGCAGCCGGCCGCATTATTTGCCTATCCGGATGAGAGGCCATCTCCACCACCCAACGGAAGTGCAGGGGACTGAGAGTGCGGGGGCGCCTCCTCTCTACTCTCCCCACTCCCGGCCGATGCTCTCTTCAGCTTCAGCTGCTCCTCCGCCGCCTCGTCTTCTTAGTTCTTCCTCTCCATCGGGTAAGCAAGATCCCCCGCTTCTCCTCGTCCTGGATTTGCTTAGAGTATTTATTTCGCTTGCGCTAAGTTATATGGAGCATTCATTTTTTTGTCTGCTCTGCGTTCTTGAGTTTATGTTCAAGAATGGTTCGCATTTAGCTGTTTTGGTGCTCAGCCGGAGGTGGCCGTATCATTCCTGTAATGCCTTGCTATCAGAACTCTCAGCATTGCCATTCTGAGGAGAGCAGTTATTTTCGAATGTGAGCAGAGCACCCCTTTGATGCTAAAGTGAACTTTTCCCCTTGCACGAACAGTAAGATTCCCTAGAAATGCGTACTGATCTCTCTAGCCAGATGCACCGTGAGTTCTCAAGTATTTGGATGAAGGCTAACTTTTAGTTCATGTGGATATATGGTCAGGTGCTGGCAAAAATTGGTCCTCTGGGCTCTGCATTCATTTACTTTCTTGCATTCTGTAAACTGAGAGTTGCAATCTAGATAAGCGTGTCCAGGCAACTTCATGCTGCAAGACGGAACTAGATTTGAAAAATCACCAATGTAGCTAACGAAATAAAGGAACAAAAATTATCCACCCCATTTCCACATCAGACGCCTCACTGAAGTAAAGCCCAACCAACCACAAACAAGGCTGAGCTGTTCATTTTGAGGGACTTCTCTGCTCCCTATAATATACTTGTGCACTTTGTGCTTATTACGTTTTCTTGGTTCTTATCACAGGTGAAGTTTTGCTACGTTCCTCACTGATCTGTCACACGTGAGCTGATTCGACCTTGCTGCAAAACGCTTGGTATTTTCAGTGCAAGTATACAGGACTCTGAAGCAATGATCTCATCCATCAGCTTACTCGACGGCCAGCTTATTTACAGAAAATGCTGGCCAAGTAACTCACATTCCACACTGAACATGCATTCAGTTGCAAAATCTGGGGGCAAAAGCATGAGGATTAAGATGGCACATCTCAAGCCCCGTGCAACTAACTTCAAGAGGAACCCTCATGCCCACGAGGAAGACAATGTGTTTTACAACTTAGTTTATAGGCTCCCTGAAAGCCTTAGCTGGCTATTGGTATCACAAGAAAGGGTTAAGAGACCAGCCACCAAGAAGAAACAGCAAAAGGAAGGAGCTGTGGCTGTTAACCCGTTTGGTGTGATATTGGAATGGGAGGGAGTTGTGGTGGAAAATGATGATCCAGATTTGGAGCCCCGAGTGTGGTATGTGTTGTCACTCGAAGAGGCAAAGTCTTTTCCTCCGGATGCAATGCTGAAGGAAATTGAGGGAATGAGAACTGATCAGGCTATCTCAGAAGTCCTAAACTGGTCGGAAGATCCTAAAGAAATTAAAAGATTAGCAGCACGTAAGGAGGTAATATATCAAAAACTCCGAGGCAGGTTCTACCAGCTGCGACCAGGTGTTCTCGATTTCTTGAACACCCTTGTGGAATTTGACATTCCAATAGCAATCACGGCTTCTCGCCCACGAACAAGCCTGGAAGAAGGGATAAAAGCTGTTGGTCTTCAAGGCTATTTTGATGCTGTAGTGGCCGCAGAGGACTTCCGCCGAGGGAAACCTGAAGGCGAGATGTTTGAGGTTGCAGCAGAGCAACTTGGTCTGGAGCCTGAAGTTTGCCTTGTGATGGGTAACTCAAACTTGACGACAGAGTCTGCACATACTGCTGGGATGAGGTGTGTGGCGGTTGCAAGCCGCCACCCAGCCTATGAACTTCACACAGCAAACCATGTTGTGAGATGGCTTGATCAGCTCTCTGTTGTTGACCTGCAGAGGCTTGCCAATGGTGAAGTTCTTGGGAGCAGGGGCAGACAATCTGACATGGACATGGAGATCGTGATCGAGGAGTGATGTTTCTGCATTCACTGTCTACTACTAATATACGTCGTATTTATAACTATGTTCTAGCTTCAGTGCCGCATTACATTTTGTAACAGACCAAGTAGTGCAACAGGTCAGGATGAAGAAGCCTGCGTTCACTTCTTGGTTTCCTGTAATGCATAACTGAAACTCATCTAGCTTAGATGATTCTGATCATCAAAGAAACTTTCCACCTTGTAGTTCGTCTACCTGTGTACTACTCCAGTATATACGTCAGTACGTCACCTCTTAAGTTTTATCCCCTAGCTTTTTCAGAGTTCTAGTGCTGGAGGTTTATTCTAGTACGTACTGGAAATAGCTGAGCGGTTTGATGTGAATTTTAATTTCTCCTTCAAAAGGAATGCTAGGTTTTGATCAGAAAAAGAACGTAAGCACATTTCTACGTTCATGTGAAGCTTCATAGTTTTTTGAATCCGGCATTTGCAGCCCTTGCAAGGTAACACAGATGGTGAGCTGCTATTCATTTTGGAGATCAGATACTCCAGCATAATTACAGTACTGATTCCTCCCTCCTTCCATGTTCTTGCTGGCATGCATGATTCTGAATGTGTGCGATGTCCTAGTTATCTTTGGTACCAGTAAGCTAACATGCAAACTTCAGAACTTGGTGTGCTAGTTACTGTTTGTTATTGACATTTTGACACAGATTGATAATTAATGTGGATTCTGACACCCATTGCATATTTCGGAACTTCCATATGAGGGATGGCAGGATATTTTCTATGCATACGCGCAAATGTTCTTTTTTGGAGAGGTTGCTTTTTGTACTGATTGCTTCATAGGATGCAATAGATTGTAGTAACATACTGTCATTAAGGCCAGGATAAAACAAGAAACATCCCAGTATGATATGAAAAACCTTGCAACATAGGAGGGTCGGAGCCATACTTCAGGCAACAGGGCCATGACCCGCGGTGTAGAACTTTTTTTTTTAGGGAAGTGTAGAACTTTTATTAACCTATGAATTTGCGAAATAGTTGTTTTGTCCTTGTACTTGGCCTAATAACAACCCTAAACTAAAAATTGGCCCAGGGTTCGGTTGGATCCTACTCCGCCTCTGCCGCACAGCCCACAAGGTGCATCTAGCTATTCATCCACAACTAAGGCCGTTGAAGGGTTAATAAAAATGAAATAAAACACATCAAATCTCCATTCATTCTCCTTTTGTTCCTTTTTATCAAAAGTATATAGTTTTAGATAAATTCGGAATTTTTAGTGTGCTACATTTCTATCCTACTAGCAGATATCGATTCGAACTCTCCTAAATTGGAAAGATCGTTAATTAGAAGCCATCCCAAACTAATGTCAAACTAGTTCCGCACACCAAAATACTATTTTTTTTGGTACGGATATTAGTTTTGAAAAGCCAAATTATCCTCAAACTATGTATATTAATTTTGGGAGCCAAACATTGTAATTTTGACCTAGTATATAGTCAAATACTAATATCTATAGATACAAATCACTGTCATTAGAAAGTATATTTAATAGGGGTTCTAGTAATATCGATTTGATTACATAGATATGCTATTTTTTTAATATAATTGGTCAGACTTTATAATTTTGTTAACTTTGATTAAACCTAATATGCGAAGTAATTTGAAATGGAGTAGACACACAAAATAGATGGAAAATTAACCAAAGGTGAACATATGTTTTTTTTTTGAGAAAGTTGCACTTTATTAATAGCAAACAAGCCGTCTCATTAAAAATCTTCCAGCCCCCTTAGGTACCCTGATGAGGAAAAGAGTGCGTCAGAAACTTGTTGCCCCTGCTGTTTACAAACACCATCTGGTGAATCCAAAAACCAAACATGTCTCCCTATATCTAGAGAAAAAGAACTCCTAGCTAGATTATGAGCATCGATGTTTGTCGTTCTCCCTTCATGAGCGAATAGAAATCCTCAGTCCTGGCTTTAATCTCTCGCACAATCTGACCATAAGGACCCATTCCCTCACCTTCCAAGCTCCTGACGACATTGATGCAATCAGTCCCAGCTTAAATCGGTGAAAATAGAGGTCTGCCGCTAGAGCCATGCCCTCATGAGCGAATAGAAATCCTCAGTCCTGGCTTTAATCTCTCGCACAATCTAACCATAAGGACCCATTCCCTCACCTTCCAAGCTCCTGACGACATTGATGCAATCAGTCGCCAGCTTAAATCGGTGAAAATAGAGGTCTGCCGCTAGAGCCATGCCCTCCTTGCACGCCATAGCTTCCAACATCTCAGGATCAGTGAACCCCTGTAACACTACGGAGGAAGCACCAAGAAAAGCCCCAGTCTCCCCCCCCCCCCCCCCCCCCGCCGTGCCACTGCTGCAACTGTCGACAATAGATTGCTCTTTGATGTTGCTGCATCGATGTTCACCTTCATCAGTCCAGCAGGAGGAGGAATCCACCGTCCGGGCTGGGTCTTGGTACCCGGAGTCGACCCCGTCGTCTGCTGGTCCATTTGTTCCAACTCAGCTGCAAATCTCTCCACAAACAAATGTGTAGATAGGGGTGGCTGATAAAGTTCTTCGTGGATGATCTTCCTCTTAGCATGCCACAAAGCCCACATCGTAACAAAAACCCTAGTAGCCTCTGTTTGGGACATCGCCCCGCTGACCTCCGATATCCACGCCTTAGCTGTTGGTTCCTGGAGGTGCTCCACCACATCGGTGATCTCTTGCGGCGCAAGAGCCCAAACACTTCTAGCCATATGGCACTCGAGAAGAGAATGCCTCCATGAATCTGGATTGCCACAGACTGAACACAAGTTATTTTCCGCCATGTTTCTGTGATGTCTAACATCGCCAGTAGGTAGCCAATGCCGAGCCAACCTCCATAAGAAGACTCTGATCTTAGGCGGTACCTTTAGTTTCCATAGCGAAACCCAACTCTTTCCTCCCTCGAAAAATCGGAAGAAGCAGCGGTTTCATCTAACCACGCCGTGCGTGTCTCTCTCGTCTGGACAAGCATGCGATAAGCGGAGCGAACTGAGAACACCCCCCGCCGATCATAGTGCCATGCCCAGAAATCGTCTTGTCTCCGAGAGCTAATAGGGATGTTCAGAATGGCCTCCTTGTCCATAGAAATAAAAGCCGCATCAAGCTTCTCCCTGTTCCACTCACGGTTGACAGTGTCCATTAACTCACTGACCAAAGGTGAACATATGTGGGCACACGAACGGAGTTTGGCTTGACAAGCAACACATATTGGGCCTGCCGGATTGGACCATTAACAATAACCGTTTATTATGCACATGTTTTCCCTAGAACGCCGTTCCGTTTTCGCTCCACAAAATTCCATTTCCGTATTTTCATTCAGTTTCCATTTTTCAGCGAAAGAGTCGGGAAACCTTCTGTTTCATTTTCATCCCTCACTAGTGGAAAACGGCCCTTTTGTCCCGTGTCCAGAGGGCCTTTAGTCCTGGTTGCGCAACCGGGACAACGCAATCGGGACTAAAGGTCCACACCTTTAGTCCCAGTTGTGTTACGAACCGGGACTAAAGGGTCTCCACGTGGCCGCTGTCGAGCGCCCGGGGTCAGAGACACCAACCGGGACTAAAGGTCTGCACGCTGGGTTTTAGGGTTATGGGTTCTTTTACAGTTTTTCTTTTCAATTTTTTTCATTTATTGTTTTCCTTTTTAGGGTTTAGGTTTTGCATTCAATTCGACGGTACTACATATATACAACAAAGAAGGAACCATTACACAACATCGTCATAAATATAAGATCAAAGTGTGACCTATTTCTTCGTCCTTACAGTCGAACCTATTACATATATAGTACCATATATATATACAATATATACAATATCTCTTACGATCCCTACTTGTAGGGATGAAATTCTCCGTCTTTAGATATGACATGTTCTAGTAAGAATGCCGCCAACTCCTCTTAAATTGCTCGCTCACGTTCCTTTGGTAGGAGCCCGTCCCGTGTCCGTTCGATCTAATTTAAAGAAGGGAGTCAATATATATATAACTCAGCTAAATAGGAATCAAGTGAACTTTCGCGGCACGTTGAGTGAATTTTAAGTATATTAGTGTGTGAACTTCTAGATACAACACACTGATTCTCTACGTTCACGCGAAAATTTTCTAGAGTGATTTTTGACCCGCTTATCGGAAAAATGGATGCAATATACCGTTGGATAGCTATAGAAATTACGAAACTTTTTCATTTTGACAGGTTTTCGAAGTTAGTTATGGATTTTAAAGAATTTCAAATATACTAACACTATTTTCGCGATTGTAACGTATTTTGGTCGCCATTTTCAAACCATTTATCGGATTGATGCAAATGATACGTCGTTGGAAAGCTATGAAAAATCCGCAACTTTGTTATCTCACGCATTTTTTCAAAATTCCTTACGGTTTAAGAGCATTATTAAATATACATAATTCTATTGTTCTGAAATTGTCGTTTTTTCTGGACTTTCAAATAATCCGAAGTGGACTTCTAAAGCTATATAACTGAACTTCCATTTCCTATTATATTTTGAAGTGAGGTTTTTTGTATACGGTGAACTTCTAAAATTCATGACATGTGAACCTCATTTTACAAAAACAGTGTAGATGATCTGAACTTCCGAATTAAAATAAAATGAACCTATTTTTTCTAGAACGAAAAAAACAGAGGACCCAAACCGATTCAAATATAGAAGTGAACTTCTTTTTACGTGTTAGTGAACCTTTAATCGCAGTATACATTCTTTCTTATTCATGTAATGTTTTTGCTATAGTTTTTAAACCGTTTGTCGGAATAATACAAATGATATACCGTTGAAAAGCGATTCAAATTCTGCAACTATTTCGTGATGGTTATTTTTCAAATTCTTAGCCATGCATGAGCAGTTTTGAATATATTATAATATGTTTTTCGAATTCTAGTGGTTTTGCACTGCTTTTAAGAGTGAACTTCAATGTTGTAAGTAGTGAACTTTTTTTAAGTTGAACCTTTTGATAGTTTTACAAAGGGAACTTCATAGTTTTGTACAATGAACTTCAGTTTCGTTTAAATTGAACTTCCGTGTGTTAACAGTGAACTTACGACATGTCTAAAATGATTTTCCGACGAAAATTGAATTATGATTGACAATTTGATTTTCTGTGTGTTTAAATTGAACTTTCGTGTGTTAAAAGTGAACTTAGCCTTGTTTTCTTACGTTTAAATTGAACTTATGTGTGTTATAAAGTGAAATTTTAAATGTTACAAAGTGAACTTATAGATAAAACATAAATTATAAATGATAAATTGATTTTTCTGAAAATCTGAAATGAACTTCCAAAAAAATATAGTTGATTCTAAAACTGAAAGAATGAACTTTGGTTTCTGATTGAGTGAACTTCTAAAATGTATCAAGCGAACTTCGTTTTGCCATGCGAACTTCTGAAAATCATTGAACGAACTTCTATTTTTTTGTTGTTTTAGCCATGCGTATTGTCCTGTAGAATAAACTTTGCACATGTACACAGGTGAAATGCCGTAGTCCGCTCTAGCGTGCACGGGAGTCCAGACCGCACCAAACAGAAAATATCAAATGGCAGTTCAGCAAAAAAATTGAACATAAATGGCAGTTCAGAAAATATCAAATGGCAGTTCAGAACAACGTTGCCGAAGCAGGCTGACGAAGCTCGTCGCGCGGAAGCCTCGCCGGGCCGGAGGCCGAGATGCAGGGGAAGGGAGAGCGGCGCCTGGGTGGGGTGCTCCCGCCGACGGGGAGGCATGACGCCTCGAGTGGAGACGGGGCGGCACGGGGGAGACGGGGCTGTCCTCGGCGGCGCTCCCACTGGGTGGTCGACGTAGCCGCGCGGTTGGAGGTTGCAGGGGCCGACGCTCACGGATGGAGGACGGCGAAGGCGCGTACGGGCTGGTGAGGCACTTGTGGATGGGAGGAGAGGAGGGTGCCGCGACCGCCGGTGGGGGAGGGGAGAAGGACGCCACGGCCGCTGGTGGTGGAGGGGAAGGGCCCCGCGGTCGCCGGTGCGGGAGGGGAGGAGGCCGCCGCGGTCGCCGGTGCGGGAGGGGAGGAGGGAGCCACGGCCATCGAAGGGGGAGGGGAGGGCCGCGCGACCGTTGATGGGGAAGGAGATGGGCGTCGCGGCCGATGGCGGGGGAGGGCAGGGCGTCGCGGCCACCGACGGGGTTGGAGATGGGGCGTCGCTGCCACCGGCGGGGAAGGGGAGGGGCGTCCGGCCGCCGGCTAAGGAGGAGATGGGGCGCCGCGGCCGCCGGCGGGGGAGAAGAAGGGGCGCCGCCGGTGGGGTTGCTTGGATCGGGGTGGGTAGCAGATGGAGTGGGTGGGGGATCGGGTCGAGTTGCGTGCGTGCGGTAGTTTTTTTAGGAGGTCGGGTTGGTGCTCGCTACGGGTCGGGTAGTGCTCCAAAATAGGAATAGTTCCTGTTTAAGTTAAATAGGAATCTCTTAGGGGTAGGTTCCTGTTTAGTCCTGCCCTATATATATAGGTCAGCTATTCTCGAACCGGTTCTAGAATAGTTATTCTCGAACCACTTCTGAACTTCCACGAAAAGTTGATGAACTTCCCCACGAACGAAAGTGAACTTCCTACTTTTTTTTCACAAGTGAACTCCTTGGCGGACCATATTTTTTCTGAACTTCTCGCGATGCGTAAGTGAACTTCGTATTTTTTCTGAAGTAAAATTTCTTCTCAGACCAATTTTTCCCGAACTTCGCACGATACGTAAATGAACTTCCTAACTTTTTCAGATGTGAACTTCGTTTGCGGTCATTTTTTTGAACTTCACGCAATACGTAAGTGAACTTCAAATTTTAATTTTATTTTTTGTGGACTTCATATTATAAGGAACTTGATATTGCAGACTTCGAGTTTTTGATACAGTGAACTTCGTATCAGTATGGAGTAAACTCTGACAATAATAAGAATTATGTGAAAAATGTGATAAAAGAAAATCAGCTCACACATCGAACATACATAGATCTGCCTCATAACGGAAAGCTACATCCCATGTACTTTCCCAAACGAACCAAAATGTCACTGAACTTCATACAGATAGAAACCAAACTCCTGGATCGAGCAAAGTGGACTTCCAGGTTGCTGTCGCTGTCTTCCTGACCACCGAACTGCCGCCATCGGCAGAGCTTAGCAGGGGAGCATGAGGCAGCGAGGGAGTAGAGGAGCTGCAGGGGAGGTGTGCCGCCGGCGAGCTGCAGGGGAGCTGCGGAGGTGGGGGTTCTCCCGCGGGATGAGAAGGGGGCCTCTCGGAGGCGGCGCGAGGAGGCCCTCCCTGCCGGTGTGTGGCGGAGGTGGGGGTCCCCCCGCGGGGTGCCACGCGGGGCATTGAACAGGAGGGCCTCGGAGGCGGCGCGAGGACGCCCTCCCCGCCGGCGTGTGGCGGAGGTGGGGGTCCTCCAGCGGGGCGCTGCGCGGGGCGTAGGTCGCGGACCCTCCCGGTGGAGGAGCGAGGCGGAGGTCGGGTCCTCCGGGCATAGCGGACAGAGGTCGAGGAGGAGCACCGCGGCTCGCCTGGGAGGAGGGGAGGGCCGACGACGGAGCGCGAGGTGGAGGGAGGGGCCGACGGTGGCGCGCGAGGTGGAGGGAGGGGCCGGCGGCGGCGCACGAGGTCGTGTGAGGGTGGCGGCGGTGTGCGAGGTGGAGGGAGGGCGGCGGCGTGCGGGGTGCTGGTAGCCGGCGGTGGTTCGATCGGGATGGGGATCGTGGTCGTGGCGTCGTGCGTGGTAGGTCGTAGGTGGGGACTGGGGAGTAGGTGGTGGGCTCGGTTTGGTTCGGAAGGGGTGGATTTGTTCGGGATAAGAAGGTTATTAGGATGGGTGGTTCTAGAATAGCTATTATAGAACCTCTTAGGGGTGGTTCGAGAATAGTCCTGCTATATATATATAAAAATGAATCTCCACACAATTGATGGTAATAAAATAATATTGTGAATATTGTTTACGTACTCGAAGTTGTTCAAAGATTCTGCCCCTCTCACAGGTCATCTTGCAAATGAACTCTTAGACGTAGAATCCACATAAATTATTCCCGGATCCCTGACTTGGGCACTTTACGAGAACAGGGTTCAATCAAAATAATAATCAAGCATGATAATGTTATTGAAACTAGAATCAAACAGATGCGCGGGTCTAGCTAGTACTACTTACACTTAGTTCTTCAAATGTAAGCTCCTCTTTCCAATCACCCGGAGCCCTATTGGTGAACCGTTTCCAAACCCTGGCAGGCAAAGAAAATGAATAAATGACTTATTAATTACTAGATACCAGGAAATGAACGAAAGTTGCCGATATAGTGCCATAATGATTGAAATTACCTCTGGAGCATTTCACGCATGTCCGCCCACTTCTCAGAGTCATTACGTAGCGGGTTGTAACATCCCGAAAATTAGTCCCTAATGTTAGTAATGTTTTCTCGCGCCTGAAAAACTTTTTCTGTTTTCAAACTATTTTCTTTCAACCTGTGGGTCTTTGATTTGACTTTGGTTTTGCTCTCTTAGAAATTTTCCCAATAATCCCTGATCTTTGTCGGCCTCCACCATATTTTCATGCCATTGTTTTCTCTGTCGAACATTGGTTCCAGTTGGAAATTCCAAACCCCCCCCCATCTATCCTACCAAAAGCCACCACCACAATTCTATCTTGAGATAAATTCTACCAAGCTACCATATGGTTCCCTCATACATATACATCACTCCCATGGCAAAATATTTCATAGTCCCATGCAATATTTCCAAGTTTATAAATATTTCCTATTATGCCATTTTCAATCCAAAAATTATCTGGACACCTTCCACTCATCCAAAAATTCTACAATTTTGGTAATAAGCCTAATTCCACCTCCTGAACATTTCACTCCATTGTCCCAACCCCATTTGAGCAATATTTGGGGTACTTCCTTTGTAATGCCCTTTTTATGCATAATCGCAATTTTCAAAGCAAACCCTAGATACAAAAATCATTTGGCATTGGTGCTTTTCCAAGATGACAAACTCCCATATATAACCACCTATCCATAAGATCATGTCAAGATCATTTGAGGAAGTGCTTTTAGCATACCCATGCCATTAGGGCACTTTTTGAACACCAATTTATTTGACCATCTTCCATGTACCCAATTGAGCTCAAACTTCACACACATACTATATACACCCATTCTAGCCTACTATGAATTTTGGGGATTTTTCTCAGATCTGCAAAGCCTTTATCATTTCGTCGAACACCTAGTGTCCCCTAGTGTTTTTGAATTTCTGTTTATACCAAGTTGCAAACCAGCTGAGACCTTCAACTAGGTTCTGGTAGAGCCCTTTGTTTGGCGCAATGTGACGCGATCGGTTTCCATTTTGGATCCCTGTGCTGAGAGCTACGTCCTGATGCCGATGCTGGCATGCCCTGTGGCGTGGTCACCCCGGGCATGACCATGCCCGACCACGCCGCCACTCTGTGGTCGACGCCGTTCAGCACCTCCCCGTCCCGTTCCGTGCCCAGTAGGTGACCCCTTACCCTGTGCCCTCCGGGAATCCTGCTCGACACCTCACCCTCTCCAGCTCGACGCCGCCGCAAGCCGACGCGCCACGGAACAACATCACCGTGGGTCCCCTCGCCAGTGCCTCGAGCTTATCCGGAGCCGCGGGTTTCTCGTCGTCCAGCGATGCCTCATGCTACACCGACGACGTCGTGTTCGTCGTCCCGTCGCTGTGGCACCGGACAGCTCACCCCGCATCCCCGCCGAGCATCGTGGCCGCTGTCTCTCCCCCCGAGCCCTATAAAAGGGGCACCCGAGCTCTCTCGCGCGAGCAGCCATTCCCTCTCCCTCCCCTGGACCTCCCTGCTCACTTAGATGGGGAATGAAGCTCAACTTCGACCGTGGTGGCCGAAATCGTGGCCGCGGGTCCT
The DNA here is from genome assembly GCA_012064385.1 of Puccinellia tenuiflora. Classification (NCBI taxonomy): domain Eukaryota; kingdom Viridiplantae; phylum Streptophyta; class Magnoliopsida; order Poales; family Poaceae; genus Puccinellia; species Puccinellia tenuiflora. Next base: position 249,174 of record QRDG01000096.1, read on the forward strand.
CGGATCACCGCGAGCTATTTCGAGCTCCATTCGCCAATTAAATGGGTGTGGAGACTCCTCTTGTTCTCCTAATCCTCCCGGTGCCATCTGTTCGCGGAATGGTAGCCCGTGGCCTCGGCATCATCCTCGACCGCCCGCGACGGGCTCGCACGACACGCACCCGTGGCGGCGTCCCAATGCCTCCCCTGCCCGCGGCCTCCCTCCTCGATGGCGGCGCGGCAAGGCGCTCCTTCCCGTGCCCTTGGCATCCTGCGGCGTCCACCGGAGCAACGACGGCCGTCCGGGACCGAACCGGCCGGAGCCACTTCTGGCTCCCTCCCGAGCATCCTCGACGCTAGAAAGGGGACGGCCAGCTGGAGGCCAGCCTGGCGTGCTGGTGGCGCCGACAGGCGGGTCCGGCCTGGCCCCACAGGCCACGTCGGATTAGTGGACGCGCCCTGCAGCGTGTTACGTCTCCCCCGTTGGAAGGCGTCTTTTCGGAGAAATGCGCAACCAGCCCAGCCCAGTCAGAATCAGCCCGTTCCGTTTTTTTTCAGAAGTGAGCATCAGATAGTTAACTTCGCCGACCTATATCTTTTGAACCGTAGCTCCGTTTGAGGTGATTCAAATTTGTAAATTCATAGTTTTAAGAGCTCTATCCAGCGGTATAGGTTTTACATTTTTGTAAAATGTTTATATGCTCAGCACCCATGTATGCATGTATAGGTATTCCACGGTACCGGCAAACCGAGACCCTAACCCGCGACGTGCCCGTGACCCCGAAACCAAATGGCGTTGATCGTCGAAGGCAAGCTAACCACTTGCTATGAACACTCAAGCGGTGTTGTTTGTTTGCATTTTACCCGGTCATATAGGTGCATTGTATTGCTTATCATCCGTCAACTGTGCGTCACGAGATATCGTGGCTTTGTTTACCTCGTGTCAACTGTGCGTCACGAGATACCGTGACTTTGTTTACAACCTGTCAAATGTGCGTCACGAGAAATCGTGATTGTTTCATACCTGTAATACGATAAACCCATGTCCGTGGGTTGAGTTCCGGTACCCCGTCTAAATACACGTTGGGTCCTGCCCAAGTGGATTGAAGCGGCTACTTTTCTGTAGAGTTGTGGCGTGCGTTGGACGGTACCATGCACCACTCCCCATTCCGGCGACGATGGACTGGGGGAACCGCTGCAGTCAATGGAATGGTGGAACGGGATCGCGTGGACGCCTCCACTAACTTTTGTAGTCGATCTGTGGCTGCTACTGGCCGGAGTTAGCTTCGCCCTCGCCCGGTTGACGCTAACCAACAGTGCTGTTTTATTTTCTTTTACTCAACCTGTGGCTGTCACTGGTCGGAGGTATCTCCGCCATCGCCTGGTTGACTGTGTTATTTTATTTTATCTTACTCAATCTGTGGCTGTCACTGGTCGGAGTTATTTCCGCCATCGCCCGGTTGAAACTAACCATTGATTGAACTAACTATATATTTTTTGAACTATTGTGTGCAGTTTGTTTCTGTTCATGTTGGTATGATATTGTGGTTTTGCATTGGACTAATCTGTTTCATGTTGATAAGATATTATACTTGTTGTGTTGGACTAATCCGTTATTGTGTTGGACTAATCCTCTGTTGTTTGGAATTGTTGTTGAAAGAAACTTGATTAAATGAACCAACCCTCCAAACTTCGATAGGGTCAGTCCATAGTGCCACTAATCTGATCATTGAACGCACCACCACTGTCGCCCAAATGGGAGAGCCATAGCCTATGTAACCTATCAAGCCTCCTTTGATGCTACCCACTTGGCAAGTCTAGTCGGATACTGCATAGTTGTGGTCGGGGCTAGTCTTGTGAAGGTTCCGGAGCTAGGCGTTGCTCATGAGTTGGGGACGTGCCGGATTCACTTCGTCATAAGACTTAGCCCGAGTGGTAAGTCGGTAGCTCTACAAGGAGTGTGTCTTGCCTTAGCTAAGTAAGGTGCATTTAGATGAGTGGTAACTGCAACTCTCGAGAGTGTGTCGTCTAGCAGCTAGCCTTGTTCCTAGGAACAGTTCAGTGTCGGTCACACTATTGTCCTTTGTCGAGTCCGGAGGTTAAACTTAAGTTTGGTTTGAAAGATGAACAACCTGGTTTACAATAGGCTGATGTAGGGAATGTTACTTGAGTCGTGGAGGGCTACCCGTGTTTGGGGTGACGGTGTGATTGTTGGGAGCCTAGAGTTAGGCCCGAGCCAACATCAACCGTGCATGACGAGAATGGAAAGCTGAGGCTAGTGGGCCTAGCAGTTTGACAGATATGATAAGGCCGTTGGGCCTAGCTGTGATGACAGGTGATGGTTAATATTTGGTACCAACGGGTACATCTGTTATTCGTCACAGGTAAGCTCTTTGTGTCATCACCGGTATACGGTCCAACCCCACCTGGCTTGGACTCTGTACTGGTGATACCCCTATTATTTGCTTATGCCATGATTTGTTGTGCTGTCTTGTTGCTACCCACTTGGACTGCCGTAAGTAGACACTTGCCATGTTTAGATTATTTCTATTGCTAGCTACTTGTTGCCTGATTGCTGGACTGTTCATGTCTTGTGGTGGTTTACTTGCGAGTACGTCATTGTACTCAAACTGGCTTTTCATGTGGCCAGACGTTGAGAGGATTCATCTTCTACCATAGCAAAGAGATGGAACAAGAACGTGCTAGGATCAGTTAGCCCAACCAGATGCCTCTGGAATGGAGCCGCACTAAGCCGTTGCCGTATCAATGTCTTCCGCTGCCAATTAAACTCTGTCCTGTGCCATACTTGGCCATGATAATCTTTCATGCCTTGATGGCCATGTAAAATCATTTGTAGCCCTCTGGGCCTGATTGTGTAATGATATTTCCGCTATGTTGCATTGTCGTAACGTGCGTCCGGATATCCTAGGCTGGCGCACGTGGCGACCGCCTCTCTGGCAACATGTGTCAGAGGGGGGTGTCACACGGGTCCATGACTTGTACTAGTCCTTTGTCAGGAACAATGATTAGCAGAATATAGTGGAACCTGCGCACGCATAACTCGTCAATTACACTTAACATCGAGTAAGCGAATAGAATGTGTATAAGACAGTAACACTCATCCGAAGTTGTAAGCAAATAGTATTTTCCTTTTGGTTTCCTGTCTCCTTAACGTCCTTACCAAGAGGTCCTACGTTTCCTTGGTTTTTTTATTAGATTATGTTGATGAACGACATCTAGGTCAACGAACCCAAGGATTCGTCCTTGTTTGCATTCGGGAATCTTCAATCTGAATAATAGAGTGTGGATAATTATACATGCAATGAACAAGCCGAGCTAGAGACTTAATTACAGAAAAAATACTTACAGACAATAGGCATTGACGATAGATTTGTCGATGGCGTCTTGATTGAATAAATGAAATAATTCTTCAAATTAAATGTGTATCTCGGCATTTCCACGCAAGAAATGCTCATCTTTAATTTCCAAAATGAGCCAGTTTGTCCCTTTCTTTGCTTCTTCCATGTACCACTAATGCAATCTTCGCATTTTTGGTGGTAGCTTCAGGACCTCCTCAGGTCTGACAAGAGGTCCCGTACTGGTATTTGTATGCGAACTCAGGCATGGGATACTCTTGTATAGAGCCTAAGTATTTAGCCATAGACAAACCAAGCTCACCGGCCGTTTCTCTTATTAGTTTTGTACAGTCCGAATCATAAGGGATATTGGAAAACACGTTGAGCGGGGGGCACGATTGGTTTTCCCGTTCTCCGAACTGGGGAACTTTTCTCCCGCTTGCATGTGCCCACTGCACCTGAGATTCACGTGACTTCATAATAGAGCGGTCGTAGTCTGGTAACTTCTCCTCAGCTGTTGGTCGCCTCAGGTTTTCCAAACATTTCTTCAGTTTTGCCGGATCTATTTTCTCCACTGGCTCCGGTCATTTCGGTGCTAACTGACGACTCACATCCGCATCTACTTCTCTGGCAAGTTCCTCATCAGTCATCTCGTAAGCTAACTTCTTGGCAGGAGCGGCCTTTTTCGCTTTCTTCGTTGAGGATTTTCGAGGAGCTGTAGCACTAGCCGCCGGAGCGGCGCTGGCGATGCTCTTCCGCTTTAGAACCCGAGGCTGAGGCGGCGAAGGCGGCTGAGTCTGTTGAGTCGGCGGAGATGGCTGATTCTGCTGCGGCGGCGAAGGAGGCTGAGTCGGGTGAGGCGACGGAGATAGCTGACGCGGCGGAGATGGCGGAGGTGGCGGAGACGGATGAGGCGGCGCAGACGGCGGAGGTGGCGGAGACGGTGGCCTTGGCTTCCAATTTGGAAGCACAATGTGTTCCTTCCGCCATAGAATAGTACTTTTCTGCCATCTCTTAGTGCAGTCTCCCCTTCACCTATAGGGTAGTCAAGTTTCAGGTCCTCAAATCCCTTTGTAACTTCATCCACTGCGACAATAGCATAGCCATCTGGAATCGGAGAGGAATGGTAAGTTCCATTAGGTACAGGAGCTAAGACTACGCCGACCGCCACCTTCACGGTTAGGTTCATCAATGGAGCATGTAGCTCACAATTTTCCCTCTGCGTGATATCATCCACGGGGGTAGCGACGAGCCGAGATATCTGGCCGAACGAGCTCCGTGTAAGCCATGCTGCTTTTCCGCTGAGATGGTGGGCCGCTATTTTCCAATGCAGGATCTTCGTGCCACTGAGATTGGCCGGTAGCTTGCTGGCTAGTAAGTGCATCTAGTATCTCCTGCTACCTCGTTAGTTTTTCTTCGATCTGCTTCAGCCGGTCTGCCTCCTCTTTCTTTTTCCTCTCTCGGCTTCTATAAGTGTCACTGCAGTCGGGAAACCCATACTTCCACGGAACGCTTCTGTGCCTCGTGTTCGTCCACTGTGTTCTTTATTCCCGAGGGCGCGTGTCAGCTCATCGTTCTCTCTGTCTGGATGGAACTTCCCGTCGTCTACCTCCTTCATTATCTTTTTAAGTTCAGTGAGGGGGGTTGCAAGTTGTGCTTTTGTAAAAATGCACTTCCCTGTTTCTGGGTGCAACTTTCCCCTATGCCCGTAGAACCAAAGCTTTGCCCGTTCAGCCCACTCCTGCGTCTCAGGAATTATCCCTTTTTCAAGCAGGTCGTTCTCATCTTTCTCCAACTTAGGCTTGGTAGCCCTGTAGCCACCTGACCCCATGCTATGGTGATATTCTTTCTTTTCTTATTTATTGCTGACCTTTTCTTAGCCTCCTCCGATGTCTTGTACTCGACAAATTCGTCCCAGTGATCTTTTAGCTTCTCATACGCTCCAGTGAATTCCGGAGTCTTTCCTTGAAGGACATAATCCTTGTTCAATCTTTTCTTCTTGTTTGGCCATCTTCTTAAGTGTCCACTCCTTGACCTTTTCCTCTATGGGATCCTCGTTATTTTCATCCCCCTCTAACGGATGAGCGTCGTCCAAATCATTTTGACGAGGTAGCGTGAAATTAGCCATGAGCGTCTTCCAAAGCATGTCTTTGGCTCTATCGTCGACAAAACTAGCAGATGAGCGTCGTCCAGCCGCCTTTGGCTTATTCCAGTCTTGAATGGTGATCGGGATGTTGTCCCTAACAACAACTCCGCATTGACTTATAAATATTGTGGCATGCGTCACGGGAAGAATCGGTCTGCCATCTTCAGCGATGGCTTCGATCTTGTACCTTTCATCTTTCTCCAACCTTTTGGCTGGGCCTCGTTTGTTGTCAGAAGATTTGCTCGATCCGGAGGGCTAAAAGAAGAAAGAGCGTTAATATATGTATATACAAATCAAATAATGCATTTAGTCAACAGAGGGTTAATTAATATACCTCGCCGGACCCTGTAGTAATTAAGGTTCGAGAACCGGAGCCGTCAGCTACCTCCACTCCCTCACCGGAGTCGTTCAAAAAGCTCGAGGTGATATCGACGTCATCTTCACCGCGGATCATATCCTCCAATATGTTTTCACGATATTTGTCTCTGCCGTGATCCATAGTTTCTGCAAAGACAATTGACTTGTGTTTAATTAGCAAAGAGATAAGACATATCAAAAATTTATTTGCAAAGAGATAAGACATATAATTTTTAACAAGTACTATAATTTTTAACAAGTACTATAATTTTTAACAAGTATTATAATTCTATAATTTTTAACAATTCTCTGCCATATTATAATTCTAAAAATTCTTAAAATTCTAAATTTCTAACATTCTAAAAATTCTAACATTCTATTGAAATTTTATTTTACATTGAAATTTTTACATTGCAATAATAACAACAATTACCCCCATTTTTACATTGAAATTCTAATTTCTCTGCCACCAGTTTTTATTTTACATTGAAATTTTTATTATTGCAATTTATATTACACACAGGTACTAAATTATTAAAAAAAATTATTAACAACATAGATCACTAATTAATTGCCAATTGCAATTTTTATTACACAAATACTATGTTACATTGAAATCTTTAGCTAAGTTAATATTTAGCTAAGTTACTATTTAGCTAAGTTAATATTTAGCTAAGTTACTATTTAGCTAAGTTAATATTTAGCTAAGTTACTATATTAGCTAAGTTAATACTAGAGCTAGCTAAGTTACTATATTAGCTAACAAATTTAGCTAAGTTACTATATTAGCTAACAAATTTAGCTAACAAAAAAATCAAATCAAATCAAGTTACTATATTACATTTAGCTAACAAATTTAGCTAAGTTACTATATTACATTTAGCTAACAAATTTGTTAATTTAGCTAACAAAAAAATGCGAGGAGGAGGATCCTTACCGGAGGAGAAGAGGAGGAGGGCCGGCGAGGAGGAGGATGGCGGCCGGCGAGAAGGAGGACGGCGGCCGGCGAGGAGGGTCCGAGAGGACGGCGGCCGAGAGGAGGACGACGCGGCGGCCGGCGAGCGGGGGCGAGCGGCCGGGGAAAGGAGGAGGACGGCGGCAGGTGGAGGAGAGCTCGGGCGGCGGCCGAGAGGAGGATGATGCGGCCGGCGAGCGGCGAGGGCGGTGCGTGGAGGAGGGCGGCGGTGCGTGGAGGAGGAGGAGGACGGCGGCGGAATTTTGGCAGCCTGACGGCGTCGGTTCCGTCGCGCTCCAAAGTCCTTCGAGTAGATCGTGAATGGAGGGAGTTGGGGGGAGAAGAGAAGTTATAGGAGAAGCCTCTAGTCCCGGTTCCAGCCACGAACCGGGACTAAAGACCCTTTCATCCCGGTTGGTGGCTCCTACCGGGACGAAAAGGCATTACAACATCTGTATTTGCCAACTGATCTTTGGGAATCCATAAATCTCTCAACTTTTGGTCACCCATACTAATAACTGACTGTCTCTCCTCTTGATCTTCTACGGAGGACACTGATGCTACTCTTCTTCTTGCGAGAAAAGTTCTTTCTGGCTCTGGATCAAATGGGGCTAAAGGTGAATCTTTAGACGACTGCATTCATGAGCTCACCAACCTGCACGAAGGAGATCATGTTTCCACTGCACACAAGCACCGACAAGAACTTTATCAAGGGTTAGTGAACTAAATCCCCTAATAACCGTTCTAGATGCAAGATTAAGAGACTACAAAGTAACAAAACAAACAGATTTATCACGGAGGTGAACTACGAGGAAAGAAACACAACCAAGGCTACTATACTCTGAAAAGCAATCAATATTTGATCCCCGGCAACGGCCCCAGTTTTGATCGGTTGTAGTTTAGGGGGGTTTTTGTCGTTCTCTCCACAGGGATCAAAATCTACTGGTGCTTTTCCTTTCTAGAAGCTTGGCACAACGAAAAGGTGGGATGGTGTTTACGGATCTAGACTAGGTCTTGCGGATCAAGCAAAAGAAATTAGAACGGTGACAGCAAAGGGGGGCTAAGGAAGATTGTTTCACGGACAGCAAAAGGGAGGCTAAGGAAGATTGTTTCACGGACAGCAAAAGGGAGGCTAAGGAAGATTTCACAAGCAACAAAGTCACAGCACGATTACAAAGTTCACACAAACAGAGCGATTCAGAGAGTTACAGAGAGATTTCACCGAAGGGTTTGGAGAGGATCGAACCAATTCATTGCGGCGACAGCAGAGGAAGCAGAGGCGGGAGGCTAAGGAAGATACAGACGAAGAAGAAGCAAGGAAGTAGACAGGGACAGATACGGATCAAGGGCTTCTTCTTTCCTCTCGTTCCTCACGGATCATCTTCGCCGTCCTTCTCCAAAGTTCTCCCTTGTTCTTCTGTTCTTGATCGGGGTGGAGTGGTTGGTTTGATCTCGGATCTCTCTCTTCTTCTTGACTAAGGAAGCCGCTTTATAGGTGCTGCGGAAATGGCGAGAGGGCCTCGGCTACGGAAGTGGCGAGGGCCGCGGTCGATGGCGTGGTAGGTGGTGTGGCGGGAACTTCCGCCGTCGCTTTTCAGCTTTTTTGCCCGGACGCACATGGGCTGCTCCCTCCTTTATCACCTTTTTGACTCTTCTGATTTCTTCTCCTCCAAGATGATCGATTCCCTCCTTGCTGGTTCAAACGCGCGCGCAGCACATGGGACACACGCTCGCTTTCTTCTCTTCAGGCTTCGAGAGGCTCCCTCGAGAGGTGGCACCCTCGCGAGACATTTTCTCCTCGCGAAGCGTCAAACCCTCGTTAGGCCTTTTTTCCTCGCGAGGCTTTTTTTCCTTGCGAGGCGTCCGTTATCTTTTCAGCAACAATTTGAGTCGGAGATGAAGAAATATGTGCCTTGGCGCACTGATCTGCAGAAAGTAGATAACTGATGTAAAAAGCATTTAAAACCTTGACTGAACTTCTCAAATATGAGCAAGATTTAGGGTTTTGGACGTCGAAAAGATGTGCATAATTCAGAGTGATCATGCTCCTATAATACCATGGTTGAAACGTTTGTTCAGAAACAAAGAGCATGCCAGGTTGTTGCGATGGCACAAAGAAGACCGTAAGAAAGACGCGATGTTGAGACACCCCGCTAATGGGTCGCAGTGGAGAAAAATCGAGAGAGAGTTCCCGAACTTTGCAGATGACGCAAGGAACATAAGGTTTGGTCTAAGTACAGATGGCATGAATCCTTTTGGAGAGCAGAACACTTCTATGTCGAGCCCCTCGAAGATGTCCTAGGTCACTGCCCAAGGACATCTTTGAGAAGCTCGGGCATAGAGATGTCCTTTGTCTTTGCCTTCTGGACTAGCTTGACTACAGTATGAACCCTCTTAGCACTAAGAGAACGCTTCTATGCCGAGCCCCTCGAAGATGTCCTAGGTCACTGCCCAAGGACATCTTCGAGAAGCTCGGGCATAGAGATGTCCTCTGTCTTTGCCTTCTAGACTAGCTTGACTACAGTATGAATCCTCTTAGCACTAAGAGAACACTTCTATGTCGAGCCCCTCGAAGATGTCCTAGGTCACTGCCTAAGGACATCTTCGAGAAGTTCAGGCATAGAGATGTCCTCTGTCTTTGCCTTCCGTACTAGCTTGACTATAGTATGAACCCTCTTAACACTAAGAGAACGCTTCTATGCCGAGCCCCTCGAAGATGTCCTAGGTCACTGCCCAAGGACATCTTCGAGAAGCTCGGGCATAGAGGAGTCCTCTGTCTTCTCTTTCTGTTGTTGCCGTGCTCTTGTTCTTCATCTCCTCCTCATGGTGGGTATTTATAGCTAAAAGATCATGACAACTCTTCACCTTTAGTCCCGGTTGGTAGCTAGAACCGGGACTAAAAAAGCGTTGATATGTGTGCCTTATCTTCTGCTTGAGATCCAACGGCTCACAAACACTCGAAAGAAACACACCGCTGATCCAACGGCTCACAAGCGTTCGAAGGAAACACACAATCCATGTGCTTCTTCCTGATTGGGCATACTACACCCGGCACCGGCAGAAAAAAGGGGTAGAAAAGTGAAACAGAAAATATGTATGTTTAATGACTTAATGGAGTTCAAATTCCAAATTTTGTAATTAAATGAATTTACCTCAAATCTCAAACAAAAATGAATTTGTTATAAATATATAGATTACATTTTTATCAACAATTTGATATTTTAATTGTATTTTTCTGATAAACAGATCAAAAGATATTGAATTTATAAGTTTAATGACTTAATGGAGTTCAAATTCCAAATTTTGTAATTAAATGAATTCACCTCAAATCTCAAACAAAAATGAATTTGTTATAAATAGATAGATTACATTTTTATGAACAATTTGATATATTACTTGCATTTTTCTGATAAACAGATCAAAAGATATTGAATTTATAAGTTTATTACATTTTTCAAAAAACAAACTAAATTGTGGCCTTCGCGTCCAAAATTTAATTTCCAAAAGCACCTTTAGTCCCGGTTCGTGGCTGGAACCGGGACTAAAGGTGGTTTTGGCGCGCGCCTTTTCGGTGCCACCGAAAAACACCTTTAGTCCCGGTTCGTGGCTGGAACCGGGACTAAAGGGTCACTCCAGTACGATGATAGGGCCGGACCTCAATGGTCCTTTATGTCTGAAGCGGATGTGGGCGTGGTCAACCGAATCTGAGCCGTGTGCACTGCCAGGCGTCGGAACGCTAATCGGAGCCATCCAGGCAAACAACTGGGAGATCAAGCCAGCACTAATTAATATGGTGCAACACAATCCCTTCAAGGGCAGTGCCTTGGAGAGTCCTCATGAACATATCAGAAATTTTCTTGAGTATTGCAACACCCTGAAGAACAATGGAGTACCCCCAGAGGCTATAAGGATGCAGTTGTTTCCATTTTCTCTGTCTGGCCTTGCAAAAATGTGGTTTCATGCATTGCCAATACACTGCAGAGACACTTGGGAGCATTTGTTGCAAGCATTCTTTGAGAAATACTTCCCTCCCACCAAAGCAGCTGAGTGCAGAGACAAGATTACCAGATTTGTTCAATATGAAGGTGAAAGCTTGTATGACGCTTGGCAGCGATATCAAGGATTGATCAGAATGTGCCCTAACCATGGTCAGGAACAGTGGTTGATCCTGCAGACATTTTACAAGGGTTTAACGTCTCAAACCAGAGCCTTTGTTGACTCAGCAGCTGGTGGTGGAATTATGAACAAGACTCTTGACGAAGCCACAGCATTGATTGAAAGTATGGCATCCCACAATTTTTCTTGGACCAATGAAAGGACAGTGCATCCTAACCAACAGTTAGAAATTCAGTTAAGTGGCCAGAATGATTTGGAAGCTAAGCTGGACAGCATTACCAACCAGTTGTCTCAGCTCATGCAACAGAAAAATAGCAAGGCAATTGTGCCAATGAATCAAGTATCATCTGCTTGTGTGATTTGTGGGAATGAGGGTCACTCACCTCAGGAGTGTTCTTTGTTTGAAAATCTTGGAAACCAAGTAGCTGAAGTGAATTATGCCCAGAATCAAGGTCCCTTTTCTCAGAATTATAACCCTGCTTGGAGACATCATCCAAACCTGTCCTACAAGAATGCAGCCCCACAAAGTTACCCTCAAGCAGCTCCACAGATCTATGCCTCAACATCTCAGCAGAATTTCAGACCTCAAGGCCATATGCAGCATCCACAGCAGCATCCTCACCAAGCAATTCAGCAAAATGCCTCTCCAAGCAGTAGCCAGTCAGAAATCAGTGAAATGATGCGTTTGCAGAAAGAAATGTTCAGTGGAATGCAAGAAACAATGAAGATGCAGTCTGAGCTATTTTACAAGACCATGCAGCAGCTTACAGCTGGAATCTCCAATACCCAGGGAAAACAGCCAGAGAACAAACTACCTGCTCAGGTAGAGAAGAACCCTAAGCAATGTGGTGCAATTACAACTACCGAAGCAGTAGAGGCTGTCACCACTAGAAGTGGACTCAACACTGAACCCATTCTGAAGACACCTCCAACTGTCACCTATGTAGCCCCACCAAGGAGGCCTCGCGAGGAAAAAATGCCTCGCGAGGAAAATTTGCCTCGCGAAGAAGAAATGCCTCGAGAGGAAAGCCTCTCGAGGGATCCTCCTCAAGAGCCTGTAATACCAGTAGAACCAGCAGCAGTACCAAGGGTTGAGAAGCCTTTAGTTCAGAAGATCCCATTCCCTTCAAGATTGGAAAAAACTAAGGAAGAAAAGCAGTATGCCAAGTTCCTAGAGACAATGAAGGAAGTGCAAATAACAATCCCCATCCTTGATGCAGTGTTGCACATCCCTCTGTATGCCAAATTCTTCAAGGACCTGATAACCAAGAAAAGAAGTATAGAAGATCCTGAGATAGTTGCTTTGACAGAAGAATGCAGTGCAGTTATCCAAAACAACTTGCCCAAAAAGTTAGGAGACCCAGGGAGTTTCAGTATCCCCTGTGTGGTTGGAAAAAGAACCTTCACAACTCTCTGTGATTTAGGTTCCTCAGTCAGTGTGTTACCCCAAGCTGCCAGTCAGATGCTGCAGTTAAGTGTGCCGAAGCCCACCTCTATGACACTGCAGCTTGCTGACAGAACACTGAGAAAACCAACTGGAATTCTTGAAGATGTGCCAGTCCAAGTTGGAAATTTTGCTTACCCAGTGGATTTTGTTGTGTTGGAAATGGAAGATAACTCAGAGTCAATGATTCTTGGCAGACCTTTCTTAGCAATAGCAGGAGCCATAATTGATGTGAAAGGTGGAACCCTGAAGTTGCAATTTGGTTCTGAACAAGCAGAGTTTAACATGAAGCATGCCTCCCACCTGCCAAATATACTTGAACAATGCCATCCATGGATGTCGTCGACAAGAGTGTAATTGAATCTCAGCAGCAAACGCGACCCCAAGAGCCTGAAGTGCAAGTCTTTGTGAGAGCTGATAGTCCTAATCTTCAAGAGTTGTTTGGAATCACTCTTTGTAATGAAAATTCTGGAAGTGCAGAAAATGCCTCAAGAGAAATGCTTCGCGAGGGCCTGCCAAATGCCTCGCGAGAGCCTCTTCAAGCTTCGCGAGGAAAAATGCCTCGCGAGGGAAATCTCGAGGAAGCAGAACCTTGGAGAGAACCTCTTCAGCTGTCTCATAAGTCTATTGTTGAGTTGAAGGAGCTACATGCTCACCTGAAATATCTGTTTCTAGAGGAAGAAAAAATTCACCCTGTGATAATCAGCTCTGCACTTGATGATGAACAGGAGCACAGCCTATTGTCAGTTCTCAGACTATATAAGAATGTCATTGGATATTCCATTGATGACATCAAGGGAATCGATGAGAAGGTCTGCTCTCATAGGATATATCTTGAAGAGGATAGCACCCCCTCCAGGGAGGGCCAAAGGAGATTGAACCCTGCTCTGCAAGATGTAGTAAAAAAGGAAGTTCTGAAACTCCTACAAGCAGGCATGATCTACCCCATTTCTGACAGTGAGTGGGTGAGTCCTATCCACATAGTGCCCAAGAAAGGAGGCTATACAGTGGTAGAAAATGAAGAAGGAAAATTGATGACCACAAGACCTGTTACTGGATGGAGAATGGTCAATGATTTCAGAAAATTAAACAAGGCAACTAGGAAGGATCATTTCCCTTTGCCATTTATGGACCAGATGTTGGAAAGGTTAGCAGGGCAAGAATTCTATTGTTACCTTGATGGATACTCTGGATTTCTTCAGATTCCCATCCATCCAGCAGACCAAGAAAAAACTACATTCACATGTCCATATGGAACATTTGAATACAAAAGATTGCCATTTGGTCTGTGTAATGCCCCAGGAACCTTCCAGAGGTGCATGACTTCAATATTCTCTGACTATATTGAGAAAATCATGGAAGTTTTCATGGATGATTTCACTGTCTATGGAAAAGATTTTGTCACCTGCTTGAAGAACCTAGCAGCAGTCCTGCATAGATGCTCAGAGCAGAACTTGATATTGAATTGGGAGAAATGCCACTTCTTAGTCACTGAAGGTATTGTGCTTGGACACCTGATATCCTCTAGAGGCATTGAAGTGGATAAATCAAAAGTTGATGTGATTGCTAAGTTACCACCCCCTGAAAATGTAAAAGGAATACAGAGTTTCCTTGGACATGCTGGATTTTACAGGAGATTCATTAAGGATTTCTCTGGCATTGAAAAGCCTCTAACCAAACTGCTCAATCAAGATGTCAAATTCCATTTTGATGAAGCCTGTCTGAAGGCCTTTAACCAGTTGAAGCAAGCTCTTATTTCTGCTCCAATTGTGCAGCCCCCAGATTGGACCCTACCTTTTGAGTTGATGTGTGATGCAAGTGATTTTGCAGTTGGAGCAGTTCTGGGCCAGGAAAAGGGAAAAGCTCAGCATGTGATTCATTATGCCAGCAAAACTCTAGATGATGCCCAGATCAACTATACCACCACTGAAAAGGAATTACTTGCAGTAGTATTTGCATTTGACAAATTCAGGCCATACCTTGTGGGACACAAGTGCATTGTCTATTCAGATCATGCAGCAATAAGATATCTTGTCAGCAAGAAGGATGCCAAGCCAAGGCTAATCAGATGGATTCTCCTGCTTCAAGAGTTTGATATTGAGATCAAGGATAAGAAAGGCTCTGAGAATGTGGTAGCTGATCATTTATCAAGAATAAGTTGTTCTGAAACTAGAAAGATAGAAGACAACATCCCTGGAGAGCAACTGATGGGAGTAAATGCCTCGCGAGGGCTTCTTGATGCCTCGCGAGGAAGGCCTCATGACGATCTGACTCTTCAAGCTTCGCGAGGAGATGCTTCGCGAGATACGCTTCGCGAGGAAATGCTCAGCGAGGGATTGCTCTGTGGCACCCCCTTCTGACACAGGTCGTCAGAAAGGCGGTCGCCCCGTGCGCCAGCCCAGGATATCCGGACGCACGTTACGACAATGCAACATAGCGGAAATATCATTACACAATCAGGCCCAAAGGGCTACAAATGGTTTACATGGCCATCAAGGCAAGAAAATTTATCATTGCCAAGTATGGCACGGGACGGAGTTTAATCGGCAGCGGAAGATAATGGTACGACAACGTCTTGGTGCGGCTCCATTCCACAGGCATCTGGCTGGGCTACTGATCCTAGCACGCTCTTGCTCCATCTCTTTGCGAAAGTAGAAGATGAATCCTCTCAACGTCTGGCCACATGAAAAGCCAGTTTGAGTACGGTGACGTACTCGCAAGAAAACAACCACAAGACATGAACAGTCAAGCGATCAGGCAACAAGTAGCTAGCGACAGAAAATAATCTAAACATGGCAAGTGTCTACTTACGACAGTCCAAGTGGGTAGCAACAAGGCAGCACAACAAATCATGGTATAAGCAAATAATAGGGGTATCACCAGTACAGAGTCCAAGCCAGGTGGGGTTGGATCGTATACCGGCGATCACACAAGAGAACTTACCTGTGACGAATGACGAGTGTACCCGTTGGTACCAAATATTTAACATCACCTGTTATCACAACTAGGCCCAACAGCCTTACCACATCTGTCAACTTTTAGGCCCACTGGCCACATCTTTTCACTCATCCCGAGTGACATTTTCTGCATCAGCTTATCGTTCCTTTGGTGAAATCAGGTGGTTCATCTTTCTTTCACACCGAACTTAAGTTTAACCTCCGGACTCGACAAAGGACAATAGTGTGACCGACACTGAACTGTTCCATAACCTAGGAACAAGGCTAGCTGCTAGTTGACACACTCTCGAGAGGTTGCAGTTACCACCCATCTAAATGCACCTTGCTTCATGACGGCAAGATACACCTACACAACCGTTCACGCTACCCAGACACTCCCTGTATAGCTACCGACATAACTCTATGTCTTAGGTCGAAGTGAATCCGGCACGTCCCCAACTCATGAGCGACGCCTAGCTCCGGAACCTTCACAAGACTAGCCCCGACCACAACTATGCAGTAACCGACTAGACTTGCCAAGTGGGTAGCATCAAAGGAGGCTTGATAGGCTACGTAGGTTATGGCTCTCCCATTTGGGCGACAGTGGTAGTGCGTTCAAGGTTCAGATTGGTGGCACTATGGACTGACCCCATCGAAGTTTGGAGGGTTGGTTTATTTAATCCAGTTTATTTCAACAACAATTCCAACAACAGAGGGTTAGTCCAACACAATAAATATAACATCATATCCACATGAAATAGATTAGTCCACTGCAAAACAATAATATCATATCAACATGAAACAGAAACGAACGGCACCCAGTAGTTCAAGCAATATGTGGTTAGTTCAATCAGTGGTTAGTTTCAACCGGGCGATGGCGGAGATAACTCCGACCAGTGACAGCCACAGGTTGAGTAAAAGAAAATAAATTAGCACAGACAACCGGGCGAGGGCGGAGATATCTCCGGCCAGTTGCAGCCACGGGTTGGGTAAATAAATACGCACACCCCACTCTACGGAAAGTAGACGAGATTCAATCCACGTGGGCGGAGCCCGACATGTATTTAGTCGCCGGCCGGAACTCAACCCACACTTGATGGGTTTATCGTGTTGCAGGAAAGTAAAGGTACATGAAATAATAATACTGAAAGTAGGCGAGATTCAATCCACGTGGGCGGTGCCCAACATGTATTTAGTCGTCGGCCGGAACTCAACCCACCCTTGATGGGTTTATCGTATTGCAGGAATGAAAACAAGGCCACGATATCTCGTGACGCACAGTTGACAAATGTAAACAAAGCCACGATATCTCGTGACGCACAGTTGACAGATGACAATAAGCAATAAGATGCACCGACATGACAGGGTAATATGCAACCAAACAAACACCGCTTGAGTGTTCATAGCAAGTGGTTAGCTTGCCTCCGGAGATCGACGCCATTTGTCTTGAGGGTCACGGACACTTCGCGGTTTAGGGTATCGGTTTGCCGGTACCGGGGAATACGCCTATACATACATACGCGGGTGCTGAGCATACAATCATCATATAAAAATATAAAACCTATGCCACTGGATAGAGCTTTTCAAACTATGAATTTACAAATTTGAATCACCTCAAACCGAGTCACGAGTCAAAAGTTATGGCTTGGCGTTCATTAGCTATCCACTGCCCACTCAGAGGTTCAGTCCGGCGACGGACAACTATCCGACGCGCGCGCGGCGGGTAGCTGGGTGCCGCTGAAGGGCTGGGAGGTCACACGTTCCAGGAAATACGCTTTCATCTGAGGAAAACGTGAAGCCGGACATACGCCTTTAGCTGACCCAATCTAAATCGATCGGGAGCCAGCATCATGCGCGTGCACCGGAGATCCTGGGAGGACCGGCCGACCGTCGGCGCCAGCCATCACGGCGAGGCCGGCCGACGAAGGCGGCGAGCTCGCTGTGCCCCACCGCGGCTGGGTCCGCGTGGGCGTGGACGGTGGCGCGCGGCACCCGCGACCTCCGCGGCATGGTCATGGCGGCTCTGCCCAGGTGGAGGCCGACGCCGGCCGTGGGCACACGGGTAGGCGGGAGACGGAAGGGGCGGTGCAGCGGTGGCGGACCGCGGCTAGGAGAGGCGAAGCCGACGGCGGGGAGGCTTCCTGCGCGTCGTGTGCGAGCTCGCACGGTGACGGATGAGCGTCGTCGACGCCGACCGATGGGCGCCCGAGAGCACGTTGCGACGGCGCGGACGGGATTGCCGTGCTCATTCGCGTCTGCGAGGAGGGCTAGGGAGTGGGGAGGAGGCTGGGGGTGGTGTCGGGCGAACCAGGGCCAAGGCGGCCGTGCACGAACCCGAGCGTGGTTCGGGCAAGCCGAGCTCCACTTTGCTTCTCTGGACAACGGGGAAGGTAGAGGGGAGGCAGGAGAGTGAGGGGTCTCGCGCGAGGAGGAGCTCGAGCTGCTCCCTAAATAGCTGGGAACGAGGAGGTAGCGGGTTGCGTCGTTTCAACGCAACGACATAGCTCAAGATAGGATCGGAGAACTGGATAGGGACGCCGAGCTGGACGAGCAGTAGTCCACAGGGAAGCTACTGTGCGGGGATTAGGCAGGGTTTAGGCTAAGCGGGATTTAGGGTTTGCCAAAACGCGCACGTCCGGGACGCCTAGAGCGCGACGCGAGTGACATCGTCGCGTCCCCGTTGACTCGGGGCTCCAAAATGAAAACGGTTCGCGTCAACTTGTGCCAAATTTGAAAACCTACCAGAGCCTAGTTGATGGTCTCAGCTGGTTTGCAACTTGGTTTAAGCAAAAATTCAGAAAACCTAGGGCTCACCAGGTGCTCGATGAAAAGATGAAGGCTTTGCACATCTCAGAAAAATCCCAAAAATTCATGGTAGGTTAGAATAGGTGTATATAGTATGTTTGTGGAATTTGAGCTCAACTGGATACCTGGAAGGGGGTTAAATAATTTGGTGTCCACAATTGCCCTAATGGCATGGGTATGCCAAATGCACTAAGTCAAACAATATTGACATGATCTTCTGGGTATGGTGTTCTATACGGATGGTTGACTATTTGGAAAAGTATCAAGGCCAAATGATTTTTGTAGCTAGGGGTTGCTTTGGAAGTAGTAAATAGGCATAGAAAGAGCATCACAAAGGAAGTACCCCAAGTATTGCTCAATTGAGGTTGGGCCAATGGAGTGAAAAGTTCAGGAGGTGAAATTAGGCCTATCTACAAAATTGTAGAATTTTTGGATGAGTGGAAGGTGTCTGAATACTTATTGGACTGGAAATGGCATAATAGCGGATATGATTTAACCGAGGGTTTTTGCATTGGACTATAGAATATTTTCCCATGGGATGGATGTATAAGTGTGAGGGAACCATTTGGTGGCTTGGTAGAATTTTACTTGAGATACAATTGTGGTGGTGGCTTTTGGTGGGATAGGGGAGGGTTCTGGAACATTTGAGTGGCACCAATGGGTGACCACGAAAATAGCGGCATCGGGATATGGTGGGGGTTGATAAGATCAAGGTTTATTGGGAAATCTCCAAGTGAGCAAAACCAAAGTCAATTCAAAGACCAACAAGTGGGAGAAAATAGTTTGGAAACAGAAAAAGTTTTTCAGGCGGGAGAAAAACATCACTAACATTAGGGACGAATTTTCGGGATGTGACAAACCTTCCCCCCTTAAAAAGAATCTCGTCCCGAGATTCGGAGACTAATAAAGATTCCCGGGGTTATACAAGATATTTCTTGTATGGTTTGATATATCCCTATATTTAAAATATTTTAAAACTTTTTTTTTTTCCACGCAATACTAGAGTTTAACACACAAAAGAATCAACTCTCAGCAGGATATTTTACTAGAAAAAAAATTACCAAGGCATGATATTTTTATCATACTCAATGTATTCTAAGGATGGCATGGCAGGGGCTCACACAATCAATCAACATGGGACCTCCTACTATGGTTATATGAAGAAAATCAAAATCTAAGGTTTTCAGTTCAGCCAGACACAAGTATGGTAATATCAAACAAGATCTATACACAGATCGTCACTCAATAACCTGGATTTAACTTGGAAAAATAATTACCAAATTTTGTAGAATAAAATGTTATGGATATGCTAAACATGTCCCTGTTCTAGATTTATTTTTTGAAAAGCTGCATATACCTTTTCAAGTATTCACAGGTTTGGAAAAAAAAATAGCAGGGCTTCCTTTTAAAAGAAAACATCTGTGTCGCCAATAATTGGCTTACAGACACTGTAGGGGTAGGGCCATTTCCAAAATTAGTTTAATCAAAAATTTCCTGCGGAACACTGGAGAGATGAGGACTGTTCTCCTGAGAAAAGGATAGAAACACACAGAGGGTTATTTCTGGCTTGCTGACATGTGGGACCAGGGTCCACCTGGCAGTCTGCTTCTTCCTTTCTATCTTGTTCTTCGTTGTATCTCCCTCCGTACCTGGCTGGTTCTGAGTGCACGAAGCACTCTGCTGCGGTACTGCTGCGCGTGCGGTCCAACTGAGCAGCGGCCATTACGGCTTTCGGCGCCTCGACGGTTTCGCGCCATTCTGGCGAGTACAGCACGCGATTCCTCTCCTTTCCCGCGCGAGGCCGGACGGGGCTATAAATTGCGGCCTCGGTGATTCTCTCCTCATCGCCAGCATGAGCTTCTTCTCTCAATTTCTCTGTGATTTCACTCACGGTCCCGAGCGAGTTGGCTTCCTCGAGCACCTGTTCTGTGTGATGTGGCTCGGGTTGACCATCGGAGGGCTGCTGGTGATTCTGCTCACGGTGGTGGTCTGGTTAGCCTGTCACCTGCACGACTGGTGGTATGGCGTTGTCGGGGGTGCTGCGGCGGCGGTGGATGAGTTTCTTGCGGCTCCGATGAGGGACTGGCGGACGCCCCCGGTGGCTGCTGTGGCTGCTCCATTGGTGGGGAACGAGCTGGGAGCTCGAGCCGTCCGTCGTCGTCGCGCAGCTCGCGACTGGGCTTCGGGTGAGCCTGGCTCATCTTCATGTGATGCCACCGAGCGCGAGAGGGAGTAGGATCTTCTTCCGGGGGTGCTCTTCTGTATCTGCATTGAGGTAGTGGTAGTGTTCTATGTTGGAGTAGATCTCGTATCCTTTGTTTCCGAAATTTCCCTTATGTACTGAACTCAGTTGATGTACCCAATCTGGCTCCTCTCATGGTTTAGATCCAGATTTGTATTATTGAGGTTTTCCTTAGTTGTCACAGATCTGTTCTTGCAGTAGAGGGAATTGCAGAGGCACTATCACACGGATAATAGAAATTTCTACTCGGGGAAAACATCATTTTAGGTAGTAGTGCTGCATTTTATGGCCCCAAAAACTTGAAGCGGCATGGCACAATCATTTCAACCATACTGGTTAACAAGCACGCAACGACTACTAAACACCCAACAATACTTTTAAATCTAAGGAAACAACATGATATTCCCTCAAGTGTCAACCAAGTGGTTAACTAGAGGTTAAGAACACCAGGTCTTATACAGGGTTGGCTCACACCAAGCAGAAAGGCAATCAACGCAAACACGCGTACAGGCAACCATAGGAATTACAACCAAACCCACAACTCATAAGCGCCACTCAGGCTAAACTAAACAGATCTTACTTCGCTTGACGGTCCTTCCCCGAGGGTGGAGTGCGGCCGAGCCGGAGAGTAGTGTCCACGTCCCCTTCTTCCACGGGGTCGAGAAACACAGGAATACCTTCGAGGATCGGACCCTGCTCTGGGACTTGTTGGGACGGGCCGGGCTCTGGGAGTGGGGGTCGGCTACTTCGAGCTTCCCTGTTGGTGGGGGCAGGTGGGTTCTTCCCTAGAGACAGCTGCAGACGGGCAAAACCAAGATTTCTTCTTGAAGCCACGAGTTCCTCCATCAAGAAGCGAGTGAGATTCGTCATTGCAGAGGCGTAAGCGACTAGGTTGAACACTGCTGGGTCAGGTTCTTCCCAGACAGGGGTTTGGACGATCTCCGCACCAGGCCGAGGTCTGGCTGGGAGGAAGTAGAAATCTCGGTCGCTGGACAACACAGTTTCCGAGTGTCGAAGACGGACGAGGCTTTCCCAGGCTGCTACCTGGATGGCTAGCTCGATGGTAGGCATGCCTCCACCTTGAATCACATAGGGCTGATTTGTGCCCCGAGGACATGGGCTGATCTTCACCTCTGCCCGGAATTCATTCCCCACGAGAGAAACTAATCTCTTGAACACCACGTACACGGGGCGAATGGAGCTTCCGAGGGCAACATTGACGACCCTCCAAAGAATCATTGGGAAGTTGGAACTATCCTCGGCGGTGGTCTCCATGATGGCCTTAGAGGTCGCCATCGGAACTTCTTGGGGTTCTAGATTTTTGAAGAGGTTAAGGATGCGAGGTTCCTCTATGGGGTTCTACTTCAAAAGAGTGGGGTTGCTAGGGAGAGCTGGCGAGGGTGGGTTATAAAGCAACTAGGACTGGGTCTCAAGTTCACTGGGTAAGGTCGACTGCTTCTCATGGAAGTAGCCGGCCGTCTTGTTGGGGAAGGAGATTGGGACAAGCCCTACTGTAACAACTGTTGACCAACACCGGCCATGTCGGTTAGGCAGGAATGGGTCAAATCCGTCGGGTCATTGTCGGGTAAAGTAAGGGTGGACTCTCCATGCTAGGGTAGTCTACAGCCAGCCTGGTGCTCTGATACCATGCTCTGTGGCACCCCCTTCTGACACAGGTCGTCAGAAAGGCGGTCGCCCCGTGCGCCAGCCCAGGATATCCGGACGCACGTTACGACAATGCAACATAGCGGAAATATCATTACACAATCAGGCCCAAAGGGCTACAAATGGTTTACATGGCCATCAAGGCAAGAAAATTTATCATTGCCAAGTATGGCACGGGACGGAGTTTAATCGGCAGCGGAAGATAATGGTACGACAACGTCTTGGTGCGGCTCCATTCCACAGGCATCTGGCTGGGCTACTGATCCTAGCACGCTCTTGCTCCATCTCTTTGCGAAAGTAGAAGATGAATCCTCTCAACGTCTGGCCACATGAAAAGCCAGTTTGAGTACGGTGACGTACTCGCAAGAAAACAACCACAAGACATGAACAGTCAAGCGATCAGGCAACAAGTAGCTAGCGACAGAAAATAATCTAAACATGGCAAGTGTCTACTTACGACAGTCCAAGTGGGTAGCAACAAGGCAGCACAACAAATCATGGTATAAGCAAATAATAGGGGTATCACCAGTACAGAGTCCAAGCCAGGTGGGGTTGGATCGTATACCGGTGATCATACAAGAGAACTTACCGGTGACGAATGACGAGTGTACCCGTTGGTACCAAATATTTAACATCACCTGTTATCACAACTAGGCCCCACAGCCTTACCACATCTGTCAACTTTTAGGCCCACTGGCCACATCTTTTCACTCATCCCGAGTGACATTTTCTGCATCAGCTTATCGTTCCTTTGGTGAAATCAGGTGGTTCATCTTTCTTTCACACCGAACTTAAGTTTAACCTCCGGACTCGACAAAGGACAATAGTGTGACCGACACTGAACTGTTCCATAACCTAGGAACAAGGCTAGCTGCTAGTTGACACACTCTCGAGAGGTTGCAGTTACCACCCATCTAAATGCACCTTGCTTCATGACGGCAAGATACACCTACACAACCGTTCACGCTACCCAGACACTCCCTGTATAGCTACCGACATAACTCTATGTCTTAGGTCGAAGTGAATCCGGCACGTCCCCAACTCATGAGCGACGCCTAGCTCCGGAACCTTCACAAGACTAGCCCCGACCACAACTATGCAGTAACCGACTAGACTTGCCAAGTGGGTAGCATCAAAGGAGGCTTGATAGGCTACGTAGGTTATGGCTCTCCCATTTGGGCGACAGTGGTAGTGCGTTCAAGGTTCAGATTGGTGGCACTATGGACTGACCCCATCGAAGTTTGGAGGGTTGGTTTATTTAATCCAGTTTATTTCAACAACAATTCCAACAACAGAGGGTTAGTCCAACACAATAAATATAACATCATATCCACATGAAATAGATTAGTCCACTGCAAAACAATAATATCATATCAACATGAAACAGAAACGAACGGCACCCAGTAGTTCAAGCAATATGTGGTTAGTTCAATCAGTGGTTAGTTTCAACCGGGCGATGGCGGAGATAACTCCGACCAGTGACAGCCACAGGTTGAGTAAAAGAAAATAAATTAGCACAGACAACCGGGCGAGGGCGGAGATATCTCCGGCCAGTTGCAGCCACGGGTTGGGTAAATAAATACGCACACCCCACTCTACGGAAAGTAGACGAGATTCAATCCACGTGGGCGGAGCCCGACATGTATTTAGTCGCCGGCCGGAACTCAACCCACACTTGATGGGTTTATCGTATTGCAGGAAAGTAAAGGTACATGAAATAATAATACTGAAAGTAGGCGAGATTCAATCCACGTGGGCGGTGCCCAACATGTATTTAGTCGCCGGCCGGAACTCAACCCACACTTGATGGGTTTATCGTATTGCAGGAATGAAAACAAGGCCACGATATCTCGTGACGCACAGTTGACAAATGTAAACAAAGCCACGATATCTCGTGACGCACAGTTGACAGATGACAATAAGCAATAAGATGCACCGACATGACAGGGTAATATGCAACCAAACAAACACCGCTTGAGTGTTCATAGCAAGTGGTTAGCTTGCCTCCGGAGATCGACGCCATTTGTCTTGAGGGTCACGGACACTTCGCGGTTTAGGGTATCGGTTTGCCGGTACCGGGGAATACGCCTATACATACATACGCGGGTGCTGAGCATACAATCATCATATAAAAATATAAAACCTATGCCACTGGATAGAGCTTTTCAAACTATGAATTTACAAATTTGAATCACCTCAAACCGAGTCACGAGTCAAAAGTTATGGCTTGGCGTTCATTAGCTATCCACTGCCCACTCAGAGGTTCAGTCCGGCGACGGACAACTATCCGACGCGCGCGCGGCGGGTAGCTGGGTGCCGCTGAAGGGCTGGGAGGTCACACGTTCCAGGAAATACGCTTTCATCTGAGGAAAACGTGAAGCCGGACATACGCCTTTAGCTGACCCAATCTAAATCGATCGGGAGCCAGCATCATGCGCGTGCACCGGAGATCCTGGGAGGACCGGCCGACCGTCGGCGCCAGCCATCACGGCGAGGCCGGCCGACGAAGGCGGCGAGCTCGCTGTGCCCCACCGCGGCTGGGTCCGCGTGGGCGTGGACGGTGGCGCGCGGCACCCGCGACCTCCGCGGCATGGTCATGGCGGCTCTGCCCAGGTGGAGGCCGACGCCGGCCGTGGGCACACGGGTAGGCGGGAGACCGAAGGGGCGGTGCAGCGGTGGCGGACCGCGGCTAGGAGAGGCGAAGCCGACGGCGGGGAGGCTTCCTGCGCGTCGTGTGCGAGCTCGCACGGTGACGGATGAGCGTCGTCGACGCCGACCGATGGGCGCCCGAGAGCACGTTGCGACGGCGCGGACGGGATTGCCGTGCTCATTCGCGTCTGCGAGGAGGGCTAGGGAGTGGGGAGGAGGCTGGGGGTGGTGTCGGGCGAACCAGGGCCAAGGCGGCCGTGCACGAACCCGAGCGTGGTTCGGGCAAGCCGAGCTCCACTTTGCTTCTCTGGACAACGGGGAAGGTAGAGGGGAGGCAGGAGAGTGAGGGGTCTCGCGCGAGGAGGAGCTCGAGCTGCTCCCTAAATAGCTGGGAACGAGGAGGTAGCGGGTTGCGTCGTTTCAACGCAACGACATAGCTCAAGATAGGATCGGAGAACTGGATAGGGACGCCGAGCTGGACGAGCAGTAGTCCACAGGGAAGCTACTGTGCGGGGATTAGGCAGGGTTTAGGCTAAGCGGGATTTAGGGTTTGCCAAAACGCGCACGTCCGGGACGCCTAGAGCGCGACGCGAGTGACATCGTCGCGTCCCCGTTGACTCGGGGCTCCAAAATGAAAACGGTTCGCGTCAACTTGTGCCAAATTTGAAAACCTACCAGAGCCTAGTTGATGGTCTCAGCTGGTTTGCAACTTGGTTTAAGCAAAAATTCAGAAAACCTAGGGCTCACCAGGTGCTCGATGAAAAGATGAAGGCTTTTCACATCTCAGAAAAATCCCAAAAATTCATGGTAGGTTAGAATAGGTGTATATAGTATGTTTGTGGAATTTGAGCTCAACTGGATACCTGGAAGGGGGTTAAATAATTTGGTGTCCACAATTGCCCTAATGGCATGGGTATGCCAAATGCACTAAGTCAAACAATATTGACATGATCTTCTGGGTATGGTGTTCTATACGGATGGTTGACTATTTGGAAAAGTATCAAGGCCAAATGATTTTTGTAGCTAGGGGTTGCTTTGGAAGTAGTAAATAGGCATAGAAAGAGCATCACAAAGGAAGTACCCCAAGTATTGCTCAATTGAGGTTGGGCCAATGGAGTGAAAAGTTCAGGAGGTGAAATTAGGCCTATCTACAAAATTGTAGAATTTTTGGATGAGTGGAAGGTGTCTGAATACTTATTGGACTGGAAATGGCATAATAGCGGATATGATTTAACCGAGGGTTTTTGCATTGGACTATAGAATATTTTCCCATGGGATGGATGTATAAGTGTGAGGGAACCATTTGGTGGCTTGGTAGAATTTTACTTGAGATACAATTGTGGTGGTGGCTTTTGGTGGGATCGAGGGGAGGGTTCTGGAACATTTGAGTGGCACCAATGGGTGACCACGAAAATAGCGGCATCGGGATATGGTGGGGGTTGATAAGATAAAGGTTTATTGGGAAATCCCCAAGTGAGCAAAACCAAAGTCAATTCAAAGACCAACAAGTGGGAGAAAATAGTTTGGAAACAGAAAAAGTTTTTCAGGCGGGAGAAAAACATCACTAACATTAGGGACGAATTTTCGGGATGTGACATACCTCGCGAGGGTCGATGTCTCGCGAGAAGCCAAGACTCCATGGTATGCTGACATTGTGAACTACCTAGAGTGCAGAATCATGCCAGCTGATTTGTCCTACCAGCAGAAAAAGAAATTTATGCATGAAGCCAAGAGCTATTACTGGGATGAACCATTCCTCTACAAGCATTGTGCTGATGGTGTAGTGAGAAGATGTGTGCCCTCTGAAGAAACTCATGATGTGATGTTCCAATGCCACTCTGGTATGTATGGAGGCCATGCTGGAGTAATGAAAACTCAAGCAAAGATCCTTCAAGCCGGATTTTATTGGCCCAGCCTGTTCAAAGATGTTCATGATTTTGTCAAGCAGTGTGATCCCTGCCAGAGAACTGGGAAAATCTCGAGAAGGAATGAAATGCCTCAGCAAGGCATTCTTGAAGTTGAACTGTTTGATGTATGGGGAGTTGATTTTTTTGGACCTTTGCCCTCCTCTCGAGGCTTCAAGTACATCCTTGTAGCAGTGGACTATGTGTCCAAATGGGTTGAAGCTGTACCTACTGTCAGTGCAGATTCCAAGTCAGTCTGCAAGCTGCTCAAAACTGTAATTTTCCCTAGATTTGGAGTTCCCAGAGTTGTGATCAGTGATGGAGGATCCCACTTCAACAATGAACAGCTAGAGAAGCTGTTGAGCAAGTATGGTATGAAGAACCACCGAGTTACTACACACTACCATCCTCAAGCCAATGGACAAGTTGAGTTATCCAATAGAGAAATTAAGCAGATCCTTAAGAAGGTGGTGTCCAAGTCCAGAGCAGATTGGTCCCTAAAATTACCTGGTACCTTGTGGGCATACAGAACTGGATACAAGACACCTATTGGAATGTCACCCTTCAGGCTTGTATATGGTAAACCATGCCATTTTCCTGTCGAGTTAGAGCACAGAGCTCAATGGGCTATTAGGAAACTAAACCTCGACATGAAGAAAGCTGGAAGTGCACGGAAACTGCAGATGTGTGAACTTGAAGAGCTGAGGCATGATGCATATGAGAGTTCCAAGATTTACAAGGAAAAGACCAAGAAATGGCATGACAAACATATCCTCAGGAAGGAGTTCAGCATTGGACAACAAGTGTTGGTGTATGACTCCAAGTTGCATTTGTTCAGAGCATACCACATCACCTTGGCAGGAACCCTTTTCCTAGGACGCTCGCCCTCAACATCACCAGGGTCATATCGTAATGCAGTGCATACCGGGCATCCAAATTCTCGTACTCCTCATCGCGGTAGAGGATGCAGTCATTAGGGCATGCATGTATCTTCTGCACGTCTAATCCTAGAGGGCAGACAACCTTCTTTGCTTCGTACGTACTGGCGGACAATTCGTTACCCTTTGGAAGGTCCTTTTTTATTATTTTCAGCAACTTTTCAAATCCCTTGTCAGTCACACCATTCTCTGCCTTTCATTGCAGCAATTCCAATGTGCTACCCAGCTTTTTCATGCCATCTTTGCAATTTGGTACAACGGTTTGTTGTGATCCTCTAACATGCGCGCGAATTTCGACCTCTCATTTTCAGTTTCACAGTCTCTCTTTGCATCAGCAATGGCACGACCAAGATCATCAACCGGCTCATCTGATGCCTCTTGATCTTTAGCTTCCCCCGTTGCAGTATCACCGTATTCTGGGAACATAGGATAGTTGTCACCATCCTCTTCTTCTTCATTTTCTTTCGTCATAACCCCTGTTTCTCCGTGCTTGGTCCAACAATTATAGCTGGGCATGAAACTGTACCGAAGCAGATGGGTGTGAAGGATTTTCGAGGAAGAGTAATCCTTCTTATTCTGACCGACAACACATGGACAACACATAAAACCATTCTGATCGTTTGCCTCGGCCACACCGATAAAACTACGCTGGCCCGTAATGAACTCGCCAGTCCGTCGGCCACCGTACATCCATTGCCGGTTCATCTGTATTATATAATTAAGTTTATCAAAAACCATTACAGAACATCATGAATAGTGAATTGACCACTGTACATCGACACATGCATTGTATCAATGACAGATGAAAGGCTAAAGTTGCTAACCTCGCTCGAGGAGGAAAGAAAGACCAAAAAGCTTAAGTGTTGCTCGGGCACCTCATATCATGTTTGTTTTGTGTGAACTCAAGTGGCATCGGCATTTCATCGAACACGGCTTGTACATAAGAAGAAAAAACAAACTAGCACACTCTCTCACACCTTCTAGGAGGAAAAAAACAGAGGAGAGGGCTGGCAGGGGCGAGATATATATAGGCAAAGCAAACTAGTCCCGGTCGGTGTCCAAAACCGGGACACCGGGACTAAAGGCTACAACTTTAGTCCCGGTTGGAGCCACAAACCGGGACTAAAGGTCCCCGCGCGACGTCCTGGCCGTTCGAACCGGGACTAATGCTATCATTAGTCCCGGTTCGTGACGTAACTGGGACTAATGATCTTTTTTGGCGTGGACAAAAGCCTCGTTTACCACTAGTGCCCGTATGTGATACTAGTATTTACTCAAAATAATTGCGCCGTGTACTTTACACATTATTAAGACTTTGGAGGCTAGCTAGCTAGCTGCCACGTATATACTATGCTGGTAGCGATGGTAGGCCACACCCTCTCCACAATTTGGTCCACCTACCTACGCAACAGTAACCCAAAATGTTGAGGTACAAGTACAACGCGGCCTCGCGTGCGGCGCTTCAAGCGGGAGGGAGGGAGGGAGAGGCGGAGAGCCAGCCGGCGAAGCACGTAGTATACGTGTACGTGCCCGCTGCTCCGCGCGCGTGGTCGGCCACAGCCCGCGGGAAACGAGCGACGCGGACGCGCGCGTTTCGGTCCCATGTGCCCCCGTCCGCATCGATCGATACGGCGGCTCTCGAAGGTGTTCGAACAGCACGTCCGCATCGGGCTGGATCCGGAACGGACGAGAAGTTGATGGTGGTGGGCACGCGGCCAGCCCCTGTGAGTGTATGGGCACGATCCCGTTGCGTGGCCGTGTACGAGCCGGTCGAGGTCGGCGTGGCGGCGCACGCGCCGCTGTCCGAATGCGGAGGTGCCACTATCAATCAGTATTCAACAATCAACGCATTTTCCTCTAGAAAACAAAAACAATTTTACCGCGGTGCCAGAAGATCAAAGTGTGAAGCCGCCACTCCAAATTGGCATCTAGGGCTGCGGACACTTTCTCCCCTTCCTTCCTCCGCCCGGTGAGGCCACACGTCCCTGATTCCTTCGTCTGCCGTTTCGACAACGATAGGGGTGGGGATCTTGGCTCTTCGACTGCGGCGAGTAGGGTTTAGGGTTGGTCTAGTTTTTTCTGGAGACGTCGTCAGTGGCGCTCATCGTGCCGCATCGGAATAAGTTGTCCCTGGCTACCTACTTCTCTCCCATCTCGACGGTGCTCTAATCGGCTGCGGCGTGGAGCAGGTGGCTTGGTTCTTCTCGCCGTTCTTCAGATCCGACAGGATTAGTTTTCCGGTGTGTCGTTCGTGTTTGCCGTTATTCATGGCAACGCTACCGGCCAGGATGGGGTGGATGCTCTAGAGCGAGAATGTTGGTTCGAAGGTGATGGATTCTTTCGTTCTTCCCCGACTTTGTCGATAGTATGCGGCGGATCTGGGGTCCAAGGAAGCACGACCTAGCCTATTCGTCGACTCATAAATCCTCATTGAGGGACGATACTCTTTTGGATTTGACAATGGTGGAGGCTCGGCGTTTGTTCCAGCGTACGACTCGGTGACGCTGAGTTGGGCAGTAGCCGCTAGATTCATTGTGTTGGTCGTAGTGATTTCTATCCCTTAAAGTTAGTTTGCAAAGTTTTCAGGATATTCATTTTTTCCGGCATGTGTTTTAGTTTTCACGTGTATTTTTTCATGAAACTTGATTTTTTATTAATGAAATACGATCGAGTGCTTGCTCCGAAATAAAAAGTGCATCCACGCGGCGCCATGTATCATGCATGCAGGCCGGGCATGGTCACTGCTGGCACCACGCGCTTTTGCGCGGTGTGCCGACGAATCAACTCTGTCCAGGAGATTTCAATTGAATCCAAGTGCCACACACTCGTATCTGAATAATCCGAAAAAAAAAATCAAAACACAAATTTGTCATAGCTGAAGAACATAGCCATCAGCGTAAGTGCACCAGCTATGCAAACACCACGCTAGCTACCATTGTTACGCCTGTATGTCCGGCTAATTCCAACATGTTTCACCGCTTGGCTATAGCTTTCTGAAGCGCTTCGCTGATCATCCCAGGCGCCACGGCGGCAGAACCGGCGTACTGCAAAAATTCACCAGAGCACACGCTACATCAGTAAATCGATGCCCGTAATTTCACCACGAGCGTACGTTAGCTAGCCCGTACAAAGAACCATGCATTCCAGCAGCCAGACCTGAGCTCGTATCTTCAGAGCAAGAAGGCCGTCCGGCGTCGACGACTGCACGGAGAGGACGTCCAGGCTGAGGGCCTTCAGGGCGTCGAACACCCGCGTCATCACCAGCTCCTTCCACCGGCACCGCACCTCCAGGAGCACCACCTTGTCCATCACGCTCACGTTGATCACGTTGCTCGGGCCGTCGTCGTCGTCGTCCTTGGGGAGCTCTGCCGCCTTCCTCTTCGATCCAGCTGAGAGCTTCTTCTTCCCGGCGACGTCGCGGCGCCCCCTTCGGCCTGTTGTCTCGGTGATCGGCCGCGTCGGCGCCGCCCTGCTGGATTCTAGCTCTTCTACTCTCTGCTCCAGCTCTTTCAGATAGGCTATCGTCTCCGCTAGGATGGATGCTTTGTCCACCTGCAACATTCAACAGTCCAGACGTCAAACATGTGTCTTTATGCAAAAAGGATTTTTTTTAAAATTTCCTGAACAATCCCCAAAAAAAAGTTCGTGTCACCTTTTGAATGGACGGGACCAGCGACTTGAGAATGAGGAACATCTCGTTGATCTTCTCCCGGCGCCTTCTCTCCGACATGACATGGCCCTTGACATTACTCCCCTCAGCGCTAGCTCTCGCCGTGCCGCCGCCATCATCATTCGTCCATACACCGCCAGTCACAACTTTCTTCAGAATCTTCTGCGACTCTCCGGCGGCGACCGACGCAGCCACGTCTTCCGACGAGTCCGATGGCCTCTTCCAGGCCATGAAACACGATGGCCGAGGGAACTCAACGGAGCTGCTTAGAGTGACGACGTCGTCCGCGATCCCGCCCGCGTCCGGCACCACCGCCGTTTCCGGGGAAGGCATGAACCCAAAGGACCCGTCCAAGATCCAGTTGTCCTCGAGAGCCCGCACGTCCACCTCCTCACACAGGCCGTATAACTCGTCGATCTCCTTCGTGATCCGCTCGAGGTTGCTGTCGGGCAGGCGCTCAATCTCCCCGGAGATCATCGCCTCGGCGGCGTTGTGATCGAGGTCTTCGAACACGATGTCGGCCTCCCCGGTTTCGTTTTCTGACGGGCTTGAGCTCGGCGCCTCCGACTGCGTCGACCGTGTCGGAAACTGTAGCTCCCAGAAAGATGTGCCCACCCTGTTCACCATGTTCGTGTCCTCCAAAACCTACCAAACCGGTAGCACATTGTTTAATGTTTTGATGGGATTAATCAGCAATAGTATCTCACTTCAGTTATTGGGTGAATAACTAGGAGTAAAAAATAACGTGTGGATGGATTTGGTCTTCATGAGTGTCAGATGAATCAAACAAAATAAACATATAATACTCGCGCAGAATACTACAAATGGTAGTTTGTCTTTATTAGCGTCACGCAGTTTTGTTTTTACTTTTGCTAATTTTCCTAAAATTATCAAATCTCAGTCGCGTAAAATCAAATGCTACTACCGAGTTTGTGTGCAATTTTAATGAAATAGTTGTACGCAGCTTTCATTTTGTATGCTATATGTGGCATAAGGTCGTAAGGTTTGGCAATGGCCGGTATTTTCGGTTACCGGTGATAATGGTGCCCTCTGGTAAACTGACAAACGAGAAGAAGAAAAACATATCGAAGTTTGTGCAAGACAATAGCTGGTTAAATTTTCATTATCAAAAGTTTTTTATTTTTTTACTAGTATAAAAGGTTTTTCCAAGTTCCAGTTGTATCGAAAAGTGTGTGGTAAATTTCTCAGTTTGTAGCCCAAACCTTAACATGAAGTGACTTGTAGATGATGATGGTTGACTTGGGGCCTCATAGACTCGGAACTATACTCGAGGAGATCTTTGGGAAATCGCCCCCATCGTATGATTGGACGCCTTGGGCGGCAAATCATAGCGGCCCTTGAATCCCTTCTCCACTCTCTCTAGCTCCCTTGTTCCCGTCGGTGGAGTGTCGCCCATCAAAGCATGTGTCGCATGCAACAATAAGGAATATTTCCTCATCTAGTTGGCCAGGTAAGCGATGATTTTTCTCAACAATTCTAGGTGGGCCACCGCAACTGGGGGGGGGGGGGGTGTTCCGGATGCACTCGAGATCGATCGGTCCACAAGCTTTCTCGGGCTCAACAATGTCACCTCTACATCGTTGGACCTAGCGCTCGACAGTCTGCGATGTTGCTGGACATGACATTTAGAAGGGATCTTTCATTGTTGTTGGAGGTTCTTGTTCGTTGATCTAGCCGGGATCCATGCCATGGTGTCGACTAGTTCAGCTGGCTCAGTGCTATGTGTAGTTTGTATGTCGCGGTGGTAGCCCTAGATGATGGGAACTTTGATGTTTTGTCCACACGAGTTGGCTCATGGTTACCTTGGTAGTCGCCGTGCCATGTATGTGATCTGTCCATGCTCAGATCCATAGGCGGGACTTCTTGGCATACTGAAAGCATTGTATTGATGTGGGGGGGGGTCGGCAACAGCGACTGCCTTAGGGCTTAGGCAGTGTTCCCTTATCGAAGGCATCACTATGATTTGTCTTCGCTCTTCCTAGAGTTTCTTGTCTTCCTAGTGCTTTCGGGTGAAATGGAAGATCCATCAATATCAGGTAGAGGCGGTGCTTCACTGTTGTGTGAATCTATAAGGTCACAGACTTAACAAAACGAAATCGACTTCAGAGAGAGAGAGAGAGAGAGAGAGAGAGAGAGAGAGAGAGAGGAAATAGGGCCAAAAGGAGTTCTACGCACAACGACTCGGGTGGAGGTGCCAAGTCTTGCATGCTACCGGCAGGTGCTACACACGGTGGCTCCTATAGTGGCGATAAGTCATGCATGTTAATGCTGATCGAAGGTGGTACAACAATGATGGGAGACAAGGTGGTATGAGCCGGTAGCTGGACAAGGGATGATGGTAGAGGCGGCTTCAACAACGTGTATGCGCACTCTGGAGGAAACACAAGATTTCCGACCAAGCTATGTCAACACATGTTTGCGTCATGTATTTGCTGAAGAGGGTGGATCAAAAATTTACGTTGGGATGAAAATTTTGAGATCAACCTACGATTGGACTCGTCACTATCAGCGCACGTGCGGTGTTGCCTTCTTGAAGGGTTATCTTAGGAGTTTTATATATTTCATTTGTTTATGCCTTTTATCTTAGGAGTTACTTTCACGAAGCACAAGGCCCATTTGTCAAATTTGTTCGGCTGCTCGATTTTGCATTATCAATAATACATGACTGTGTGCATCAGCCGATGTAGAGGTCAGGATATCCTCATTTAAAAAAATAGAGTTTCACATACATGCATATTGTCCTTATCTTGTGTGGGTTTTGTTTGTACGACACCATGTAGCCACATAGGCACATAGCTACTTTAAGAGTAAGGATAATAGTATAACCAAGTGCCAACTATAATTTATTGTCATGTCATCAATTTACGCCTGACTTAATAGCTAATATATATAATATTTAGCTATAAATAAGTATTATTTTATAAATATTTGTTCCATCATACAGTGTCACGAAATATATTGAAGCATGTGTTGCAGCTCACTCTTGATCTATAACCTGTTTCTCTTCTCTTCTGTCTCATCCAACTCAGTAAAAATATGTTATTTAAATCTTTATTTACATCACATTGTCACTTGTTATACTTGCTGTAAAATGGTTTAGCTTGGGCGGTCCAACTAGTAATGGGTGGAAGAGTTATATAGTGAAAAAAGATGAAGTCATAAGCACACTCCTATGAACTAACCTGATCAGCCGTCCCCAGCTCAAGCACACCGCCCATGAAGGGGATGCAAGCAACTGTCTGAAAATGTGACCCAAGAGAAGCATGCAGTTGGGGGTCAGAAATCTGAACGGTAAACACGTCACATGCAGTGCTAATTATGATGTGATCAAAGCATGAAGTGTACTGACCTGAATAGACGCGGTCTGAATTAACGAGCAGATAGCACGACCACACACAGTTAGTATCACATAAATATAGTTAGTGTACAGATTCAGCAGACATAAGTAAAGAGCGAGAGAGACCTTTTATGCGGGAAATTAAAGAAATAGACTTGAAGACGTACATACGGAAAACGTACCTTTGCTAATAGCGCCCGTTGGAAGGTTTTGGTGTCCGCAAAATGAGCGTTGCACAGCCAAATATGTTCATTGCTCGCAAAGCTTTTGCCAGGCAACCTGATCGTACGTGTACAGCAGAACACCAAACACTTCAGTCTTGAGTAATCAAGTACAGGACTAGATCTTATCATGATAAGATGCTAGCTACTCAGGGTGGAGTCGTCCTTGGGCGAACTACATACGTACCCTTGGCCAGGCCGGAAGGCGTAGGTCATGCAGACCGTGTAGTACCACTCAGCGTCCCCGAGGTCCTCCGGCGACAGCGAGGCGGCGGGCCGTCTCGCCCGGTGGTCGCACTCGCCGGAGAGTAGCGACTCGTAGAGCTCCCTCAGCTGCTGGCTCCTCTGCAGGACGAGCTGGTCGGCGGCGAGGTCTGTCGAGTTGGTGTCTTCCTCGTCTTCACCTCGCCGTTGTAGAACCCGTCCTTCCACGTCAAAACTCTGCAACACAAACGGAGACGGGAGACGCGGGTTGCATCGTAAGAGAAGAGGAACCGACCGGTGTTAATTTGTCTAGCTTCAGAGATCGTCAAACGGATATGACCCGTATAATTATTACCCTGGGCGGCTGGTTGAGATGGACCAGAATATGGCGTAAGTCCAGTTGATGCTCCTCACGGCAGCGGCGAGCTGGCTGCTGAATTGCTTCCCCGGCGACGGCAAGGTGGGAGGAGCTGATAGTGCCATTACACCCACACTATTTCCTGCTTATGCATGCATGCAGAATTCAGAAGGTGGAGTTAGAGCAAACAAGGAAGCAAAAAAGGAAAAAAAAAAAAAGAATCAAGAAAGGAATATGCATGGTTGTGTTGTATAGTAATTAAGCATCATCTTAATTAATTTTGTTCATCATGTAACCTCTATACACCGTTCATCCACTTGTGCTTATAAACTTCTAGCCAGTTTTATCAACGAAGAGTACAGAGAGCAATTATGGTAGAAACTAAGAGAGAAGAAAGTAAGAGACAGAAACTAATGAAGCTGGCCAAGAACGGAAGAAAAAGAGTTTCCAACTAAGAAAGGCGTTGAGCTTTACTTGAGCTCTGGAGACCAAGCAGCTAAGAAGCTAGGTGCCAACAACCGTGCGTTTCCACGTACTACGCCACTGGCAACCTGTCGTCGCAGAAGAAGATGCAGCTAATATATAGGCAAGTGTACCTAGAATCCAAGACATGTTATATAGATGTTGCAGCAGACGAGCAATGATGGCTGCGACACAAGCACACAACAGCAAAGCACTGTACGTTCAAACACTATTACACCAACATGTATTTAAGACTGTCATTTTCCAGGTTTTGCATTATGCATGCTTGCTTGATTTCTCCATACTTGATGGTGAGATTGACGGGGACATGTAGGGCACCTTCACATGTGTTCCAGTTTACCAGGTCATCCAAAACACATCTAAATTTTATAAAATTCTAAGGCTGCATGCATCAATCGATGCAGAGGCCGGAGCTTCTCCATTTAAGGAAAAAATGTCATGAAATCTATGAAAAAATTAGAGCATAAACACAATGCATATCTACCGTGTTTATCATTTCACATTTTTTTCTCAAAGGTCGAGAAACAAAAAGGACAAATTAGACTATGAACGGGACCAAATTCAGACCAAATTCAGTTCTAGCTAGAGTGAATACTCAATAGTACCATACAACTACTATTTAGAGTAGGAATTGTCAGTTTTATATCTTGAGCCGCGAGTCCACATTTGAGATATGGTAGATGTATGTTGTGTCCAGGTGGTTTAAAAATCCATAATGTAGACACTGGTCAGTACAAGTTTCATCAAAATATGAAGAAGAACGAGGTCATGGTGATCAAAGAAGTGGAAGAACAAATTATGCTATGGAAGAAAGTTCAGGAGCTTGAATGTGTGATCAAATTAACTAAGCAAGATAGGAAATAAATGCAGAGAGCTCATAGAGAAGAGATGAGAGGGAGAGATAAGAATGTGCTACGATTTGTAATTGTAGTAGCTGGTTGTGCATTTGTGTTTGTGCTTTGTTCATTAGAGGGTTTGTTTGAATTAGGCGAGATGTGTAATGTTGATGTGCGTTTGAAAAAAAATTGGTTCGATAAAAATAAATAATTATGTCTAGAAAAGAATGTGTGAAATATATTTGTAGTTTGAACAATATGCTTCTACGTTTAGCAATATTTTCCCAGTTTCACAGACTGAGCAATAAATAGCAACAATAATGTAGACAGATTGAGAAATGTGTTTCTAGTTTGTGCAAAGTATAATGCTAGCTTTGGCAGATTGAGCAATATATTGCCAGGATGATAAAATGCTTCAAATATGAGATAAATATTGTCAGATTGAGAATCAGGTTGCAGAAATGACCGTATATGCTAGAACTGATCAAAATATAGGTAGATTGACCAATATGTTGCTAGATTGTAAATAAACAACAAGATATGCACCAAAAGGCATGCAAGTGGTATTTAGCTTAGGATAAACCATACATTATCTCATAAGGTTAATGCAAACAATACACAAAAGGGCATCTAGTTCAAATAACAAGTGAACACCATGATCTAGAAAGCACCATAAGCTAGACATCAGCATGAACTGGTGCATTTTAACTTGTATGGACAACATCTGCATTTGCGCCCAGGTTTGGAACCACATCCGCATTAAGATCTAGGATTGCATTACTATCTTTAGTGTTGCTTGTTGGTCACCATCTCCAAATACTAAGTAGTATGCACTTCCTCCGCATGTGGCATAGGTAGATCTTCCTCTCCTTGTACCCATGTATCCTTCTTCATGATTTTTTGCATGGCCTGGTCAGTTTGCTTCTTACCGCCTTTTCTTCTTTTACCCCGGCCTTTACCACTGATTGGTTCTTGACAATCATATTACATAGGTGCAATACAGTTCCTTCTTCTTACTTAGCCCTTACTTGGTTGCTAACCATCATCTAGGACATGTGAAGTAGTGATCCTTACTCTTCGCCTTCCCCTGAAATTACCTCTTGAATTTTTAGTAGTTACCCTCACTCTAGATTGTGGGATAGATTCTCTAGGAGTTCCAACAAGAGTAGTCTCGAGGGAAAGGTCCATGTGCCCTGTTAGGAGGCACATGAGCTCTCTCATGAAATAAGGAAATATTTTTGTCACTCGAATATTCTCTAAAAATCTTAGAAAATAATTATTCTCACTAGAATATTATCTAGAAATCCTAGAAAATTATTATTGTCAGTAGAATATTTTCTAATTTTTTTGAAAAATATTAACACTAGAATATCATCTAAAACCTTAGAAAAATATTTGTTCACTAGAATATTATCAAAAAATCTTAGAAAAATATTATTGTCACGGGATATTAATTAAAAATCTTAGAAAAATATTATTTTCGCTAGAATTGCCTAACAATCTTTGAAAAATATTATTGACTCTAGAATATTATATAAAAATCTTATAAATATTATTATCACTAGAATATTATTTAAAAATCTTAGAAAAATACCTCTTGTCTTAACTTGTACACCATGCTATTTTCTTGATATGTAGGGTCCAATGTTGGGTCTAAATTTTGTTGAACTATATTTTGTAAATGAAGTAGAATGGAAAAATAGTACAATATATTATAAATGTATGAAGATATTACAACACATACATAAATGTGTGAAGGATCATTGAATTCTTCATCTTCTTTTGACACAACTTCCTCTTGCTCAACTTGGTCACTTTGGATGTACTTGTCATGACCTTCCTTATCGTGGTCAACTTTTTACACATATAGAGCAATACATAGTCACACCATGCTTTGTGACATGTTTCCCCCCATTTTTTTATCTTCTCTCATGGTGCATTTTCTTGTTCTTTTATTCATTTCTCAATTCCTCTTCTCCCAATGTACTCCGACTCTAAGTGGAATCAACTTGTACCCATATGCTTTATAATAATTGCAATATTGTAATTAACAACCGTGAACCAAGCTTTATGGAACAATCTTCTCACTTCTACAACATGCAATTGCATGATGGCTTCGAATAACAAATAGATGACATCTTCCATATATAGTCACAACTTCTTCTAGGGCGGTCTATACTAGAGGTTATCTCAAACTCACGTGATGTCACATAAAAAATACCACCAACAACAAACTTAACCATGCAAAATGCACACCATCCAGTAAATTGGTCTAACTTTTAATCTTTGGACATATTCTGCCTAGCCAATTTCTAGGCTTCATCTTGCTTAATTTCAATTCTCTGCATTAAATTGTAAAAGATTGTGTCCAAGATTGAAAAATGGGAATCTCTCAATCTTACAAAAATAATATAATAGTCAAAGAATTATGTAACCACTTTGGTATGTTCGTGGATCTGGCAAAAAAATTATTCTTTAGTAATTCTCCCTTGTGCCCTCCTTTTGAAAATACTAGTATAAATATTTAACATAGAACTTACGTTCTGCATGTGGGAAATTTTTAGTGACAACTTTGATGAGACCCTGAAAAAATGCTGTAAAATTCAGTAAAACATGTGTTATTTACTGTAAAATTCAGCAAAGCGTGTATTACAATAAAATTCAGTACAACCTGGAAATTTTAGAATAGCATGTCATATAGCACTAAAAACCATTACAACGTGTATTACTCACTGTAAAAGTTAGTAAAACATGTAAATTGCATACCTTTAGCTTTTCACTAATTATTGTCCAAGGTACAGTGTTAGTTATATTAAAATCATCCCTTGAGGTTGTCAAAAGTCCACTCCCATGAGCTAGTGCGCTCGACGTCAACTAATCCCATAGAATAGGGTAAATGAGTCATTAGGATCAATTCCTACTATAGTTAGAATTGGACGTATGTACCTTATTTTAATGTGGCATCCATCGACACAAATCAAAGGCCTACAATCCCTTAAGAAACATCTCTTCAATGCATTGTATGAGCAATATAGTGTAGGCTACTGTTCCTATGTTTGGTCACCACACTTGTCTTCATTGCATGACAAAAAAGATAGAACCTAGATTAGATCTCCACAATTCTTGCCAACAATCAAACAATTGATTAAATTGGGATGCATCATCCTCATGGATAACTTTCAGGACTTCATTTCTTTCCCTTCTAATTTCCACCTACTTGGATACTCCCTCTGCACTTTATTAGAAAACAAATTCACATGGGTCTTCATGTTATCCCAAAATTCATCTAGGAATTTTTGAGTTAGGAAGGAAGCAGTCAATGCCTTCAACTGCCACACTCTCTCACAAATGTGAGTTCCTACATTAGCTCTTATAACAAAAAACACCAATTATGTTATCCTTTGATGCACTAAGATTCCGTGGAAACCCTTCCTTGTAATTAGCTCGAATCCTTTTTTTCATTCCTGGTTTGTTCAGTTCCACACTATTCCTTACACTCTATGCAATCAAAGCTGATCTCAAATCTTTCACATCAAAGAAGTCCATGCCCATTCTGAACACTAGATTGTTCAAATCAACTTTAAGAATAAATTCTCCAAACTTATTCCACTACTTCTCATGTTCTTCTTTACTCAAATTCGGATATGCATCCTTGAGTGCGTCATCATCCTCTAGGTCTTGCCCTTGTACTATTCCATTGTTTTCGTTCCCCTCTTTCTGTATATTATCATTGAAAAGTTCATCATCTGCTTCATAGTCACCATTCGCAAAATTAGTGCCTTCAACTTCTTGTTCCTCACAAATTTGATTGTACAAACTGTCAAAATCTCCTGCCACTAATTTTCCCGAGGAACGATTAACTACACCGGATGAGCCTTCACCTACAGGTGGTCTAGACATTTAACTTGGACTAATGACAAATATCATAGGTGGCCCTCCGTTAATGATAAAATCATCTCTTAACATTTTCAGAAAATTTCTATGGCCAACCATCAAATACAATGTATTATGATTCTCTCTAGCTTTTATCATTTCCAAGATATCTGCATCTCTTTCAACACAAACTAATCCATCACTAATTGCTTTCCCTAGTGGGCACCAATAAACATGCAACTTGCCATCCATTTCATACCCTAGTTGCTTCAAAATGTCTTCTGCCCGTAGACGAGAACAAGTTTTTGTATTACAATAATCAACATATTCAATAGTTGAGGAAATGTATGTTAGATTAACTCCTATTCCACAAAAGATGCCATTGTGCTCCAGTTCATTTGAGAAGAAGACTCCATTACATCCTACAAAACACAATGTTGTGCAATTTAGCACATCTATTCAGTTCACAATTTACTGAAAAACAGATCAAAACATTATCAACACTACACTTAATTTTATAAGCAACATTCAGTTAACAATTAACTGATTTTGTTTAGCAATATTCAAATACATTCATGTTGACAACACTGACTTCATACACTTACAGGTAAAAAATACTTTTGTGAATTACTCTTTAACATACAAACAAGATATACATTCGTCCAACAAATTCATGCAGTAACAGAGAACAAAGAAAAATTGCATGGAACAATTCATTTAACATGAAAAACTGCACTGAAAATTTAATTGGTTAATTACCAAATGCAGTCATGAAAATTTAGAGTTTGGTAAAAAAAAATTAGAGTTTGGCAATGCCATCTTGCAGACAAGGCATGGTTTTTGCATCATTTGAGCAATTCTTCAAATAAAACAAAGCTTTACCATGTTTATCTATTCGTTTTACATCAATAAAATCCAGAATCATGAGCAATACAGTTTCATTATCTGTACTGAAATAGGCGATCAAAATACATGGTTTTTCTCCGAACCAACACATTAATACCATTTCCGACGTACCTAAGGGCCAAAAAAACCTAACCCCATCCTATTTTCAGAACTAAAACGATGATGATCATCGCACCCCAAACCATGCGTAAACACGCACCCTTACAACGAAAAATAGAGAATAGAAGGATGGAAAATTAGTGTACTGTAGTCTGACGCGCTTCCTCCTCAAATGGCTAGAGCTGCGTATTTGGTAGCATCATGATGAAATCGACAATGATGACGTGCTATGCATCAACAAAGCGCTCGAGGTGGAGGGGTACCTGGTTCGAGACACATGAGGCAAGTTTAAGGGTCGGTTCGAATACAAAAAGATACAAATAGAATTGCCCAAAGGGTCATTTTTTTATTTTCTGCAGACTGACAGAACAGAGTACCTAACCATGTTATCATAGCGAGTACCAGGGGTGTTTCTTTTTGTAAAATGAGCAATCCCGACATGTCCAACGTGGCATCCACTATTTTTTTTGGATGAATATTACCATACCATCTCAAAAATCGAGTTTAAGGCATGCGGGGTCATTGTTCGCGAGATTGTGTATATGTTTGCACATGTACTGGTCAAGTTTATCTATGTCACGTGCTATTTACCCTTTTTTAGAAAGGAAGATTGTCTCCAGCCTCTACATTCGATCGATACACATAGCAATTGCCAAGGAATCATCTAGCAAATTACTACACTTTATATGCTTAATCTAACACACTACAACACCGTATATGCTTAGTACATCCTATATGCGCCCTGATATTGACGAGGTAAGAGAAAGCGTAATTTATGAGGAAGGGGCTGATATATCAACATAACAAACTGACCTTGACAAGACCTAAGTAGGACAAAGGCGATCTTCACTTTCAATTTTTTTTGAAACAAGAGAAAAGCTTTGCCTTTTATATTAATATAGAAGAAGCAAACATGATACGGCCGAGGATAAAAAGAAAAGATCACTGCTAGAAATGATACGGCGCCAACGAGGATCCAGATCAACCTACTCCATCTAACCTATCTGAAAGAAAGATTGTCATTTCCTCAACTTATGAAACGACGGGTCAAAGTGGCGGGACGGTGCGAGGAGGTTCTGACGCAGCCTGGAACCAGGTAGCAGATCAGAAGGAGACGTCCAGCACCGCCGGTGGCGGGAAATCACTGCCCCCGAGGCCAGCAAGGGCAATCAAAGCTTCATCCGCTGCTGTCATAGACGGCAAGTTAAGCCTCAAGAGTGTCGTCAACGCATCGATTCCCAAATCAGAGAGCGGGCTCTTTTGAGGGTGCTCGCAAATTCGTTCATGATTTTTGGAAAACGAGGCAAAAGCTTTGCCTTCACTTTCAATCAATTAGTGTCACCAAGAAGGCAAGGACCCAAGGTATCTATGGGGAATGAGTGCATGATTTTTGGCTCCCGGTCTCCCGTCAGCTTGGGATTTTAGCAAATTCTAAAATTAAATTTAGGAGTTGCAAAATTCTAATAGAAATCCTTGATGCATACAAATACGTTCTACATGTTTGGAAAGTTTTATTAAATAATATTGATGTATAAAAATCACAAAATTGTGGCTCTAAAAATGGAAAAACTTGACTTTGCTCCCTATATTTGTCCTCTTTTGTGTAGATTTAATATGGAAATATATCTCTTTGAAAATTTGGTCATACATACTATACATTTATAGTTACTCGTATAATAAGATTTTTTAATTTAAAATAAGTTTCTGAAATTTTAAGGGCTACTTGAAGGTCGTGAGTAAAAATACTATTCGCGGAGCAGTGCAGCGCTCTATTCCTAGTCTCCAACTATACACATCACTTAGTATAGTAATCGGAATAAATGCGGAAGGTGACGGAAAATGCTCGTTTGCCCTGGGTGGCAGCTGCCCCGCGGCATCTACGGTAAGATGCAGGACACTGGCTTGAGATGGAGTGTATAGCCGGTATTGAAGGCCAAAATGCTTGCGGGTAAGAGACGTCAACGACAAGACTTGTCAGCTGTTTGCTGTTTGAGGAGCCAATGGCTGACAGTTTTGACTTTTGAGGCGCCAACATGTGAACATTTTGAAGTAACTTCTTTTTTACCCAACAATAATAAGAGCACCAAAATAATGAAAATATTTGATCGGGGAGCGGATGCATGCGCTCAGCTGGAATTTGCACGACTGTACGTAGCAAGATAAAAATCATGTCATCCGTTCATTTAAAATGCACTGCTTTTGTAAACCTTACGTTCAGGTTCCGAGCAAAATAACATATTTTATTTTGTCACCCGAACATTAAGATGTCATTCTAGAGAAACTCCTTGTAGCTCCCGAGCATACTAAAGCTTATTTTCTAAAAAAAAAAAAAGTCTACTTCACAGGAAAATGTAAAACAAAATATAGAACTACACCATAGATCTAATACCATAATATGTACGCAAAAGTTTTATAAAAAAGTTTTTTTTGCCACCTTATAGACAAAAAAATCTGGATAAAGTGAGTTATGTTTGAATGAGGCTTGTTGGAGCCCGAGCTCCATGTAGTTTGTTTTCTCAAAAATACAAATTTTGCATTTTTGTTTCAAAAATCGGGAAAAAAATCCCAGATGCAGATAATGATAAGATCTATAAGTGTGCAAATTTTTAATCTAAATTAGTTGTATTGTGGGCTGGAAAAAATGACAAATGGGTGGATTTGGATTGTGAACACTACGCCGTTCAAAAAAATGAATTTTTGCCCTTTTTTGTGTAGCCCATAATACAA
Organism: Puccinellia tenuiflora; assembly: GCA_012064385.1. Lineage (NCBI taxonomy): Eukaryota > Viridiplantae > Streptophyta > Magnoliopsida > Poales > Poaceae > Puccinellia > Puccinellia tenuiflora. The sequence continues at coordinate 293,400 of QRDG01000096.1, forward strand.
TGTATTTTAATTTTAAATTTTACTTGATTATAGATCTAGACATTATCTACATCTGGAATTTTGTTCTCGACTTTTGGAAACTAAAAAGGACTTATTTCGAATTTTGCAAAAAACGAGCTACATGTAGCTCGGGCTCCATTTGCGTTGTACCCTTTTAAGTCGACGCTATAAATCCAGGGGGGGCATCCACACCCTTTTCCAAAAAATGCATTTTATATGCTAAATATCAAAATTCTAAACGAAAATTTCACACATACATTCCATGCGCGGTCGAAGAACAAAGCAACACTGTCTATGAACTACTTCTCGCAAAGAAAAAAAAAGAACTACAGAAATAATACATCGATCTTTTTCTTTGGGCAACAAATATGACGAAGTCGAAATACTGTCAATGGATTATTGAAACGTTACCGTTTTTAGCGTACTCTCGCATGAAATAGATTAGTTAGTCTGTAAAACACAATATGCATGAGATAAATGTGGCCCTTTAACGGCATTAAATCATGACCGCAGTTTCATAGCTACCTCTGTTTGACTGGGGTATTTTTGGCTCTCGAACTCCATGGATACCCGTGGTTAGAATTTCATTTTTTTTACAAAAATACACACAAAGATGCAGATGTGTTTTCATATATCTGTAAAACTTTATTAAACAATTCGTAAGGTACAGAAAAGATAGATTTGCAGATCAATAATAGCAAATAGCGGATCCATTTTTACCCACATATTTTCTCTTATTTTGTGTAGCCCACGAATGAATATGTGGAGCAGTGATATTTGGAACGTACATAGACACACTATATGCACAATTGTACAAGAAACTTCGGAGAATTTTGGGGATTTGAAAAAAATATGTTTTCAATTTGTTTTAGATAAGCACAATGTGGCTCAGATTCTATTATGCATTTCCGCCTCTATTTATATAGATTAATCTGAGTAGTGGTTACTCTCTTGTGGGCCTGTGAGTGGTACGTACGCAACCAAACGTGCACAAATAGTCAAATCGTAGAAGCTAGCAGCGTCACCATTCCTGGGCACATCAAAATCAATGCTGAAAACGACCGATTTGTAGGCTAAGCAATAATTTACTTCGTTAACAAATATACGCCGATGATTCGTCACAAAATCAGTGTGGTGGGGGCAGCCAATCAGAAACGGCTTGACAGACTTGTAGCTATGCGCGAACCTTTCCACATCACGATCGTCTGTTTGCTTTCAAATGAAATGAATTTTATGACGTCGTGTAGACTAGCCATTACGAAAAGGGAGTGGTAGTATGGGTATTTATTTCCCTTTTTTAGAAATGTGCTCATTTTCCTACGGCGATGCTATTTTACAGTGTCAGACCCTTTGTTTGTTACTAGCAATTTCTCTCCTAACGCATTCTTCCTCGTGCCGCTTTTGGTATGGTGGTGTTTGCTTGATGTAATTTCTTCTGCTAGCGTTTGCCACTTTGAAGTTACACGATCACAATCAACGTGGAGATCTAACTTTGCGTCAGGGAGATCTAACATGGCCGCCCTGTTAAAAAGGGTTGGCATGGGGTTTAGATCTCTTATGGTATTGCGAATGAGCCCCGTGGCTCAATGGTTAGAGTTGGCAGTGGCCATCTAACCCACCCAGGTTCGAGTCCCTTTGAGAGGAATATTCTTCAGTGGGAGGCGACGTTCCCGTCGACAACGAGACGCATGTGGTGACTTCGTCAATCTCAACACTCGATCCGCCGGCTCAGTTCATCGGAGGTGCTCATAGGGGTAGGGTGTGCGTGTGTGCGTTCATAGGGGTGAATGTGTGCTCGTGTATGTGAGCATCCGCGTGTGTTCTGTGTTTCGCAAAAAAAAAGATCTCTTATGGTATTAAAAAAAAGAACTATTAACATCATTTGAAATAGTGAGAGTCTAGGTGACCCCGCTAATCAAGGGTTTATTAATTCATAAAATGGCACAAGGAACATGTTTAGATTTTATCGCGGTATTGGTGTGTCGTGGTATTATCATGGCGAGAGATGGATGAGGATTAGGACGAAGCCCTTCTGCACAATAAGTAGGAAAGATGGTTGCCCCCTACTCTCCTTATATAGGGCATGGGGACGTGCCTTGGGGGAAGTTATTCCATCCCACCTAGGGCCGACCGCACCAAAGGTGTTCCGCCCTTAGGACTGGTGCACTAGGAGGAATGGGGCGCCCCAAACCCTCGCCGCCCCCTTCCTTTCCCAAGTAAACTGGGGGCGCCTGTCGAGGAATGCCTCATTTGGTAGGGCCACGAAGCGAGGCGACCCACAAGACCAAGGTAGCCAATGGTCGGCTCACAGCAGCATCACTCCTTGGACTTACACGTACCAGGTTTGGCCGACTCAAGACCATGCGAAGATGGAACCCAAGTACAATACGGTGGTTCAACTTGTTGAGCAAGGAGGCAGAATTCATAGACTCCAAGTAGGACACTGACGAACCAATGAGTTACCTTGTAATCTTGGAGCCAGTGTGTATATAAAGATGGCTCCAGGTCCTCTCAAACCTAAGCAATCACAAGTCTGTAGTTCTATAGCAATAGTAATTTCGAACCGCCAAGAGCGATTCCGCAACCTTGTAAGCGAGACAATCGAGATCAATACAATCAAGCACGAGTAGGTCTTTACCTCCACTGTGAGGGGGCCAACCTGGGTACATCTTGCATACCAATCTCGACCCGGATGACTCCCAAGTCGCCTAGCTTCACACCTTCGATAAGTCATCCTATGATTTGACATATGTCATGTCAACCCCAAGACAGCCCCCCACTTCAGCCCCTCACCTTAGCCCATGTGGCTGCCCCGACTTAGGTTGAACCATGTGGGCGGCCCATGAGATCCTCCAGAATATTCTAGAAAGTTCTATACTCCTCTAAAACATTTTTGAATCGTTTCGATACTTTTAGAGTTCCCAGAACTTTCCCGGTACTCTAGAACTCGTCCGGTTTCTCTCCCAAACTGTTTTCTACTTCCCGGAAATATTTCGGTGGCCAACTTGTGCACCGTTGATGTTCGAAAGTCGGGGCGACGACTATACAACCGTCGAGGTGTTTATGGTGTTGGATCTTGGTGCTTGGGTGGTAGAGTCGTCGACTAGGCTGTGCGGCCTTGGGGATGGGATGAGCTTCATAAGTGTTTTGGAAGCCGGGCGGTGGCCCCGGAAAGCTTCGATGTGTTGTAGGGTGATGACCCACAAGTTTAGGGGATCCACCGTAGCTTTTTCGATAAGTACGAGTGTCAAACCCAACGAGGAGTAGAAGGTGTTGACAAACGGTTTTCAGCAGGACAGGTTTTCAAGGGGTTTTATAGTAGCAAGGAATTTGAAAGCAAGTAGGTAAAATACGAAAAGTAAAAAATTCAGCGAGTGGCCCAATCCTTTTGATAGTAAAGGATAAGCCGGTTGTGGTACTTATAATGATTAAAACGTTTCTGAGAACACACAGGAATTTTGTCGAGTTACTTCGTCACACGTCATTGCTTAGCTTCCATCGTTTTGATAAGTGTTGTGTGGGTGAACCTAAACTAGCATACTACCCATACTTGGACTCATACACTCTTGTGATTATACCCCTTGCAAACATCTGCAAATATAAGAAAGTAATTAAGATAAATCTAAAAGAAAAATTAAACTCTGAGATCATATACTCCCTCGTGCACCGGTTTATGAATTGGGGTTCAAGTTCTTTGTCACTCCAGCAACCCTACCATAAGCAAACCAATCACAAAATGCATTTTCCTAGGCCCATAAAGGTAAAGTGCCATGTAGTCGACGTTCACATGACACCACTAGAAAAATATATCACAACTTAAATATCAAACCATTGAACATTCCTCAATTTAACATGACTACTAGCAACAAGACTGTTCCCATGTCCTCAAGAACTAAACGAACTACTCAAGAGACAACATGGTGATCATGATATGAATATATGATGAACAATCTGGTCATAACAATCTTTCACCGATAAAACTTAATAGCGTCAACTACAAGGGGTAATCAACATCGATAAAATTACTCTCAAAAATAGATACGAGTTACAACTTGAGATTGGACAACCGGATGGAGTGTAGGTGAAGATGGACATGGTGGTGATGATGATCTCGATGATGCCCGGCGTGATGACGACGATGATGGCCATGATGTCCTCCTCCGAAAGGGAATTTCCCTGGCAGGAATCTGCCTATCGAAGGACCTTTTCTCATTGTCTGGTTTCCGCCTCCGAGGCGGCGACGAAAAAAATACGTGATAATGCTCCAAGAGTTTTTTAGGTCAGGACGAAGATATACGTGAAGAGCGTCGGGAGGCGAGCCACAGGGTGCACACGTGGGTCGGGCCCACCTCTCCAGCTAGACCCTCGGGTGGGACCCGCGTGGCCACCTGGTGACCCTCCTTGTTGGCGCCTTCTGGCTCCGTGGCTCTTTTCCGTTATCTTGATCGCTCGAATTTTCTGTGCTTTTTGGGGATTTAGGAAAATAGGCATCCCTTCGATGGTCTTTTACCCTCCTTTCTCGGTGTCCGGTGTTTTGTCCCTCAATCCCTCATGGTTGTAAATCGTGCAAAATAAGATAAAATAACATTAGAACAATACTATAATATAAAATATATCAATAAGTAAGTGGAAATTATGATATAAAATAGTGATGCAAAATGAATGTATCATGTTATGGTTCTGGCCATCCGGGTGGCAGAGTGATTGGCCCAGACGGAGCGCGGCTACGAGCGACGTGAAAATCGTTTTTTCTTATGAAAGCAAGGGCGGCGCCTCTGAACTATCAAGGTGTGTGTCAGCACTAGCCACTCGAGTACCATAGTGGTTGGCTCGTCTTGCGCGTGGCCTCTGCGCTGATGTGTGCACGTGCGTGCATGCGCGTGTGGGTGGGTGTGCGTGCATGCATGTGTGTTGCAAATGTATTGATTTTAGCTAGTTTTCTTATTAACTGGTCAATTCTTCTTACTTAGTGAAAATACAAAGCTCTTGCCGGTGGCTCGAAAATAATAATTTGGATTATATAATGCCACCAAAGTCATTTATGTCATATTTTGTTGGCTCATTGATCCGGCCGGATTTCATAGAAATTTTGGAGGATCTCAATCCTTATAATTTTGTTTTTCTATGTAGGCTGTTTGATTCACAAAATTGGAGTATTAGGATTTTTTTTTGTAAGAAATGCTTTACACTTAATGGGCCTCTTTGGTCGTAAGATTCTAAAAGGCAGAAATAGAAAGAAGTAGGATTGGGAAGACATTGCCCTATTGAACCTTACATCATTACATGAACCAAAACCACTGGAATTTATAATAGAAACTTTCCTATAGAATTTGCAGTATGGAATGATTATCACTGAATCAAAAAAAAAAATCCCTGAAGTTGAAATCAATGGATTTTTTCTCTAGAATTATAAGCAAAGTATACAATACGAAAAAATTTATGATTTTTCCTATTCCAACATTTTGAGAGTCGTGCAAATTTATGAGAGAGGTCCAAGTAGATTGTATAGATTATGTGTTTTGCACTGGAACTGAAATCATGTTAAAATCTTCTTCCTCCATTTTCCAATGCTCCATTCATTTGGACTGACGGAATAATGCCAAACCAAAGAAAACTCTCCTATTCCTCTATTTTGCCGTAGAACCAATGAGGCTTGTGTGTGCAAGAATAGCGTTTTCGGTCCAAATTCAAGTGCTAGACTGTTCTGGTTGATAAAAGACACCAGATTTTTTCTCATTTTGTCATTTCGACGGCCCGCAAGTTTGACCGGGATATGTGATGTGAGTGTTTAGTCACTAACTACACTTTGACACGAAATGTATGTAGCTTAGCTCAGTCAGGAGACGGGTACGTACAAACGTAGCTGTCACATCTAAGTTTAAGTTCTCCTAGTTTTCTTCTCACTCATATTAGTTATTGGAAAACGAGGCTGTTTTCTTGATTGATGGGTATATTTGGCAGGAAGTGTATATTTTTTCCAAAAAAAGGAGGGAAACACCCCCAGGGAAGTACAGTATGTATATGTATGGCAAATAATGTGTGGCTCAAGATTGTACTCAGATTGAACCAAACAGCTGGTTGTAGCAAACGCGTACGTGTCCCCGCTGATCACCGTTAATTAGAGGCCTACACTATATATACATCGATCGCTGCCAGGGAAGACGACAAGCTTTTTTTGAGGGAAGAAGACAAGCTACACACACTGTCGTCAGTGTCGCGACGCAAGAAAACAGCACAGGAGTGTGCGGTCTTCGCCGACTGGGATTGGGCGGTGGCTCTAACCTACACGTATCAATGGTGATCGCATTTACCTCCGCCATTTACGTGTCTACCGTCCAGTGATCTTACATTACCCTGCATAAATGATCTGTACCCTGTCTTGAGCATATCGCGCGTTCATATTTGATCTCTCGCACGCAGAATGTTGATTCTAACGCATATGCGGACAACACTTTGAGTTAGGCCCTGCCTAGCTAGCTAGGTGGAGCACGAGGGTAAGATGGCAGCGGCCGGGAGGACGGGCTCTCACTCTCACTGGACGGGAGAACGTGTACGTCCGTCCTTGGACGACAACGAGCTCCAAACTCAAGCAAGCCGCGGCGCTGTCGGACGAAAGGCAAATTGGTTTCCGCCTAGCTCCGTCCGTGAGAGACCACGGGAGCGCGCCTACGTAGCCTGGCTTGATCGCCGGTGACGAGACTGATCCTGTGTTTTTTGTCCAGCAGCGAGCGAGCGAGCGAGCGAGAAAAGTCCAAGAGTAGGACTGTGCCCTCTTGTAGCCTGTAGTTGTAGGAGGTCGACGGATCGACGAAACGTCGCGAGCCAAAATGAATGGAGCATTGGAAAATGGAGGAAGAAGATTTGGCAACGCCTTTTGGCAGAGATCGAGATCTCGCCGTCTCGTCATGGCAAAAGCCCAGGATCTGGAGTAAATGGAGCCGATTCTTCCGCGACAGCCATCGCTACCGGATGGGAGGTTCCAAGCCGGCCGGCCGCCGGTCTGGTCCGCGTCATGGCGGCGATGGCGTCACGCACGCTGTGGACTGAGGAAGAAGCTTCGCAGGCAGCCCAAGTTTCAGCTCACGTGCCGGTGGCAATCTGTCGGACTGGCGACGGCGGATCCGGTGTACGTTCGTCGATCGATGCGGAGGTCGGAGGCGACAGTTGATTAATCAGCGTTTGTTGAGGCGCTAGGCCAGCACGGCTCCACATGCTCGCCGCAGACGTGTGGCTCCAGCCGCGGTTTCCATAAGAAGGGACGTGAGCTGTGCCTGCGTTTCCCTTGATCTGAAACGTCGCCTTTCACGGACGTGCCTTCCCAAGGTTAATGAAATTTGCTTTGTACTACTAGTATGATGATGAATCATGCGTTTAGGGATGTCGTGTAATTAATATGCTTGAGCTAATTACTCATGCTTGATCTGAAACGTCGCCTTTCACGGATCATGCGTTTTCCATGAAAGGCGACGTTTGCTTTGTACTAGTATGATGATGAATCATGCGTTTAGGGATGTCGTGTAATTAATATGCTTGAGCTAATTACTCATGCTTGATCTGAAACGTCGCCTTTCATGGGAGTAGGTACTACCCATCCCTATTTGCTTAATGGTTTTGCTAATTGGCTCAAGCATAAACTAGCTCCAACCCCAAGCAAGCCGCTGCGCTGTCGGACGTGGATCAAGGCCTAGTTTATGTCTCATACTTTACTATTTGTTTAACACTTTTGCTAATTTTACTTTGACCGGAATTCTTTTTTTTAGGAGTGACTAATTCTGAGTTGATTAAGATTAAGTTAATTCAGGTGAAATAACACTGGCATGATGATTTCGCCCCGGCGTGTCCGTTTGTGCTGAACGCCACTAGTAAGTGGGGCCCAAGAACCGGCCCACGCTAGGGTTATCACTGGTGTGGCCCAAACGGCCCGCGCCAGTAGTAGTTTGGTGTGCGAGAAAACGGTTACTACTTACGCCGGCCCACTCAATAATCCTTATCCACATCCGCCAGCCGCAATCGACCCCTCTCCCCACCGACCCCCGCATCGCGCCGCCGTTGCTCTACCATCCCCGCGCCGCTGTCCCCCTACCTTGATTCGCCTCGTCGTGGAGCCGCCTCGTCCCCTTGCAAGGGATCCGCCCCACCTCCGCCGCACCTCCCCCTCCCCACCGCCGCCGTCTCCAGCCGCGTCAGCGAGTCCGGCCACATTCCCTCATTTAGTGTAGTGTAGATTAATTATTGTATAGATTTTTTGTTAATTTAGATGTAGATTAGTAATTGTGTAGATTAAATTCTTAGATACTAGTTGGTTTAGATGTGTAGATTAAATTTAGTGTAGTGTCCATTTAGTTGTAGATTATTATTGTGTAGATTAAATTTTTAGATATTAGTTGGTTTAGATGTGTATTTTAAATTTACTGTGGTGTATGTTGGTTACAAATAGTGCTGTTTAATTATGTATTGTGTTGATTTTAGATTTAGTTGTGTAGATTTATGTATTGTGTAGTTTTAGTTTTCTTAGTTCTAATGAATCATTTTTCAATTACGTTTTAGTTTTCCACGATATGGCTGGGTTTACTGGTTTGAGAGAGATTATTAGGAAGAGGGATGGGAGCCACGTGTATGGGTGTCTGATCCATATTGGTGGGGCTAAGAGATGGGTTGGCCAGTGGTCGTACGCGGAGCAGGCGGCGCGCGCTTACGACCACTTTGCCATCGAGGAGTACGGGGATCGTGCAGTGAAGAAACTCTACTTCCCCGCGAATCGCCACCGCGTGGCTGAACTCACACCGTCGGGAATCAGACATTTCCCAAGTCCATGAAGAAGGAGCACAGCATGGCCAAGCAGCAGATCGCATGGCGCAACTCCCGACCCTAGGACGACTCGTTGGTGAGGGGCCTCATGTAGGAGCCGGATCTGATGGCGCATCAGTATTAGGTGTTTGGGTCGGTGCAGCCTCGTCCCACGGTGCCGGTCCTTCTCACGACAACGGTGCAGGTCCTTCCCAGGAGAAGGAGGAGCGGTTCTTCGACTCGGACGACAGTTTCTAGAACGAGGAGGAGGAGGATTACGATGTGCAAGATGACATGTTCTGGGAGAAGGTAGAGGAGGACATTAAGAAGGAAGATGCCAAGAAGGCCAGGGGTGGCGAGATGATCGGTTTGAAGTTTAGTATTCTAGCTTCTAAGATCAGTTTAGACTGTTTAGTGTGTAATATGCAACTTATCGTATTAGAGTTGATGTTTAGACTGTTTCGTGTATAATATGCAACTAATCGTACGTAGCCGAGTTATCTAGAGATCAAATTTGCTAATTAATGTATGTTTAATATATGCTCCGTAGTCGAGTTTATAATGTGGTATGCATGGTTTATGCTGATGTTTTCGATGATGTGCAACGGACGAAGACATTTTTGGTTTTTTTTTTGGATGTATATATGCCGCAAATGAATATCACGTGTGCTAGTCGGGGCTACGCTAGATGCAAGGACAAGAAGTTTGTTATAGTGCTTCCAGCGCACTTTCAAGCTGTGACAGTACTTTTGAATTCCACTTTATGATTGTTATTATGAGACTACTTTTCTTTGTTGATAATTGTTAAACATCTATATATGCTTGATCCATGTGCCAATGATTCAACTCTTGAGCATTATTAGTTTGAACGTTGGAGGAAAGGACCTACTGATATGTACAACAACATTGGTTCTACATTTATCTTGGTCCTTTTGTTCGAACGCTTGGAAGTTTATGATGTGCACTATTTATATGAGGCAAATTTTTGGTTATGCATGTTCTTTGGTAAATATTTTATTATCTCATTGATTTAAATGATGCACTATCTAGTCTCACATTATTCTTTTTTTATATTTTGCTCAGACCATCCCATGCAGTGCAAGGCTTGACTTCATGATGCATGTCAGGAAAGTCATTCGCCAGGAAGGAACATTTTAGGTCACTCACGTCTAGTTGAACAAGCCCAAAGACTTCAGGGTTCGTGTCACCAACGAGTTGGAGAGCCCTTGTACAGGCTTACAGGATGGAAGCCAGAAGGAGGTGGTTTCTCTATCTTGACTATGGTGATACCGACATCGGTGTATTTTACAACGTCGCTGCCACTGACTCTTCTAAGTTCTCTGAAGACGACAGTCAAGACCCAAAGATGATGGCACCATTGTGTTTCAGAAGGAGGAGGAGGACTCCACCTAGCTAGTTACTTCCATCTAGCCGTATGTATTATGTTATAGCTAGCTACTAATCGGAAATCCATTTCGGGTAGTTGGTGCAGATGCACCCACTGCCCAAAAAACAAATTTCCAAATGTCAAAAAATTTAAAATAAATTTTTTGCATATACTTCAAGACATTTTGTGCTAGCACAAAAAAAATCGTGGTGAAAAGACATTTTTTGTGAGCTGTGCAAAAAAGACAAATTCGGGCAATACAAAATGACTTTGTACGGGACATGTTTTTGTCTTTTTTGCACAGATCACAAAAAGTGTCTTTTCACCGCGAAACTTTTTGTGCTAACACAAAATTTCCTGATGTATATCCGATTTTTTTTTAGAATTTTTTAACATTTTGAAAAGTTTTTTAAAAAAATTTACACAACGGGTGCAGATGCACCCGTGACCCGAAACGCTGCCTCCACTACTAATAAGTTACTCTGGTATATATGCATGCTAGCTACCTACTACTACTTGTTGATGAACATTTTTGTCTACTATTACTGTTCTGATATAACCTATATATTGCTGAGTCTAGAAATGGCGCCTAGAAATTTAGATTAAAAAAAATAGCGTGGCCTTCAAGTTCCACGTCACCGATATACATTATCACTGACGTGGACAGACTGACACGCCGTGATAGAGCATTGCCTGCGTGGGAGGTCACACGTCAGTGATAGGAAATACCACTGGCGTATCACTGGCATGGACCTCCCTCACCAGTAGTAGCAAAAACGCCATAGGTATGGCGTTCCCTTGTAGTGTTACCCATTAATCTATGTAAATTGTTTATACAATTACACTTCTTGTAATTGAAAGGCAATGCTCCCACCCGTTTACTCGGAAAAACAATGCACTTCTACGGTTTTGTTACAACGGCCGTAAAATATGCGTTTTTGTGCAACTTCTTCTTTAGAAAATTGTAACTTAAGTTTAATGTTAAATTGAGATTCACTTTACGAAACAATAAAATGCATAGGTGATCGCTGAACTTTTCGAGCAAACCCTCCTTAGTCACTGTAATTTGGAATGTCCTAGACGGTGTCCGCAACTTGCAACGTCAGCTAATTTGGAATATCCTAGACCGTGAACAATGACCGTCGATGGGCCTTCAAATCATATTTTAACACTGTAACCTGCTTATGTCGAAGTACAGTGACCAATGCGGACCTGGTCCACTGAGGGTGCATTTTACTATTTAAGAAACGACTGAAACTTAGGAAAGTCCCGATCAACCTAGACATAACGCTCGCTACTAGCTAGTACCAGTTTCTTGTGTGCTGTACTCGGAGATAATATCAGCCAAAAAAAATTGTGCCAACAAAGCTGTTCCAATTGCATATCTTGCTCTGTATGACTGTATCACTGCCATATATTGCCAGCCGGAGTTTGCTCAGACTTCGTATAGTTTGCCTTTCATTTGCACTGCGCTGTGTGGCTCTTTCAAGTCACCTACGTCGGTGGTTGCACTAGGGATCGAGTACAGATTTCCAGAACGGATGAAGCTTGGGATACCAACCGTAGGCTGTAATTATAGTCCTATATAGGAGTAGTTATCTTGTGTTCTTCAGTGGACAGCATTCAAACATGCACGGCAGTTTATTCATCACTCATCTGCATTCTCGATGATTCGATCCGACAGCAGCTTGCAACACGTTTTCACTGGACTAAACTGCTCCTCGCTCTCACTATCGCGGTGTTCATCTGCAGTTGATTTAGGTGTCAGCATTCAGTGCAAACTAGTGACATGACAGCTATGCGGATCCCTGAGCAGGACTGCAGGAGCACTGTCTAATCATCGATGAGAAGGCTGGAAACATGTTTATATCTTGTAGTTTGGAGTGAACAATATTCATCATACCTGCACGGCTGCACGGAAATTAATTCATCAACCATCCGCATTTTCATTGCTTCGATCAGACAACAGTTTTCCAGGTGTTTTCACTGGACAGGACTCAACCGCTCCTCGCTCTCACTCTCGTGGTGTTCACCTGCAGTTGGCGTAGGTGTCAACATTCAGTGCGGACTACAGTGTAAGAGCGGACAGCATGCATCAAATAATTCAGAAACCAAAGTACAGAATACTACTTCTTGAAGGAATTGTATAGTTGCATAGCCCCATTTTTACAAATATTTCACGATTAAAATGGTACTGACAATTGCACTGTGTTCTGCGTAAAGCAGGCATTTCAGCTGTTGAATGGGTATCACTGTAACTCTGACCACAACAAATTCATGTGCCTTAAGTTTCCTATAGGTTTATAGATGTTGGCCTTCCTTCGTCATGTTCGGTGAACTCAACAGATGATTACCAGTAAACAACCAACAAGAGACATGTTATATCTGCACCTGGTTTCAACCGCACCATTGAAGGTATAATACAAACCATATATAGGCCTGCTCTCAGAAGAAACTTAAACTGTCTATATAATGATGCCTTTGTAGTCCACTGCCGTAGTAGTAATACAAAGTAATTCACCAAGATTACCTAGGGTAAGGATAGACAAAAACGCAGAGCTGTGCTCTAACGATCACTGCAGCATGCTTTTGCAAACCAAAGCTTGAACAACGAAGTGGAAAATGAACAGCTTCGTTGCGTTTAGAAGTGACGGTTTCATTTGCAAAAGGACAGAAACAGATACCGAATCACCCGACTTCCACACTCGCCCCTTCTGGCACAAACAATCTTCGCCGGCGATGCGTCCTGACGTTGTGAAAGAGACTCGAACTAGAGAACATAGATGATCCACCCTAAAAGACGTTCCTCAGATGGTGCAGCTTACCTCTGAACATGACATCATATCGGACAGCTTCAGGTCGCTACTCGGCAAAATGGGCTTTACTCTTCTTTTTTTAACACAAGGATTTTCATTAAAAGCTCAACAACATTTTACATAGAGTAGCGAGCACATGGCATCTCTAACAGAGCAAGCAACATCTGCTTGTAAGCTAGACAAACATGTGAAAGTAAAGGTTCTGCCCTGTAGTCTAGTAGCTAGCTTAGCATGGAAATCTGCTTTGAAGTTCAAGCTTCTGTGAACATGAAAGACCTTCTGATGATTGAAAGAGGGTGTGCCGAAGATCGCAGCTAGTTGAGGCCTGATTTCCCAGTGACCTGGAGCACCGATAGTGCTGTAAGTAGCAGCAGCCTTCGCTAGGATTGCACTATCTGTAAAGTAGGTGACCTGCTGGAGCTGAAGGTGGTGTGCCAAATTTGCTGCAAGAAGAAGGCCAAAAGCCTCGGCCTGTAGCACTGAGGAAGCTGGAGGCGAAATAGAAGAAATGAAGAGCTGTGAGTTGTGCGTGGTATCTGCAAACTGGATATATAATCCTAGCCCTGCTGGCATAGGAGAGTTGGTTTGTTCCTGATTTTGCTTCCATGAAGCATCCACAAAGATTTTTGTGCCTGGAATATTAAAAGGTGTGGCGATGGTTGTTCCTGGAGCAACGGTTGCTTGCTGGCCGACCTGCAAATCCTGCAAAGAGGGAGAAGTCCTTGGATTGTTTTCCTGGAGTTGTTGCAAGTTATGTTCTTCATTAGAGAGATATGATTCTTCAATCTTGTTTCCCTGCATAATAGCATTTGAAACAGCAATAACCCGGGCAGGGCTAGAGTATTTCCTTTTTTTTTTTTTTTGTACAAGGTGAGGGGTCTAGAAGACCCCAGTGCTGCATTAAAATCCAAACGGTGGGTACAAATTACACAGAGAACCTTGTAAAATAAAAGCCTCTAAAGCAGTCCCCGCATTTAACAGAAAGGACCCTGCAGGAATTTCTAAAACGCGATCAAGGCCAGGGTCGTCTCCACCGTGTTCATCGTCAACGAGATCCCGGATCCGGCCTCCTGCTATCAACCAGCGGGGACAAACCACTTGCTGATTGAGAGGAGTGCAACGCCGGCCGAAATCTCCATCCAGGGCCTCCAACTTGGAGGTTGAGAGAGCGCCGTCTGCACGGCGGCTGAGGTGGCCATCTCCACGGATCGCGGCGACATCGATGTCAACCGCGTGATGAGCTCGAAGCAGCACGAAGACCTGCCTCATCCCAGTAGCACGAGTCGGGCTTCCAACCTCTCCCTCGCCGCCACGGCCGGCCGAGAGGATGAAGACCAGCAACACAACACCAAGAAGAGGCCAGGGGCGACAGTGGAAGCGCTTATTCAGCAGGAGTCTCACCTGGAGACCAAAATCTGGCGTCTCCCACCAAGGAAGCTCGTCGAATAGGCCAGCAAGCGACGCCATGGCACCGCGCCAAAGTGCCTGAGCGGAAGGAACTCCCCACCGCTCTGGAATCAGGGCTTCATCTCCACCGCTGCTTCCCTCTCCCTCACCTCCACGGCCGGCCAAGAGAGACAACAGTAGCAGACCTGAAAACCAATTCACAGAGCAGCTCGACGGAGCTTTTATTGCAAAAACAGAGGTGCTGGTAGATCTCCATCCCGTCGCCTTTGGCTCCAACCGCCGGAGCTCCACGACGAGTAAGACCATCACCAGCGAGACCAAGATCCAGCTCCATGGACTCGATCTCCACCTCCCGGCATAAAGCCAACAACGGGGCATCAAGCCCAAACACGGCAAACAGCCTAAAACAACAACTAAGCTAAACCTAAACTACTCCGGCGCCTTACCTGCACGAACCCCAGCCGGCTAATCCAGCGGAGCGGCCAGATCGGCCCGGTATTCTGTGGAAGAGACTCGAGGTACTGTGGAGGAGCGAGAGCGAGGAAGGGGGAAAAAGAAAGGCCCCCAGAACGGAGCCTAGCAGTCATTTCTTGCCTTCCACAAACACCAGAGGAAAGTGGATGAGCTTGTTAAATTGATCTGGGGATGCCCGGCTGATAACAAAGCTTCTATCATGTCAGGAATACTACGATTCGAACAAGCTAGGATTTCAGTTTTAAGGTACCAAGGATGACTATACCAAGCTGCTTTGGAGAAAGGGCATAGAAAAAGAAGGTGCATGTCATCTTCTACAGAACCACACTTAGAACATTCATGTTTAATATGCTTTGAGAATCTACTTGCACGTTTACCTGTGGGGAGTGCCTTACGAAGAAGACGCCAAGCAAACGTTTGGACTCAAGGTGCCAACGTTCTATCCCGCCAAACCTGATTAAGCAAAGAGATAATCTGCGGGGACACTTCTTTGGGTTGCTGGCTGACAGGGAGCGGAAGATTATTGAAACAAAGCTTGTAGGCGCTCTTAGGAGTACACTCGCCTGCAGGTGTTAGTTTCCAAACCAAAGTATCGTGTTCATTTGCATTTATGATTGGAGTTTGCATTATGGCATTGGCAGTGTGAGGAGAAAATAGAAGATGAATCAATTCTGCATTCCAAGCCTTTTTTTTGGTTAGGCAACCAAAGGTCTCTCACTACAGCTGGGTAAACAAAAGGCGGAGTTTGAATATTAAGATTATCGTAAATAGTTTCCCACTCTGAGAACCAGGGGGTGCTCCAGATTGAACTATTTCCATCGAAGATTTGATAAAAAGCAGCTGACATTAAAAGAGGCTTTACCTTGAGTATAGCTGCCCAAAAAGCAGATTTGGGCTTGTTTGGTTTGGCTCTCCAGATGGAAGTGTCGTGATGGTACTTTGCTTTGAGGATCAAGGAGAGTTGACTATGTGGTTCTTTTGCTAATCTCCAAGCCGCTAAGAGAATAAGCCCTTGGTTCATTGCCTGCAAATTTCTAACTCCTAGTCCACCAACTTTCTTTTCTATGCAAATGTCAGCCCATGCCCTTAGGCACAAGCTTCTTGTTGTAGCATCATCTTTGACTCCTATCCACCAAAAATTCCTAATGATGGCCGTGAGTTTTGTAAGGAATTTCTTGGAAAAAAGAATATTAGACATGTAATAGACAGGTATAGAGGCAAAGACAGATTTAATAAGGGTAAGCCTAGCGGCATGTGAGAGCCTGTTAGCTTTGTAGACAGTTAATTTTTGTTTGAACTTTTCATAAACAAAGTTGTAAGCGGCAGATCTGTCTTTTGCAGGCAATATAAGAGGGTGACCAAGATGTATAGTTGCCTTATCCAAGTCTGGAACCTGAAAGATCTGTTTGAGGTCCTGTTTCCTGCAAAGGTACATTTTTGCTGAATAATATGGCAGATTTATTCCAATTTGGAACTTGCCCCGAGGCACAAAAAAATTGATCTAAAATATTGGAGATTGCCGAGGCTTCCTGCACATTAGCCTTCCCGCAAAGCAACAAATCATCGGCAAACATAAGAGAATGAATCGGAGGGCAGTTTGGTCCAAGAGAGATACCTGACAAGTGGTTGGCTTGTAAAGCTTCTTGAAGGGCTAACGAGAGTTCATTCACTGCAAGAACAAAGAGATAAGGGGACAGGGGACATCCCTGTCTTATACCTCTACTACTTTTGAAGCGAGCATAAGATTGGCCATTTATGATAATAGAGAAGGTTGGCGATGAAATACATGCATGAATAAGATTTATGAAATGAGCATGTAGCCCTTTGCGTGCTAAGGCAGTATCAACAAAATGCCATTCTAACCTATCAAAAGCTTTCGCCAAGTCGATTTTGATCATGAAGTCATGGCTATCCCAGGAAGATAAAGCGAAAGAGTGTGCAATTTCTTGAGCCACTATGATATTATTGCTAATTCGTCTACCTTCAATGAAAGCTTGTTGTGATGGGTGGATATAATCAGGAAGATGATCTTTTAAGCGGTTCACTAAAGACTTAGCAATGAGCTTGTAAATGACATTACACAAGCTAATCGGCCTATAATCAGAAGGTAGAAAGCATGACAATTTCTTAGGAATGAGAACAATATGAGTATCATTAAGATGTGGCGGTAGCTTACCTGTGATATAGAAGTTCCTAATCAAGGAGGTAACATCATCCCCTATCCAGCTCCAAGCCGCCAAGTAGAAAGCTACATTGAGCCCATCTGCTCCTGGTGACGTGTTCTTTTTCATAGACTTGAGAGTCTCCCAGATTTCCTGCTTATCCGGGATCGAATTTGTGAAGTCTTGTGATTCTTGTGGATGCATGGTATTTATGGTTGGCCTGTCATTGCTAGCACAAGAAGTGCGAAAATATTCTGGAAATAGTTCACAAATTCAGTAGCAATGTCATCTGGATCATGCAGGTTTTTACCATGAACATCTTTAATAGCAACAATTTGATTGCGTCGTCTACGCTTAAGTACAGCATGATGGAAGTACGACGTGTTCCTGTCACCTTGTGTAGCCCAATGCTTCTTTGCCCTCTGCCTATAGAATTCTGTGAGTTTCGTCATGGTTTCTTCATATTGGGTAATCAACTTTGCCTCGAGAGAGTGGTCTTGCATATGCACCGGCTGCAACTGAATGTTATTGATCTGATCTTGTATGACATCTAGTTGTTGATGAATGGGTTTTTTCTTCTTGCACCATTTCTTCAAGGTTCCTGCAAGGTTAGTGGTCCTTGTATGGAAAGGTTTATGAACAGTAACATCCCAAGCGCTTTTTGCAATGTGTTGGAAGTCATGCTCCATCGTCCACCAGTTTTCAAATTTAAAATGAAGTTTTGGTCTACGAAATTGCGACTCAGTGGAAACAAGAATGGGGGCATGATCACCAAACATGATTGGCAAGTTGAAAACATTAGTATTAGGAAAAATACCACACCATTCAGCATTAGCAAGGCAGCGGTTAAGTCTTTCAAACACGGGGTTAGAAGAAAAGCGCTTATTTGTCCAGGTATAAGCTGGACCACTAAAGCCTAAATCAAAAAGACCACATTGTTTCACATAGGCATTGAAAGCACGCATGCGATGCTTATTTACATTGACTGAGGTAGTGTCTACATCATGCATGATTTCATTGAGATCCCCTAAACAGACCACATGTTTACCTAGATTATCAAGCACAAAAGTAGCGACATGGTCCCATATCATCTTGGTGAGGCGATGATGGGGATCCCCATATACACAAGCCAAAGCAAACTCGACATTAGTAGGATAACATAGTGGTTGTAGAACTTGACGGGGACTTGAACTTCATCAGACCAGAGCATCCAGAGCCCACCCGAGAGTCCATCTGATGGAACTATGAAGCTGTCGGCAGTACTAAAACGAGAATTAATCTGAGAAGAGTTGTACCTGGAAGATCTGGTCTCGGATATGAAGGATATTTGCGCACCGGTGGAATTCATCAATTTGGCAAGATGCTCCATCTTATGAGAGGTGTTGAGGTTCCTTCCCATACCTTGGCAATTCCACCCAATGAATTTCATGACTCCCTTGGGACAGGTTCCGGTTATCAGCAGTAGATGAACTCAAATTTTCGCAGTGAACACTCGTAGCAGACTGCCCCTTCACCAAGTACCACCTCAAAACGAGCCGCACCCGTGTCCCTTCCGACCGTATCGGAAAACAGCAGTGATGTTCCTTGCAAAAAAGAGTTGTCGATGGATTGGGCCAGCTATCACCGCAGCTCCAGCCGGGGCAACCCCTGAAGCCAGGCGCAAGCAGCTATCTCCACCTATCTTGTTGAAGAGACGGACAGTCTCCACACCTGGGCGCTTGTCGTTCCCAGCAGAGGAGTCAACGATCTACTGATTTTGCTTGAGTATGAGTGGATCTGGATGATCAATGGTCTAGTAGAGCTCATCTGCTCAAGGTAGAATGGAAACGGCAGATTCAATACAAGCTAGTAGATACACCCAAGAAGGGAAGCAAGAAATTTGGGGAAAAGTGGGACGGAAGGCCCAAAACAGGATTGGAATCTTGACAGGCTTAAAGTCACCAGGGAGAATGGATCAACTGGGGAGAGATTAGCTGAGAGATCGAAGGGATTGGGCAACGATGAGGAAGAAGAAAGATGTATTACGGCATATCGCCAGTCGCCACGGAGGCATACGCACATACGGCCGACCTTCGTATCTGGCAGAAAATTCAGAGGGTGCAGCTTGCTTCTGAACATGACAGAATATTTGTTAGCTTCAGGTCGCTACTCGGCGAAATCAGCTTACGACAATCAATTCACCGGCGGCATTGCTTGCGTGCACCTTGCCGCAATCTCGAAGATGAAGATGGAAGCGAAGCGCCTGCCCACAGCCGACAGACTTCACCCACGAGGCAGTGATCACAGCGACAAATGCTCCCTCTGTGATCAGGTTTTGAAATCGGCTGTGCACCTCTTCTGTCACTGTCCCTTCGCCCGCGAGGCTTGGTTCAAATACGAGGCCTCCAAGCCTGCATTGCTTACCCTGCCGATCAGCACCTTTGGCTCTACTCTCGACTGATGGGAAAACATTGTTGCCGGCCTAAGGATGATCTCGAATGAAAGAGATATAAACGAATTTCCAATCAATCTGCCTCCACTGTCTGCTCTGTTGTTGGCCTTATAAACAGTGATATTCAGTAGGTACCTGCTGTTTTTTTTGAACCGTACGGTATGTAGTGGTTATGTACAGACAGCGCTGCTAGCGACCGGACCTTTTCTCTCCTTTTAATTATTGTGTATTTTCCTATCTACAATGCAAAGGCAGAGAGCCTGCCGCTCAGGCTAAAAAAAAAAAGACACTCCTCATTGAACAACAACAAATAAGCAACATGGAAGTAAATTTGAACTGACAGCTGCAATCTTTTGCTGAAATATTTTTCGAGAAATAAACTAGCTTGTTCGTACCACACAGCAGGTTAACATCAAAATCAACGTGTATCTGTTCTCTACATTTTCAAACTAACTATATGTCGGCACTACGAGCTGAATTGGTTAATTTTTTCCCCTGGCGCATCACGCATCAGGAAATAAGCAACATGGAAGTAAAATTTGAACTCTCATCGCTTGTAAAAGAAGCGCTTGAAGTGGAAATTCAGGTGCAAGATACCCCTCTCGAAGGTGCACTTGAATCCCGCCTTCCTGGAGTACTCCCACTCCTTGTTCACAATCCTGAACGCGATGTCATCGTACGGTGGTCCGGCGTGGAACCTGATGATGCACGTCTCGTCGCTCTCCCCGTCCTCGTGAACGGTGTACTCCGGAGGCTTCGTGCCGGCGAGGTCGGGGTAGTACACCACGAACTTGTAGCCCTTGACGATCTTGGGCGGCGGGTGGTCATGGTCGTAGTGGACGCGGTTGTACTTGTTCCACTCGAACCCTGACCGGACACGCGTGATGTACTTGGGCTTCACCGTCTCCGACCCCGACGGCGTCTGCCGCGGCAACACGATGGGGCAGAGCGCCTCCGACCCCTCCTCGTCGGCGTCGGCCGTGCCGTCACCGTCGTCTGCGCTCTCGGATTCCTCGTCCTTGTCGTCAGAATAGGGCGGCTCATCGTCGCCTGTTGAGTAATTCTGCTCCAGGTACTTCTTGGCTTTCTCCACCCGGATAAGCTCTGTCACGCCCTGCCAGTGCTCGACGACCATGGCCTCGCCGGCGGCCATCCGAGCGGCGATGGCCTCCTGCATCGCGTCGAGCTCTTCGATGCTCTTGCCCTCGACGACACCCTTCACATCATCGAAGATCGCAGAGTGCACCAACCTCTCGCCGTGCCCGGCAGCCTTGGCGATCTCAGCGTCGCACATTACCTCGGCTGCCTCCCAGAAAGGCCCGTTCGCCCTGTCGAGACCGGCGTGCTCCGCGATCTCCTTGCGGAGCTCCTTCAGGTCCTCCAAGGCCAAGCCGCGGAACGCCGCCACCGCGCGGGGCCGCGTCCCGTCGAGAGACTTCACGAGCACGTCGATAGGCTTGGGCCGCCCGTAGCCGAACCGCGTCTCGGCCCGGATCCTGCTCTGCTCGAGGAGGAAAGCGGACTCCTTCGCCTCCTCCTCCGCCCTGGCGAACGACGCGGCCGTGATCGGCAGCGGCGGCGAGATTCTCCGGGATGCGGCCGATAAACTGACGGCGGCGGCCTCCTTGCGGCGGGCGAGGCAGCGGCGGCGCTCGGAGGGGAGCGAGACGATGTCCGGGAGGAGGCCGCGGGCGAGATCGCGGTCGAGCTTCTTGTGCCAGACGAAGGCGCCGAGGCCACGCGCCGCGAGCTTCTCGGAAACGGCAGCGGCGCGGCGGCTGACGGCCTTGGAGAGCGACCTCGAGGGCCGCGTGGTCTCCCGGGCGGGGGAGGCGGTGCTTGTCTTTGCCATTGGCGCGGCCAGATCAAAGGCGTTGAAAGACCCGGATAAAAAGGAGAGCTCCAAAGTCGGTTTCCGATCGAAAGCGCAGACGTTGCCGTGTTCCGGCGTCGGTTGCTCAGCCCAAGATGAACCGACTCGGGAAACCGTCTCGCCTCACGATTCCTTCCTTTATTTATTTATTTTTACGGGAAAATAATATAGAGCGCCGCCTTGGACAATAACTTTCAACCCAAATTTCTCATAACCTAAAACGGTAAAACCTAGTACATCGGTTTTTTTCCTTCCCTCTCCTCCCCGTCAGCTCCTCGACGTGTTCCTCTCCCTCCCTTCTTTGCCGGCTCTCTGGCCGGAGAGGGGGGAGGGGCTCCACGCCGACATTCGGACTGTATATATTTACAAATCGTGGTTATGTTCCGCCTTTTGGCTCTTTGCCATGGAGCTACGGGTTGATTTAGAGAAGTTGTCGAGGTCGGTGTGGGTGTGGTTTCCGTTCTCTCCTCTTGGCTGTCATCGTCCTTTTCGTTGCCGACGAAGAGATTAGTACCTTATTCCCTCCCCCTCGGTGGTCTCGCTAGTGAGATCCCCTTTCCCTATTCCAACAAATCTTTGTTGAATGCGCTGTGTGGATATTTCTCGGACTTTCTCCTGGGTGAAAACTCAAGATCATACTTTAGTTTAGATCGGACAACGACGGCTCTTGTGCACTATTATCTTTTTGAAGTCGTTGCTGTTAGAGAACCTCTTTCATAGTCTAGGTGTTGCCACTGCTGGTGTTTGTTTCCTACTGATGCGAATTGCTACTTGCTTTGGCAGGTGTCATGTTTTCTTTTTCTTCTCTTTTTTTCTTGCTTTGGCTTTGTGCATCATGGATGTCTCGACTAGTTTTTGACATCTTGTTGTTGCAGAGACTGGATGTAATTGGTATCTTCTTGATATTAATATATTCCCTTTTTTAAAAGAATCCAACACATATTTTTTTTCAGCTTTGCTAGACATATATGACCATTACACAGCCATGCAATATTGAGCAGGCCACGCACAAGACAAAGCTACATGAGCTTAATGAGTCAAATCCATATTAACTAGTCAGACCTTTTTATTTATCTTTCATCTTGTTGTTTATATCCCATCCGGTGATGCTTCTCCATGCCTCTCTCTTGGTTTCTCATAAGGGTTGGTTTGAGGTAATTGCAAGTTTTCTTGTTGACTTCATGGTGTTGACTTAGTCTCTTCTTGGCGATTCTTTTCTCCACACCATGTGCATGCAGAGGAGACTGATCTCCATGTTTCTTCCTCTTACCTCCAATTTGGGGGCCCGCGTTGCAGTCTTTGGACGGACGTTTGTGGTTTGATCCTTGATG
The DNA here is from genome assembly GCA_012064385.1 of Puccinellia tenuiflora. NCBI lineage: Eukaryota > Viridiplantae > Streptophyta > Magnoliopsida > Poales > Poaceae > Puccinellia > Puccinellia tenuiflora. The sequence continues at coordinate 316,068 of QRDG01000096.1, forward strand.
GTGTTGGAAATATGCTCTAGAGGCAATAATATTGTTATTATCATATTTCAATGTTCATGATTAAATTTTATACTCCATGCTAGAATTGTATTGACAGTAAACGAAATACATGTGTGGTTTCATAAAACAACATCGTGTCCCTAGTAAGCCTTTACTAGACTAGCTCGTTGATTAATTAATGATTGTGGTTTTCTAACCATGGACATGAGTTGTCAATTAATGACGGGGTCATGTCATTAGAGAATGACATGATGAACATAACCAAATCAAGCATAGCAATTTGATCGTATCACTAAGTTTAAATTTCTATAGCTTTTATTGTCAAGTGTCCTATTTCTTAGATCATGAGATTATGTTACTCCCTAGTATCGAAAGAATACTTCGGGGGCATCAACCGTCACTTCGTAACTGGATGATCATAAAGGTGTATGTCAGGTATCTCAGAAAGTACTTGTTGAGTTGCATGTATCAAGACTGGGATTTGTCCGTACACATGGAGGAAAGATATACTCTGGGCCCTTTCGGTAATACACGTTCTACACCGCTTGCAAGCACGCGGCTAATGAGTTAGTCACATGGAATGTTGTGTTATGAAACGAGTAAAGAGTGTTTGTCGTTGACGAGATTGAAGTAGGTATGGTGATACCGCGATCAAATCTTGGTCAAGTAAAATATTGATAACCCACAAGTGTAGGGGATCGCAACAGTCTTCGCGGGTAGTATAACCCAATTTATTGATTCGACCCAAGGCGAGCCAAAGAATACTTAGAGGTCTTCGCAGCTGAGTTGTCAATTCAGCCACACCTGGAGAAGCACAAGTAACACGACAGAGGTGAAAGCAACAGTGATTTGAGAACAATAGTAACAGAAACACGAAAACAATGATGGAAAAATATGGACCGGGGTTCATAGTTTCACTAGTGGCGGCTCTCCTAAGCAAATAATATTGCATTGGGTGAACAAATCACAGTTGGACAATTGACAGAATTGCACTAATTAATTAATTATGACAAAGCATTCAGTTTATCAGTCATACGTAGGCATGTATTCCATATATAGTTGTAACTACTCGCAATGAGAATTCACACAACATCATTCGTCCTGCCATCCGGTTTCAGCCGGGCCAATTAAGGAACAAATGACAATTAAGGTGTTCCTTTTAATAGAATACCGGAGCAAAGCATTAACACACAATGAACACATGTAATCCTCAAGTTACTAACCATTCTCATCGATGTCCCCGTTTCTGTCACTCGAGGTCTTCGGTTCCGGACTAATAACATGTGCATACAACTTGTAGATACAATCTAAGCATCAATTATATTCATGAAAACATAACGCGCCCAAATCTAAGATCATGCCACTCGTGCACTAGTGACAAGCATTAAGCATAACAACATTGCAGCAACAACAATTCATAAACATAAATAATATGATCATAGCGTGCCAATCCATCGGATCACAACAAACACAACGCATATTACATCGGATTGATCTCAATCACGTAGGGCAGCTCACGAGAACATGGTATTGAACAACAAGGGGGAGAGAGTACCATCTAGCTACTGCTACAAACCCGTAGTCCACGGGGGAACTACTCACAACTCATCCCGGAGGCAGCGGTGGCGGCGAAGATGGCTCCGGGGGCCAATCCCCGTCCCGGCAGGGTGCCGGAACAGGCAATCTGACCCCCGGAACTTGTCGGTGATGGCGGCGGAGCTCTGTATCGTATTTGGGAAAATCCATCGGGTGTTAGGGTTTTTTCTCCGGGGACAATTTATAGGCCAAAGGGCGTCGTGAGGAGACTCCCGAGGGGCACAGGAGGGCGGCGGCCGCAGCCCCACCTAGACCCGTGGTGGGAGCCCGCCCCTGGCCTGTGGGCCTCCCCCAGGGTCGCCCTTCTGGCTCCCTTCCTCATTTATTCAATAAAAAATCTCCGTAAATTTTCGTCCAATTCCGAGAATATTTCCAGAAGTAACTTTCTGCAACAAAAACATGACAAAAACAGGGAACTGGTACTGGGCATCTTGTCAATAGGTTAGTCCAATAAAATGACTCAAAATGATATAATAATATAGCATAAACATCTAATAATGATGGGAATCAAGCATGGTGCTAGCGTAGATGGCAGAGTTGGGTGGTGCCCCCAAGCGAAGGCGTGGATGTAGCGAGCAGCAGTTTTCCCTCGATAACGAACCGAGGTTTATCGAACTAGTAGGACCTTGAAATCAACAACAAAGTGAATGTTGAAAATCTTCAACAGACGTGGACCTGCACACACTCAACCAAAATACTTTGCCCCCAACGGCGTAAAGGTTGTCAATCTTTCCGGTCTCGCAGAAAACAAAGCGGTTAATTGTATAGTGAAATAGATGAATTATGAAAATGGACCAGTGGAGTAATGATGATGAAAAGTGATGAATAAAGGTTGCAATCAATGTAAATAGATGGACCGGGAGCCATGGGTTCACTAGTGGAGTCTCTCAAGTAAATAGAACAAACATATGATGGGTAAACAAATTACAGCTGGGCAATTGACAAGATTATAACATAAACTTAATCTAGCTATGACAAAGAGAACATGATAATATTTAAGTAGGCATCACGACAAGGAACAAAGACCGTTGAGTCCAACTGCATCTTTGTCTAAAAAGTCCACCGTGGGATCGCTATCCAGCCTTTCACCCAACGGTATTAAGTTGCAAGCAACAGACAATTGCATTAAGTAAAGTGCATGAAGTAAGCAATACTAATATCAAAAGAGACATTAACACCGCTGTTTTACCCTTAGTAGCAACAGCACACCCTCGCCCTTAGACGTTTCTGTCACTCGTGCCCAGGAACAAAAGGGGGCATGAACCCACTATCTAGCATAAATACCCTCTCTTGGAGATACACACAATCACTTGGCCAAAGTAACTACGCACATCGGAGAGCATGCAAGAACATAAATCAACATATAAGAATCATGACAATCTGATCATAACTTTATAATCCATCGGATCCCAGCAAACACATCACATAGCATTACAATAATCGATCTTGATCAAGTTAGGCAGCTCACAAGATCATAAGACATGAAACACAAGAGAGAGAGAGTACCATCTAGCTACTGCCATGGACCCATGGTCCAAGGTGGGACTACTCACAAATCATCCCGGAGGAAGGCATGGCGATGAAGAGCCCTCCGGGATCGATCTCCCCTCCGGCAGAGTGCCGAGATCTGCTTCAGAATCACCCCCGAATTAGGGTTTGAGATGACAGCGCGTCGAGGTGACTTCTCTGGAAAATAATGGCCGCCCCGTCATTTTTAGGTTAATTGGGATTTTATAGGCAGGGGGGAAATGACCTTGCTCGTCACGAGTTATATCTAGCTCTCCACTGCTCCCTCATGAGCTTAAAAACAGAGGCACAAAAAGGAGTATTTTGAATTTTTAAAGATAGCACATGACAAATTTACTTGGAATGGCAGGAAATACCATGCATAGGTAGATATGGTGGACTCAGCTGGCAAGATAGTTTGGCTTGGGATTTGGATGCACGAGTGAACCATACACTCAGTACGAATTTTTGGGCTTAGCAAAGAAGGTATTTGAAGCAAACATCTAAAATTAACCGGTAACAGAGTAACATAAGACATTAGGCAATCATAATCATAAAAGCTCCACACTGTCTCCCATGTTGACCAAACAATTCTTTTGATGGAAAGATTAGCTTATTGAATTAACAACTACGAAACACCACACAGTTTCAAGTTTTTAACAGTATTTCTTTACTAATCAATTCCCCTCAAATAACCAGCAAGTTTAAGCATTCATCTCAATATCTCAAAACAAATGAGAAGTATCAAGTATCTACACAATGATCTACAATACTATGCAGGCTTTTCATTTCATTCCAATATCACATGAATAGCATTTTGTCACTTTGACAATTCAAGCAATTTATCAATAACAACTCTCCAACAAATATAAGTGAAGAACATGAGAGTTTAACAACAACTACTAGCAGCCCTTAATAAGATAAAAGCTAAAAGCGAGAGCTTACTAGCAAACAAACAATAGCTAAGAATACTCAACAAAATATAAGCGAAGCACATGAGTATTCAAACAAAAAAGTGGAGCGTGTCTCTCTCCCACACAAACAAAGCAAGGATCCAACAAGCATATGACCAGCAAACAAACAAACAAAACTGAAAGTAAAAAGACGCTCCAAGCATAGCACATAATATGTAAAGTGATAAACACTTAGTTCAACGAAGACGACCTTATGATAGTCGATGAAGAAGAGGGGATGCCTTGGGCATCCCCAAGCTTTGACGCTTGATGGTTCTTGATATTCAGTGGGGGTGCCATGGGGGCATCCCCAAGCTTGATCTTTGATCCATCTTCAATTTCTTCATTATCCTCTCCTTTGGAACTTAAAAACTCCCTTCACACAAAACTTCTCATAAAGTGATTAGAGGGTTAGTGCTCATAAATTAAAAATGCACATGTTTTCAACTCAAGACAAATTGCAAACAACTTTATTGGGCATTAGATACTGTTTACTAAGCCTCAATGTGTCACTCCACCCCTAGAGTATCACATTTGATGATAGTAAAGAGACGAATACGAAATAAAAGCATAATCTCTCAAAATCTGAACAGTCTGTAAAGATCGAATTTTTGGAGCCACTTCTGTAGCTCAAATCAGAAAAGTCAAAACTAACGAAAGATAGATAAAAGTATCAGGCTTGCTGTCTAAAAATTTCAGAAAAATATAAAATTTACAGATTTTTTTGATTTTCGAACAGTGAAGGACAGAAATCTGTTTCTGTACAGCAAAACAACACCTCGCACTTTCAATGCATTAGAGGCTAAACTTGGCACAAAAAACCAAAATAAAAAGATACAATGAAGTTGCTACAGAGGCAACAACTTCAAGACTCAAGAAAAGTAAAAAGCAAACTGAAAGTAAAAGATGGGTTGCCTCCCAACAAGCGCTTTCTTTAACGCCTTTTAGCTAGGCGCAATGCCAAATATTAAGTTTTCTCAAAATCGAGGACATCATCACCCTTCAAATGAAAACTAGAAAATTTATCAAAGATGCATTGGATATTACCAATATAGGGCTGAGAATCACCCTTCTCCTTTCTCTTTGGTTGACTACTCTCATCGAATAGATTTTGAGGAGCAATCCAACCAAAATTGTCTTCCAAAGCATCGGATATCCATAGGAGTTTAAATGGTATAGCAATATCAACTTTCTCCTCAATCTCAGTCTTGTGAGTGTACTTCCTTAGATTTTCATCCCTAACATCCAAAGAATAGTGAATATTAGGACATGAACCAAGAGCACCATAACGAGCAAATATTTTCCTAGCTTCCTTAACTATATCATCAAATTCATGGAGAAGAGTTTCTAATACAAAATCTTTTTCCTTTCCTCTCTCCATGCTATCAAGCTTAAGAAACATTTTCTGTAATATGGGATTTAAATTAACAAACCTCTTCTCAAGACGAGCTACCAAACAAGATATAGCGGAATCATAACTATTAGTTAGCTCTACGATTGACCTTTTATCATGAGTATAGAGTTTTCTAACGAAAGTGAGGAATTCTTCAATATTGTCCTTTCCAACAAAATCCCCACTTCCTACCTTAACATCTTTCATACCAAACTTAGGAGGAAACATGGCTACTAGATAAAAAATAAACAAAACTGAAATAAAAATTACACTAATTTTTTTGGGTTATAAAATTTTGCAACAAGAAAAATAAGCTAACGAGAAATAAAAAAAAGCAAGACAAAAAGAAAGTAAAGTGATTAAGAGTGTGAGACTCCCCTTGCTGTAGCTCCAAGATCCCTGGCAACGGCGCCAGAAAAGAGCTTGCTAGCGTAGATGGCGGAGTTGGGTGGTGCCCCAAGCGAAGGCGTGGATGTAGCGAGCAGCAGTTTTCCCTCAATAACGAACCGAGGTTTATCGAACCAGTAGGACCTTGAAATCAATAACAAAGTGAATGTTGAAGATCTCTGGCACTTAATCTTCAACAGACGTGGACCTGTACACACTCAACCAAAATACTTTGCCCCCAACGGCGGAAAGGTTGTCAATCTTTCCGGTCTCGCAGAAAACAAAGCGGTTAATTGTATAGTGAAATAGATGAATTATTGTAAGCCCCACTTAGCGAAAACCACGTTTCACAAGCGGAACCACAATTTGGAAATCATTACAAGAACAAGTACGACACAAAAGGATAAATAAACATAGTTTCAAATACTTTTATTACATCACAGGGGATCATACGTCCCGAATACAGCGGAAGCATAACACTCGTCTGAGTACAGACTACATCAAAGGTCAGAGGCCGGAAAATAAAAGAGGTGAACCCGCCCACGGTGTCTCAGACTGCCGCCTAGGATCTCGATCTACTCGTCATAGTCAGCGTCGAACTCTACGAAGTAGCCTCCATCTGGATCGTCGAACTCTGTTGTCGCTCCTGCATCGGTGAAAAAAATACGGGCACCGGACACCCGATGGTATGAGTACGGGGGTACTCAGCAAGTCTTACGCACAAGGGTAAACGAAAGAACGGTGCACATGCAATTTGGTAGAAGGATGGCTGTATGGTGGACTTGCAGCAGCAGCACCTAACATCTACAGAAGACACGCTACAACTTGCGTCTAATTAGAATAAGGGAAGAGAGCGCTTGCGCTACTGGGCTAAACTACTCACCAAACAATACCCGTCCTGAGACAACTCCATCGTATCATATCCCACGAGGAAGAAGTCCGGACACTCACACATTGTTCAAGTTTTAGCAAGTTTATTATTCGAGTATGGCTATTTACTAGTCAAATTAGCTATTTAAGATATACGGTGATGTCTATGATCTTTTTAGCCAGCACATTACCCAAGTCGTCCATAACCGCGGACTCGGCTTTTCGAAAAGATTTAACCCTGCAGGGGTGCCCAAATGTAACCATACACGTTCGATCAACCACACGCCACAGAGGCAAAAGGTATCTCAACACGACCTTCCCCTTCACTACTACATTGGATAGAGAGCCACCTATCTGAGACTGATCCACGTCGGGAGCCCGGCCGAAACTCCTTTGCGGGCCCAAAAGTTGCGAGAACGGCTTCGGGAGGATAACACTCATACGATTGCTCCTCCGTCCACATGCGGTTAACGCCCATTCCGCAAACCTATATGCGCCCCCCATAGTTGTAACCTCTCATCTTCAACATGCATCGTGCGTATGCTCCAAATGGTAAACACCCGAACTACTTTGTGGCTCCCTAACCAATATAGCAGATCCGGTACTGAGTTGCGGGGGGTTCCATAAGTCTTCCCACGTGTGGGTAGGGCGCTCATTCTTGGATAAGCGGAAAAGAACGGTTTTTCCTAGGCGACACTAGCAGAACAAAACACCATAGCTGGCCTTCCGCCGGTGCCTTATCTTTAATATAATAAAGTGATTCCCACATAGCAAGTCTTCAATTGTTAAGATATACCAGCTAAACATGTGATAGACCACAATCAACTCCTAAGCATGCTAGTAGATAGTAACTGGAAACAAGCATGGATATAGGAAGGCATATCAGGAATAGCTGGACTTCTATCAGGCTATGCAATTCTAATAGGAATCGTAAGACACAACAGAACGGAAGTCCTAAAGCATGCAAGACAGGAATAGGCATCACATGAGAAAGTTGGGGAGGGGCTGCTTGCCTGATGGCTCAGTAGCCTGGTACTGGGCAAGATCCTCGGAGGTGTCGGGGTACTCAGCAACGTCGTCGTCTACGGTAACCCCAAAACATAACAAAGGCATAATCAATACAAATGCATTCAATCAAGCATGATGACATGACAAATTTAATTATGCAGCAATTTAAGTGCTAAACATTTTATTAGGCAATTTAAATTAGGGTTTAGCAATTTTAATATTTAATTAAGGCATTTAGAAATTTTAACTAGTTCAATTAATGAATTTTCCATTTAGCCCGAAAATTAAATTGCTCATTAAATGCATGGAAAATTAGATTTAGACAGATTACATTTTTAGCTTTAATTTGATATAACATTCATAATTTTTGGACAAGTAGATCAAAAGTTATGAATTTTGCAAGTTTAATTAATTAGCAAAAGATTTATTAATTTTAGCCATTTTAATTTATTCAAAAAAATTAAACAAAAATTTATATTTGAACAGATTACATTTTTCTGATTCCATAACATATTTTTATTGCAATTTTTGAATTCGAAAAGGCCAAAAATTAAATGATTTGAAAACAGGGCAGAAACATGTAGGAAGGACCTATCTGTAAAAGTTTTCAAAAACTGGGGTTTTCTGCAAATTCGCCAGATCTGGATCTAGATCTGGATCTGGGAACTTTTATCACCGGGTGGAAAACTACACAATAGGCTGACATGTGGGTCCCACTGGCCCACCTGTCAGTGGCTAGCATGAATGGTAAAAAGGTGGGTTTATTCGGCCACAGGGGAACTCGATCCCGGGACGCGATGGTGCGGAACTAGAGATCGAACCAGTTGGGCTAGTGCGTGCTGTTGACAGAGAGAGGGATCGAAGCCTCTTGAGGTGTATCGGGCGCGTTAACTGAAGATTGACACTTCTTCAGGCAACTGACAGAGAAACGACGGCGACAGAAAACCGGCCGGCGGTGACCACGTACTAGCGGTGATCTACGGGTGTGTGCGGTGCGGGTGCAGGATGAAGAGGTGGTACAAGGTGATGGTGCTCGGGCAGCAGGAGGTAGCCGGGCAGAGGAGCTCGAGCTCTTGCCCGTGGACACGCGCATGGTCGACAGGGCGTCTTTGGCGACCGGCAGTGAAGATGCGCTCGACGGCGTCATCCAGAGCAAGGGGAGGAAAGAGAGGGTTGCCCGAGGGCGGTGCTCTGCTCACCCAAGCGCCAGAACGGAGGCGGATCGGTGCTGGGGAAGGAAACGGCGACGAGTTGGAGCAGGGGTAGACGTTGCCGTGCTCGGGAAGAAGACGAAGACGACGTCGGGGAAGAAGAGGACGCCGGCCTTGTGTCTACTCCTCGGGATCCCGCTCCTGCGCGTGGTCGTCGACGACGTAGACGTAGCAGCGCTCCTCCTCGCTAGCCCGGTGCGGTCGACTCCATGGTGGTGCTCCTCCGGCTAGCTATTTGGTGTGGCCCGGGTGGAAGAACGGAACAGAGAGGGTGAGAGGATGGCGACGGCGGCGGAGAGGGAAAGTAGAGGAGGGAGACGTGCTAGGGTTGGAGGAGGAGGCTCCCTGCTTGTCGTTTTATAGGGGAGGCCGGAACCAGGGTGGCGTCGGAAAGGTGAGGGACGGTGGCGTCTGCGACGTACCGGAGCGAGGGGTGCGTGAGGAGCAGATAAAGGAAAAAGGCCGCTTGGGCTGGGCTGCAGCTGGGCCGTGCGGGAAGAGAAGAAGAGTGGGGAAGGTGAGGAAGGAGCTGGGCTTCGGCCCAGACTCTAGTTTTCCAGGTTTTTGCATAAATTTCCTTTTTAGCAGAAAAGAGAAGAGAAAGAAAAAAAAAGGTAAAGCCAAAAATTAAAACTAGGGTTTTGTTTTTCCCACACAATAAAATATTGTTGATTTGCAAATTCAAAACATTGAATTTGGCTTATCAAAATAATTTTGGTTTTAATTTTATTTTTGTTTTGCAATTTAGAATTTAGGTTTGCATGAGATAAAGACATAAGATAGCAACTCATTTTTTTGTTTTGTTTTCTTTATTTGCAAAACCACAAATGCAACTACTAAGATGATGTTATGATGATGCAATAATTGAAAACAAACATGGAAGTTAGAGGGGATTACTTTTGGGATGTCACAATTCGCCCCCCCTCGAAGGAATCGCGCCCCGAGATTCCTAAGGAGTGAAAAGGTCGGGATACTCGGATCGAAGGTGATCTTCACGTTCCCATGTTGCCTCTTTGTCGGAGTGGTGAGACCATTGCACCTTGTGAAACTTGACGGACTTGTTGTGGGTGCGACGTTCAGCCTCGTCAAGGATACAAACAGGATGCTCATGATAGGTGAGGTCTTCTTGAAGATCGATCGTCTCGTGATCAACTGCACGGCCTGGATCTTTGAAGCACTTCTTGAGTTGGGACACGTGGAAGACATCGTGTACCTTGGAGAGCTTTTCCGGAAGTTCCAACCGGTAGGCCAATTCTCCACGTGTGGAAAGAACTGGAAAAGGACCAATGTATCTCGGGGCCAACTTGCCTTTGATACCAAAGCGGTGAGTGCCTCTCAAGGGAGTGACACGAAGGTAAGCGAGATCACCAGGAGCATAGACCATATCTCTGTGCTTGCTGTCATAGTAGCTTTTCTGCCGTGTCTGAGCAATTTTCAAGTTCTCTCGAATGATTCGAACTTTTTCTTCTGCCTCTTGTATGATGTCAGGGCCAAAGAGTTGACGTTCTCCAGTTTCAGACCAGTTGAGAGGAGTGCGGCAATTGCGGCCATAGAGAACTTCAAAAGGGGCCATGCCCAAACTTGCTTGGTAGCTGTTGTTGTAGGAGAACTCGGCATATGGGAGGCAATCTTCCCATTTCATGCCGAAGGAGATAACACAGGCTCTGAGCATATCCTCAAGGATTTGATTGACTCTTTCCACTTGACCACTAGTCTGAGGGTGATAAGCTGTGCTGAACAGGAGTTTTGTGCCCATTGCTTCCTGAAAGCTTTTCCAGGACCTTGAGGTGAAAAGGCTTCCACGATCTGAACTGATTTCCAACGGAACACCGTGAAGAGGAACGATTTTTGTGGCGTAAAGCTCTGCCAACTGGACTGCTGAGATCGATTCCTTGACCGGAAAGAAGTGAGCGACCTTGGAGAGACGGTCGATGACAACGAAGATTGCATCATTGCCTTTCTTGGACTTAGGAAAACCTGTGATAAAGTCCATTTCAATTTTGTCCCATTTCCACTCAGGAATTTTCAACGGTTGCAACAATCCTGGTGGTCTTTGGTGTTCTGCCTTGACTCTGCGACAGACATCACATTCTGAGACATAGCGAGCAATTTGACGCTTCATTCTGGTCCACCAATAGACTTTCCTGAGATCTTGATACATTTTGGTGCTTCCCGGATGGATAGAAAGAGGAGTGTCATGAGCTTCTTTGAGGATTAGCTCTCTTAAGGTTTCGAGTTTGGGAACCACAATGCGTCCTTCAAATCGCACTGTTCCATTGTTGTCAAGAGAAAAGCACTTATACTTTGTCGTGCCAAGGAGAACATTCTCCTTTATTTTCTTGACAGAAGGATCACGAAGCTGAGCTTCTCGGATTTTATCCTCGAGAGTGGGAGCGACTGTGAGACTTGCAAGGTAACCTTGAGGAACAATTTCGAGGTTTAGCTTGCGGAATTCCTCATGGAGTTCAGGTTGGCTTTCCTTGATCATGAGGTTGTTGCAATAAGATTTGCGACTGAGGGCATCGGCCATGACATTAGCCTTGCCTGGGGTGTAGTTGAGGGTGAGGTCGAAGTCTTTGATGGTTTCGATCCATCTTCTTTGCCTGAGGTTCAGATCTGGCTGAGTGAAGAGGTACTTGAGGCTTTGGTGGTCGGTGTAGATTTCACAAGTGTTGCCCATGAGATAGTGTCGCCATGTTTTGAGGGCATGCACAACGGCAGCAAGTTCAAGATCGTGAGTAGGATAGTTGAGCTCGTGAGGGCGCAACTGGCGAGAAGTGTAAGCGACGACTTGACGGTTTTGCATGAGGACTCCGCCTAGTCCTTGGAGAGAGGCATCACAGAAGACTTGGAAAGGCTTGGAGGTGTCAGGTGCTACTAGGACAGGAGTAGTGGTGAGCTTTTTCTTTATGAGCTGGAAGCTTTCTTCGCATGCGGGACTCCAGATGAATTTCTTGTCTTTCTTGAGGAGTTCGGTGAGAGGCTTTGTGATTTTGGAGAAGTTTTCGATATAGCGGCGACAGTAGCCGGCCATACCTAGGAGGCTTCTGAGTTGCTTGACTGTTTTAGGAGTAGGCCAGTCGAGAATTGCTTGGACTCTTTCTGGGTTAACAGCGGTGCCTTCTCCAGAAATGACATGCCCAAGATAGGTGACTTCAGGAAGCCAGAACTCGCACTTGGAGAACTTGGCATAGAGACGTTGTTCTCGGAGTTTTGTGAGGACGAGGCGAAGATGTTCCGCATGCTCTTCATCGGACTTGGAGTAGATGAGGATATCATCGAGATAGACCACCACGAACTTGTCGAGGTACTCCATGAAGACAGAGTTCATGAGACGAGAAAAGGTTGCTGGAGCATTTGTGAGACCGAAGGACATCACGGTGTACTCGTAGAGACCGTAGCGAGTGGTGAAGGCTGTTTTAGGGATATCTTCTTTCCTGATTTTTATTTGGTGATAGCCCATTCTTAGGTCCATTTTAGAGAAGACCTTTGCACCGGCAAGTTGATCGAATAGATCATTTATTCGAGGAAGAGGATATTTGTTCTTGATTGTGCGGAGGTTGACAGGACGATAGTCGATGACAAGACGACTTGTTTTGTCCTTCTTCTTCACCAAGATAGTGGGGCATCCCCACGGCGACGAACTTGGTTGGATATAGCCTTTGCTTTCCAGCTCCTCAAGCTGTTTCTTAAGCTCAACCAGTTCGGGAGGACCCATTTTGTAAGGCCTTTTGGAGATAGGAGCGGTGCCTGGTTCAAGTTCGATGACGAATTCAACAGCTCTGTCGGGTGGCATACCTGGGAGCTCCTCCGGAAAAACATCAGGAAAGTCAAAAACGACTGGAACATTTTGGATTGCTTGAAGAGGATCGACGTTTAGAGCAAAGAGCTGGACAGAAGGTGGAGAGTTTGGAGAATAGACTATCTGGCCAGAGGGGTGAGAGAGAGTGACCGTCTTTGTGGCACAGTCGATCTGGGCTTTATTGTCTTTCAGCCAATCCATGCCTAGAATGACGTCGATGTCTGAGTTTCCAAGAAGTATGAGAGAAGCAAGAAACAAGTGACCTCCGATTTGGATTTCGTTGCCATGGCTTATTTTGGAAGATAGCATTAGAGCTCCGGGAGAATGGACCTTTAGATTTGTTCCCAAGGGGTCGAGAGATAACCCACTTTCACGAGCAAACTTGAACGATACGAAAGAATGGGAAGCACCAGTATCGAAAAGGACTTTTGCATCAACTGAGTTTACAGGGAGTGTACCGAGGACAACTTCTGGAGCTTCCTGAGCTGCATCTGCGTTGAGGTGGTTGACCCTGGCTGCACGTCCCTGAGGCCTAGTGTTGGTGTTGAGAGGCCTCTGCGGAGCAGGTGCACGCACCATCGCCTGAGTCGGAGCAGGGCGAGGCTGCGGTGGTGGAGGTAGAAGGTTCTGCGGGCACTGAGGTGAGATGTGGCCCTCCTGGCCACACTTGTAGCAGGTCGGAGGAGGACGAGAACCCGTCGGCCTTGGCGGTGCCGCGATGGTCCTGGGAGCAGGGGTGGGTGGGCGTGGAGCAGACCCTGGAGTACCCGGAACGTAGGTGCCACGTGCGAGGGCACTGTTGGGCACCCACACTCTGCGCTTCTGAGGTGGTCCGACGTTCTTGCCTGAGGAAGAGCCACCATCACGAGCGTGCTTGCGAGACTCCTCAAACACAGCACGTCCATGCTCGGCCTTGAGCGCAGTGTCGACAAGCTCCTCGAAGTTCTGCGTCTTGATGAGGTTGAGCGCGTACTTCAGTGCCGGGTTGAAGCCCTTGCGGAAGCGAGCTTGCTTCTTGGAATCAGTGGACACCTCGTCTCCAGCGTAGCGGGAAAGGTTGTTGAAGACCCGACTGTAGCTGAGGACGTCCATGTGGCCCTGCGTGAGCGAGCAGAACTCCTCGCGCTTGCGCTCCATGAGTCCGTCGGGGACGTGGTGACGTAGGAAGCTGGCCTTGAACTCCGGCCAGGTGGTAGTCGTGCCGGGAGCTCTCATCGCCTGGCGGTTCTCCCACCACGAGGCCGACTCACCGCGTAGGAGGAAAGTGGCGAAGGGCACGTAGTCGTCAGGGGCCACCCATGCCGTGAGAAGGGTCCTCTCCATCTCGCGAAGCCAGTCGTCAGCGTCGAGAGGCTCAATCGGAGAGGCGAAGATCCTGGGGTTGAGGTTGAGGAAGTCCTTGAGTGAGACGCGGCCGTTGCCCTCGTTGCGGTTGTTGTTGTTTTGCATCATCTGGTTGGCCTGCGTCTGCGCCAACTGCGCCACCACTTGCGTCAGCTGCGTCAACATCTCCGAGAAAGGCGGCGGTGGGGGCGGAGGTGGGTTGCTGTTACCCCTCGTCATCCTGAGGATAACGACAACATTTGTAAGCACCAGATAAAGATGACAGATTTTTCGGAAGGATTAGATAACAACAGCTAACATGGATAGACATTAGATGCACCGAAAAAGATTCAACACCGGAGTAGGGAAACAAAGATGAAGTGACCGAAGCAACATTTCTTGACCAATTCACGACTGCAACCTGAAGGTACTACGGAAAGCCCCGAACACGTGAAAACCTATTTTTGAAAACTGAGGAAAGGAGAGAAAAATTCGTTTCACTTCCTTACCAGAAAAAGAGGGAGGGTGGGTGGGGAAAGAAATAAAGAGAACAGAGTTCCTACTCTCGCGTTTAGTTTTTCCTTAATAACTACTAAAATAATTTCTAGACTCAACTGCGACCAGTAGAAAAAGGCTCCTAAAGGCGGTCCATGCTCTGATACCAATTTGTAAGCCCCACTTAGTGAAAACCACGTTTCACAAGCGGAACCACAATTTGGAAATCATTACAAGAACAAGTACGACACAAAAGGATAAATAAACATAGTTTCAAATACTTTTATTACATCGCAGGGGATCATACGGCCCGAATACAGCGGAAGCATAACACTCGTCTGAGTACAGACTACATCAAAGGTCAGAGGCCGGAAAATAAAAGAGGTGAACCCGCCCACGGTGTCTCAGACTGCCGCCTAGGATCTCGATCTACTCGTCATAGTCAGCGTCGAACTCTACGAAGTAGCCTCCATCTGGATCGTCGAACTCTGTTGTCGCTCCTGCATCGGTGAAAAAAATACGGGCACCGGACACCCGATGGTATGAGTACGGGGGTACTCAGAAAGTCTTACGCACAAGGGTAAACGAAAGAACGGTGCACATGCAATTTGGTAGAAGGATGGCTGTATGGTGGACTTGCAGCAGCAACACCTAACATCTACAGAAGACACGCTACAACTTGCGTCTAATTAGAATAAGGGAAAAGAGCGCTTGCGCTACTGGGCTAAACTACTCACCAAACAATACCCGTCCTGAGACAACTCCATCGTATCATATCCCACGAGGAAGAAGTCCGGACACTCACACATTGTTCAAGTTTTAGCAAGTTTATTATTCGAGTATGGCTATTTACTAGTCAAATTAGCTATTTAAGATATACGGTGATGTCTATGATCTTTTTAGCCAGCACATTACCCAAGTCGTCCATAACCGCGGACTCGGCTTTTCGAAAAGATTTAACCCTGCAGGGGTGCCCAAATGTAACCATACACGTTCGATCAACCACACGCCACAGAGGCAAAAGGTATCTCAACACGACCTTCCCCTTCACTACTACATTGGATAGAGAGCCACCTATCTGAGACTGATCCACGTCGGGAGCCCGGCCGAAACTCCTTTGCGGGCCCAAAAGTTGCGAGAACGGCTTCGGGAGGATAACACTCATACGATTGCTCCTCCGTCCACATGCGGTTAACTCCCATTCCGCAAACCTATATGCGCCCCCCATAATTGTAACCTCTCATCTTCAACATGCATCGTGCGTATGCTCCAAATGGTAAACACCCGAACTACTTTGTGGCTCCCTAACCAATATAGCAGATCCGGTACTGAGTTGCGGGGGGTTCCATAAGTCTTCCCACGTGTGGGTAGGGCGCTCATTCTTGGATAAGCGGAAAAGAACGGTTTTTCCTAGGCGACACTAGCAGAACAAAACACCATAGCTGGCCTTCCGCCGGTGCCTTATCTTTAATATAATAAAGTGATTCCCACATAGCAAGTCTTCAATTGTTAAGATATACCAGCTAAACATGTGATAGACCACAATCAACTCCTAAGCATGCTAGTAGATAGTAACTGGAAACAAGCATGGATATAGGAAGGCATATCAGGAATAGCTGAACTTCTATCAGGCTATGCAATTCTAATAGGAATCGTAAGACACAACAGAACGGAAGTCCTAAAGCATGCAAGACAGGAATAGGCATCACATGAGAAAGTTGGGGAGGGGCTGCTTGCCTGATGGCTCAGTAGCCTGGTACTGGGCAAGATCCTCGGAGGTGTCGGGGTACTCAGCAACGTCGTCGTCTACGGTAACCCCAAAACATAACAAAGGCATAATCAATACAAATGCATTCAATCAAGCATGATGACATGACAAATTTAATTATGCAGCAATTTAAGTGCTAAACATTTTATTAGGCAATTTAAATTAGGGTTTAGCAATTTTAATATTTAATTAAGGCATTTAGAAATTTTAACTAGTTCAATTAATGAATTTTCCATTTAGCCCGAAAATTAAATTGCTCATTAAATGCATGGAAAATTAGATTTAGACAGATTACATTTTTAGCTTTAATTTTATATAACATTCATAATTTTTGGACAAGTAGATCAAAAGTTATGAATTTTGCAAGTTTAATTAATTAGCAAAAGATTTATTAATTTTAGCCATTTTAATTTATTCAAAAAAATTAAACAAAAATTTATATTTGAACAGATTACATTTTTCTGATTCCATAACATATTTTTATTGCAATTTTTGAATTCGAAAAGGCCAAAAATTAAATGATTTGAAAACAGGGCAGAAACATGTAGGAAGGACCTATCTGTAAAAGTTTTCAAAAACTGGGGTTTTCTGCAAATTTGCCAGATCTGGATCTAGATCTGGATCTGGGAACTTTTATCACCGGGTGGAAAACTACACAATAGGCTGACATGTGGGTCCCACTGGCCCACCTGTCAGTGGCTAGCATGAATGGTAAAAAGGTGGGTTTATTCGGCCACAGGGGAACTCGATCCCGGGACGCGATGGTGCGGAACTAGAGATCGAACCAGTTGGGCTAGTGCGTGCTGCTGACAGATAGAGGGATCGAAGCCTCTTGAGGTGTATCGGGCGCGTTAACTGAAGATTGACACTTCTTCAGGCAACTGACAGAGAAACGACGGCGACAGAAAACCGGCCGGCGGTGACCACGTACTAGCGGTGATCTACGGGTGTGTGCGGTGCGGGTGCAGGATGCAGAGGTGGTACAAAGTGATGGTGCTCGGGCAGCAGGAGGTAGCCGGGCAGAGGAGCTCGAGCTCTTGCCCGTGGACACGCGCATGGTCGACAGGGCGTCTTCGGCGACCGGCAGTGAAGATGCGCTCGACGGCGTCATCCAGAGCAAGGGGAGGAAAGAGAGGGTTGCCCGAGGGCGGTGCTCTGCTCACCCAAGCGCCAGAACGGAGGCGGATCGGTGCTGGGGAAGGAAACGGCGACGAGTTGGAGCAGGGGTAGACGTTGCCGTGCTCGGGAAGAAGACGAAGACGACGTCGGGGAAGAAGAGGACGCCGGCCTTGTGTCTACTCCTCGGGATCCCGCTCCTGCGCGTGGTCGTCGACGACGTAGACGTAGCAGCGCTCCTCCTCGCTAGCCCGGTGCGGTCGACTCCATGGTGGTGCTCCTCCGGCTAGCTATTTGGTGTGGCCCGGGTGGAAGAACGGAACAGAGAGGGTGAGAGGATGGCGACGGCGGCGGAGAGGGAAAGTAGAGGAGGGAGACGTGCTAGGGTTGGAGGAGGAGGCTCCCTGCTTGTCGTTTTATAGGGGAGGCCGGAACCAGGGTGGCGTCGGAAAGGTGAGTGACGGTGGCGTCTGCGACGTACCGGAGCGAGGGGTGCGTGAGGAGCAGATAAAGGAAAAAGGCCGCTTGGGCTAGGCTGCAGCTGGGCCGTGCGGGAAGAGAAGAAGAGTAGGGAAGGTGAGGAAGGAGCTGGGCTTCGGCCCAGACTCTAGTTTTCCAGGTTTTTGCATAAATTTCCTTTTTAGCAGAAAAGAGAAGAGAAAGAAAAAAAAAGGTAAAGCCAAAAATTAAAACTAGGGTTTTGTTTTTCCCACACAATAAAATATTGTTGATTTGCAAATTCAAAACATTGAATTTGGCTTATCAAAATAATTTTGGTTTTAATTTTATTTTTGGTTTGCAATTTAGAATTTAGGTTTGCATGAGATAAAGACATAAGATAGCAACTCATTTTTTTGTTTTGTTTTCTTTATTTGCAAAACCACAAATGCAACTACTAAGATGATGTTATGATGATGCAATAATTGAAAACAAACATGGAAGTTAGAGGGGATTACTTTTGGGATGTCACAATTCGCCCCCCCTCGAAGGAATCGCGCCCCGAGATTCCTAAGGAGTGAAAAGGTCGGGATACTCGGATCGAAGGTGATCTTCACGTTCCCATGTTGCCTCTTTGTCGGAGTGGTGAGACCATTGCACCTTGAGAAACTTGACGGACTTGTTGCGGGTGCGACGTTCAGCCTCGTCAAGGATACAAACAGGATGCTCATGATAGGTGAGGTCTTCTTGAAGATCGATCGTCTCGTGATCAACTGCACGGCCTGGATCTTTGAAGCACTTCTTGAGTTGGGACACGTGGAAGACATCGTGTACCTTGGAGAGCTTTTCCGGAAGTTCCAACCGGTAGGCCAATTCTCCACGTGTGGAAAGAACTGGAAAAGGACCAATGTATCTCGGGGCCAACTTGCCTTTGATACCAAAGCGGTGAGTGCCTCTCAAGGGAGTGACACGAAGGTAAGCGAGATCACCAGGAGCATAGACCATATCTCTGTGCTTGCTGTCATAGTAGCTTTTCTGCCGTGTCTGAGCAATTTTCAAGTTCTCTCGAATGATTCGAACTTTTTCTTCTGCCTCTTGTATGATGTCAGGGCCAAAGAGTTGACGGTCTCCAGTTTCAGACCAGTTGAGAGGAGTGCGGCAATTGCGGCCATAGAGAACTTCAAAAGGGGCCATGCCCAAACTTGCTTGGTAGCTGTTGTTGTAGGAGAACTCGGCATATGGGAGGCAATCTTCCCATTTCATGCCGAAGGAGATAACACAGGCTCTGAGCATATCCTCAAGGATTTGATTGACTCTTTCCACTTGACCACTAGTCTGAGGGTGATAAGCTGTGCTGAACAGGAGTTTTGTGCCCATTGCTTCCTGAAAGCTTTTCCAGAACCTTGAGGTGAAAAGGCTTCCACGATCTGAACTGATTTCCAACGGAACACCGTGAAGAGGAACGATTTTTGTGGCGTAAAGCTCTGCCAACTGGACTGCTGAGATCGATTCCTTGACCGGAAAGAAGTGAGCGACCTTGGAGAGACGGTCGATGACAACGAAGATTGCATCATTGCCTTTCTTGGACTTAGGAAAACCTGTGATAAAGTCCATTTCAATTTTGTCCCATTTCCACTCAGGAATTTTCAACGGTTGCAACAATCCTGGTGGTCTTTGGTGTTCTGCCTTGACTCTGCGACAGACATCACATTCTGAGACATAGCGAGCAATTTGACGCTTCATTCTGGTCCACCAATAGACTTGCCTGAGATCTTGATACATTTTGGTGCTTCCCGGATGGATAGAAAGAGGAGTGTCATGAGCTTCTTTGAGGATTAGCTCTCTTAAGGTTTCGAGTTTGGGAACCACAATGCGTCCTTCAAATCGCACTGTTCCATTGTTGTCAAGAGAAAAGCACTTATACTTTGTCGTGCCAAGGAGAACATTCTCCTTTATTTTCTTGACAGAAGGATCACGAAGCTGAGCTTCTCGGATTTTATCCTCGAGAGTGGCGTCTGCGACGTACCGGAGCGAGGGGTGCGTGAGGAGCAGATAAAGGAAAAAGGCCGCTTGGGCTGGGCTGCAGCTGGGCCGTGCGGGAAGAGAAGAAGAGTGGGGAAGGTGAGGAAGGAGCTGGGCTTCGGCCCAGACTCTAGTTTTCCAGGTTTTTGCATAAATTTCCTTTTTAGCAGAAAAGAGAAGAGAAAGAAAAAAAAAAGGTAAAGCCAAAAATTAAAACTAGGGTTTTGTTTTTCCCACACAATAAAATATTGTTGATTTGCAAATTCAAAACATTGAATTTGGCTTATCAAAATAATTTTGGTTTTAATTTTATTTTTGTTTTGCAATTTAGAATTTAGGTTTGCATGAGATAAAGACATAAGATAGCAACTCATTTTTTTGTTTTGTTTTCTTTATTTGCAAAACCACAAATGCAACTACTAAGATGATGTTATGATGATGCAATAATTGAAAACAAACATGGAAGTTAGAGGGGATTACTTTTGGGATGTCACAATTATGAAAATGGACTAGTGGAGTAATGATGATGAAAAGTGATGAATAAAGGTTGCAATCAATGTAAAAGATGGACCGGGGGCCATGGGTTCACTAGTGGAGTCTCTCAAGTAAATAGAACAAACATATGATGGGTAAACAAATTACAGCTGGGCAATTGACAAGATTATAACACAAACTTAATCTAGCTATGACAAGGAGAACATGATAATATTTAAGTAGGCATCACGACAAGGAACAAAGACCGTTGAGTCCAACTGCATCTTTGTCTAAAAAGTCCACCGTGGGATCGCTATCCAGCCTGTCACCCATCGGTATTAAGTTGCAAGCAACACACATTTGCATTAAGTAAAGTGCATGAAGTAAGCAATACTAATATCAAAAGAGACATTAACACCGTTGTTTTACCCTTATTAGCAACAGCATAACCTCGCCCTTAGACGTTTCTGTCACTCGTGCCCAGGAACAAAAGGGGGCATGAACCCACTATCTAGCATAAATACTCTCTCTTGGAGATACACACAATCACTTAGCCAAAGTAACTACGCAAATCGGAGAGCATGCAAGAACATAAATCAACATATAAGAATCATGCACAATCTGATCATAACTTTATAATTCATCGGATCCCATCAAACACATCACATAGCATTACAATAATCGATCTTGATCATGTTAGGCAGCTCACAAGATCATAAGACATGAAGCACAAGAGAGAGAGACTACCATCTAGCTACTGCCATGGACCCATGGACCAAGGTGGGACTACTCACAAATCATCCCGGAGGAAGGCATGGCGATGAAGAGCCCTCCGGGATCGATCTCCCCTCCGGCAGAGTGACGGGATCTACTTCAGAATCACCCCCGAACCAGGGTTTGAGATGACGGCACGTCGGGGTGACTTCTCTGGAAAATAATGGCCGCCCCATCGTTTTTAGGGTAATTGGGATTTTATAGGCGTCGGAGGGGGCCGAGGGGACCCACCAGGAGCAGGGACGGGTCCCACCCGCGGGCCAAGGGGGGCCGCAGCAGGAGGCTGTCCCTGCCCTGTGGGTGGCCCCCAGGGCTGCCCTTTGGTCTTCAGGTGTCTTCCGTCGTATAAAAAATCTCCGTAAATTTTTAGCTCATTCCGACGATATTTCCTGTGGTGGATTTTCTGAAATACAAAAAACAGCAAAAACAGGAAACTGGCACTAGGCATCTTGTCAATAGGTTAGTCCAACAAAATTCATAAAAATGATGTAATATGATAATAAAAACATGTGACAACATCACAAAACTAGCATGGATCAATCAAAAATTATAGATACGTTTGACACGTATCACATGGCACGATAAAAAATTATAGATACGTTTGACACGTATCAAATATCGCGACACAAAGGGAATAGAATACGTGATTGTTTCAATTCTCGACATCGTGGTTGAAACCGATAAAGATTTTCGTTGAAAGTATGGGAGTCATCATGGGCATCAAGGTCCCACTGTTGGTTATTGATCAGAGAGGTGTCTCGATCATGTCTGCATATTCTCGAACCCGTAGGGTCACACACTTAACATTCGATAACATTAGAGTAGCTCTGGGATAATTTTAATGGTGAGACTAAATATTTGTTCGAAGTCTCGGATGGGATTCAAGACAACATGAGGAGGTACAGAATGGTCGGAAGATAAAGTTTCATATATGACAAGTTGATTTTAGGGTTTCAAAAAAGTTTGGAAATTTTCGATAGAGTACTGGAATGTTCTAGAAGGTTCTGAAGGTACCCATGGTGGGCCCACCTACCACAAGGGTCCACATGGACCCGTGGGAGGGCCCATGTGGAAGCCTCATAAGGCCCATGCGGCTGGATAAAGGCAAGGTCGTTTAAATCAAGAGATAAGAAGGGATAAGAGAGAATCCCTCGAAAATAGGGACGCTTGGCGCAGACGCTTGGCGAAGCCCGCCCGCGAAGATCCTCCACCATAGCCTCCACACCACCGTCTTGTAGGCTAGATCCCATTTACCATCTATACTGATGTTGATGCATCAAGGAGGTGGAGAAGTTACTGAGTTGTACATGTGTACATCTCAGAGGCACTACCCGTTGTGGTGCTCATCAGATTGGATTGCGGTGAGTTCTTCATCAACATATTCACCGAGTTGTGTTGTGATAAACGTCTAACGCGCATGAACTCCGAGAGTATGTAGATTGGATCTCCCTCTCGTTGCAAGTATCTCCTAGATTAGCTTGGTTTACTATATTGGATTTAGTGTTCGTTTGCATCTCGTAAGATTTTTTTGTTTTTTATGCTACGAATCCCATTAGATGGTGCTTGCAGTTCCAGTGGGAGAGCTCAGCCTGTATCAGCGGGCGACATATATTGGCGATTTGGTGCATCCCCGTCTACTGCGTTGATATTATGTTCGTTGTACTGGAATCCAAGCAGAAGTTGCCGTTAGACTGGTGGTGGAGCCTCTTTAATGGTGGCAACCGAATCACTGTCTCGCAGACAGTGAGATGTGGTCTGGTCAACAGAGGTGACGCATGGAGCAGATTCTGCATGTAGAGCTTCAGGGATGTTCTCAAGCACGTCCCTCATGGGTGCATCAACCGAGCAGCCTAGGGGGCTCTTTGTAATTTATCTTTTCGTTGTGGCTGCATCTGTAATTTGTGGAACTTTTTGGTCCCACCCTTTGTTGCATGCTTAATATAATACTGAAAGAACAAGGATGTCGCCTAGAGGGGGGTGAATAGGCGATTTAAAACTTTTTTATTTATGGCTTGATAAATGTGGAATAAAACTAACGTTTAATTTATCAAGAAAAAACCTAATATACTAGGTTCACCTACGTGCAACAACAACTTATGCTAAGCAAGATAACAACAAGGTGATAGCAAGATATAATACTTCAAGCACGAAGGCTATCACAATGTAAAGTGCATAAGTAAATAGCTCGGGTATAGAAATAACCGAGGCACATGGAGACGATGATGTATTCCCGAGTTCCTCCTTATTACGGGTGTACGTCTCGTTGGAGGGGTGTGAGCTCGCCACAACAGACCTACTCAACACCACAAAGGCCTCACTCTATTCTCCGATAAACCGCACCACAAAGGTTTGGTTCACCTTCCACTATCGGAATCCTTCAAGGCAGAATCCGGAGCCTTTACAACAATCTTGGGGCACACACCACAACCAAATTGGGGGCTCCCGAATCACCAAATCTGTTCAAACAATACAACAAGTGAGAACAACAAACTAGGTTTTCCTAGTGGAAACCCTAGTCACGAATCCCTCAAGCAAATGAGGGGTAAATGGAGAACCGCTTGGTGAAGATGTAGATCTTGGCCTTCTCCTTTAATCCTCCAAAGATCAACGAGTTTCGGTGGAGGGATTGGGAGATCGATGAGTTTTGAGCTTGCAACAATGGGGAATTTTTCTGTTCTGGTCGAGCTACTTGGCTGGAGGAAGGTGGAGGGGTATTTATACCCCTCCCAGAAATCTTCCCGTTGGAGAAGCAGGGGACCGGATATTCCAGTTCAAGTCAAGACCAGATATTCCGGTACACCGGATATTCCGGTGATTTTGAAATCTCCGACTGGAAATATCTGATGACCTGCAGAAACTTTGCGTTCTGGTCCTTAGCAAAATTTCCTTGATTCTTCCTCCGGACCGGATATTCCGGTGTCCACCAAATATCAGGTTGCAAATCTCCGGTTACCATCAACAGGTTTCAGTTCTGGTCCTTAGCAGATTTTCTCAATTCTTCTTCTCGACTGGATATTTCGGTAGAAACTAAATATCCGGTTACCATCAGCAGGTTTTAGTTCTGGTCCTTAGCAGCTTTTCTCGATTCTTCTTCTGGACCGGACATTCCGGTAGTAAAACCTGCAGATCCTGAAACTGAATAACTTTTGCAAGGAAACTCTGATCGAAGTGAATCTAATTTTGTTGGAAAGAGGACGACAAGAGCTACCCTATAAAAATATTGCAAACAAGCAAGGGAGATTATGCAAAGGGGTGGAAGGGTGGAACCTTCCATACGGATGAACCGGCAAAATCTCCAACACCGAAAACGCAATAGAAGACGCATACGAAATCCGTTTTCGGTTAACTTGGCCTTGTCATGACGAGCACGACAAGTACCAAAACCACACCACGATAAGAACCAAATAAGAACCAATAAAGATGATGCCAAGGATGCGAAGGTTTGAGCTCTCTACGAACGATACGAACAAGATACTCGCTCGAGAGCCCCACTTGATAGTACGGTTATCTATCCTATAACCCGGTCTCTCAACTAACATCATGAGACCGGTAAAATAGAAAACCTATCAAGATCATACTTTTGCCTTGCGCATAATCCACTTGAGCTAGATGATGGCGATCTTTGTCTTCTCATGTTGGACCACCTTTCTTGCTTGTGTTTCGCTCGATGAAGACTCACATATTGCTCTCCCATACACCAATATGGGAGAGACACTCTTCGGCATATGGCTATTAACGATGGCGATCACCGTGTCACGCCATCCTCCATGAGCTACACAGGA
This sequence comes from Puccinellia tenuiflora, assembly GCA_012064385.1. NCBI lineage: Eukaryota > Viridiplantae > Streptophyta > Magnoliopsida > Poales > Poaceae > Puccinellia > Puccinellia tenuiflora. The sequence goes on from QRDG01000096.1 coordinate 340,986, forward strand.
TCTTGCTCTTGATTCATGCTTATGGAGAAATACCTAACCCCATATAGAGATACCGGGCACATAGATCATGGGTTAGTTCACAAGGCTATATTTGACAATTGCTTACCATACCATGAGATGATACGATCCCTCATGGTACATCACTAGCCTTGTGTATTGATCAACTCGCACTTAGCCTTGATCAACATATAATCTTCTTCCTCTAGCTTTGAATACAACATATGGAGATAAAGCATTACTATGGACCAAACGTACAAATATAACTCAAAGTACACATTAGACCATAGAGATTGTCATTAATTACCAAAACCATGCTCTTTCAAATACAACGATGTTAAAAACTCAAATTTGTTGATAAAATCCCACGAATATAATGAAATGGAAGCTCCCATTCGGTTCCCCAAAAATGAGAAAAAAAGATAAGACGGAAAGCTCAATGTTTTAGTGAAGCCAGTGGAACCCCTTTTCTCTAAAAAAAGTAACCAAAATGTTGTTGTTGTGGGACAAAAAAATTGCACTCATTATGCCACCCCATATATAACGCCTCGCTCCTATGTTGGAAGGAAAAGCCTGGTAGGTCACGAGGCACCCGTTGGAAAATTTGTGGGTCCCACAAATTACAAAGGCATATTTAATTGATCTTTGTAGAAGGGGTGACGATTTTACTGTCCAATCCATGTATAAAACTACACAACTACCGTTTGGTGTGCATGAGGAAGAATAAGAAATCAACCGTATGTGGGTCTTATTAAGTAATTTTTAAATATTAACACTGACTACTTGTTTGGATTCTTGTGTATATAGAGTTATAGACCACTTGTTCCGCCTTCATCAGCTGGGTCCTCACCACCCCTGATGTCTTGGTGGATTTGTTGTGGTTGGATTTCTTCAGCCCCCCGGCGCCATCGGAACCGGCGAGAGGTTGGAAGCGATGGCGGCAACAAGGAAGGAGAGGTAGGAGGGGTCGGTGGCGGCAACGAGGAAGAAGGAGAGGGGTTTCTGAAAATGGAAGGAACAAGTTTGAGATGTTTTGGCAGCCGACACGACAATGTAGGTGGGAAATTTCGCGGCATTCGTTTCGTGTCGATGACAGGCGGACCCAATCAGTCGGAGGCGCGGACCGGACACTGTCCGACACCGCCAAGCCAACCCCAGAGTTGGAGGCCCGGTTTGCGGTGCCAGACAGTATTTGGGTCGGACGAGAGCTTTAGAACCCCTAGGTGTGGCCGATTTTTCTGTCCGGCACCCCAAAGGGCCTTTAGGGGCTTCTTTAGGACCCCCGGTGGAGGTGCTCTGATGGCTCTAAAGATGAATGAGTTCTAACATATTTCTCCGTCAAAGAGAATTAGCAAAACCATAAAAAAAATTGTGATATTGAAAGTCACTTAGGTAGGACAACTAGATTATGCTCAAAAAGAAAAAGAAAACAAACGGGAGTTGCTTCTTGGCACGGGAGCATATGCTCCGGTTTTTTTTAGTGTATTTAAACATATTTCTAATTGTTCAAAAAATCGACAATAAATTCGTGCGTACATCTCGACATTCCATATGCTCACGAAGTCGTTTTACGGAAAAACTAACATTTTTTATGTAGTGTGTAAGAAAACATAATTCGGTACTAAAAGTTTTTTTTTTCCTTTTTACATACTGATATTTCCTGTTTTTCGCGAAACTTGCCGAGTTGGCGTAATATCAAAATGTATATATCAATTTTTTGTTAGATTTTTTTCGTGTTTCGGAATATATTTTCCGGTGACAGGACGTATGTTAACATGTGCCAAAGTGAATTTCTGAAAACAATTATACTTCGTTACTGTTACACACTTGCACAGTTGCACTGATGTAGACTCTCTCTCTCCAAAGTACACTATCTTTTTTGAGAAAGGAAATACGCGTTAATAAAGATAGAAACATACAACACAAACGTACACCCTAGAACCCACTCGACACCACAGGCAACATGTCCTGGAGAAAGAGCGAAAGGACCCTGAATAAACACAAATTACAAAGAAGTCCTTGAGGATCCAAGCTCCTGACCACCCCAACGCCGCTCGCTGCAGCCGAACACCGACGCCGCCGGAACGCCGCCGGAGGGAAAAAGCGAGAAAACCACACTCCCGAAGCCAGCAGAGCTCGATAGCAGCCTTGCTGCGTTGAGTACCGCATGAATCATCCGAGACGAAGCCGGAATTTGTTGCCTTTGAACGATCATCGGCGGGGACACCTCCCCGAGCTCCTGCTAACCCGTCATCATCCGCCTCCGACGAAAGCCAGAGAGAAAGAAGACGACGCCTGCCAGCGTCCACAAACCCAAACCAGCACAGGCTAACCTGCAGCAGAACCACCGAGCAAGCACCACCACCACAGGGATCCAGCCAGAACTCGCCATCAAGACAAGCAGAGGCCAGAGGAACCAACAGAGGTGGAGATCGATGGTTGCACCCCCTGAAGCACCAACCTCCCAGACTCCACGGTGAGGCCTGGGCCTTCCTCACCGTCGCGGAGAAGAAGCCGGAAGACAAAAGCTCCATGACATGGCCATCGCCTCCGGCACGAAGACCACCTCCGGAGACTGTACAGACCAAGAGATCCGCAGATCCCCGGCCACCACAAGCCGCGCACGCCACGACGGAGCTCCGAGGAACGCCGTCGCAGGAGGGGACGCGTGCCGACACCAGACACCAAACCAGCAGCATCCACCGCCTCCACAACGCCGCCGGCCAGACCCTACTCCTAACTATTTACCCGCCATAGGCACAGATCCAGGTTCCCCCCCTCCCGCCGCCGGAGCAGCCGCCGGAGAGGGAGGGAACCACCGGTCTGGCCGCCGGCGGCCGAGGAGAATTGGTTCGCCCTCCTTTCGCCTTCCACGGTACTGTAGCACGAGGAAGGTGGCAAGGAGAGATTTGCCTCCTATACTCACCTCTGGATCCAAAGTACACTATCATTCATGATTTTTTGAGGGGCACAAAGTACGACCCTAGACTGATCTGGGAAGAAATATCCAGCGTGGTTAACAACCTCGGCCCCACGCGCTATGAGACCTGGACCCGCTGTCTCGCGCGTCCACACCTGTCACGTGCGTAACATTAATAATAATGATAACTCGGGTAGGTATTTGTATTTTCAGAAAAAAGTTACTCCATTTGTATTTCTCTGGTCTCTTCCTCCCCAGGCCAATCTCTTTCGCTTTTAAATTCGAGATTTTTATTCGTCCTCCTTCTGAACCGCAGCTACCTCGCTGTGCCGTCCCGGAGCTCCCCGCCCCGCCGCCGCAGCTGACGGCCCCACGCCACCGCCGACGGCAATGGATCGGGAAGAAGGTAAAGCAGCGCAGAGCCTACCGAATTTGGGAGCGACTCTGGCTAATTTGGGGGGTGCTGATTGCGCTTGGTGTGCAGTGACGGAGTTCCTGGGCCAGGTGCCCCTCCTGCAGTGCCTCCCCGGCTCCTCCATCCGCAGGATCGCCGAGGCCGTCCAGGTCAAGCACTACGGTGAGTAGCCCGGCCGCCGCCGCTGCTTTGTACTAGATCGGCCGATCGAGTTTTCTAGTTACGGCGTGCACATCCTAAATCTCTCTCTCTGCTCTCCTGTTGGTTATAGATTACTGCATACCGCTAGATTACTGAAGGATGCTCCCTAGATATGTTAGTCACCGACTCTCCGTATTTATAATTCACTGTGTTCTCGTATAGCATACATGATTTTTTCAGCTCACAGATAATGCGCGCTTTACTAGGGGAGGGTGTGCTGTAGCGGTCATAGTCAGCACTTGTGGCTCGTTAGCAGTAGGTGGGCTGCTAACAGTTATAAATATGAAGCAGCAAATGCACGCCAACATGGCTGTCAAAATCGGCAGCTTGAAGCACAACCTAAATCCCTCTCCAGTTTGTCAGGAGTACTTTGTTCTTTAGCTTATTGAAGGATGCTCCCAACCTTAGTCACCGACCCCCCTAGATGTATAATTCGATGTATTCTCATGTTGCGTACATGATTTTGTGTCAGCTCACTGACTATGTGCGATTTTACTAGTGTGCGCTGCAGCTTTCGTAGTCATAGATATAGATATCAAGCAAAAATTGCACACAAACTAAGATGCCAAAAATCGGTCTCTGCCTTCAATGCCTAGTATTTGCTTTTTCGAATTAAGGGGCGTCAACTTCCAACTTCATCTTTTCCCATGAAACTGATCAACCTTCTAATGCCTAGCTTGCTTCATGTTGTTTAGCCCTTGACTCTTCCAGGAAGGTGCTGATGTTGTCTTCATTAAATGTGGTGTAGAATCAAGATGATTTATGATTTGGTTTTTCATGGTGGTATTTTGCAGAATCAGGTGATTACGTTGCTCGTGAAGGGGAACCTGTAGATGGCCTTTGCATCATATTGGATGGACAGGTATAAATATTGCTAGTTCTTACTTCATTTGTTCACAGAGATACTTCTCCCTGACAAATTTTATTATAGGCCTTTCATTCACTTTGAGAGGTCCTGATTACCACCCGGAAAGGCATTACTATATCAGTTCTTGATTTGTATGGGTGGAGTGCACCAGGGGTGAAGCCAGACAATTTTCTCAATGGGGTCATAGTCGTGTATCACATGGATTCAACACTAATTTCATTTTGATTAGGAGCAACCCACTGTAGGTTTTGCCTAAATTCGTTTGTTTCAGCTGACCCCAACTATAGTAGCAGCTCCGCCCCTGCAGTGCACCATTTTGGGCATTACAGGTAGAAGAGCACAATTGGCCTACTTGAAGCCTTGTAAATAGCTTTTTCCATAGATCAATGCATAAAAACGCAAAACTTCTGCAAAGAAGTTATAGCTGGCTTTGTTAGGAAAACATTTCTATTTCTAAGCTGCTGGGAAATTATAAAAAGACAATAATTTTGATCAATTTGTATAACATCAATTATTTGCATTACTGTTCTGGTGAAAGACTCAATCCGAGCTTATTAGTTTCAGACCTTCAGAGTAAAACCTTGTCCTGTTATTCTGTACCTATCTCTTGCTACAACTGTCTGCTGGATATATATGCCAACTACTTTACTGCTACGTTGGTATATTTACATTGTCACACTTTACCCTCTGTTTTGTTATTCCATCCGTCTATTTATACAAGGCCACTTTACATTTTGGGTCTAATTTTGACCATTAAATTCATCAACAAAATATGAGTCATATGCACATAAATTATGTCACTGGATTCACGTTTGAAAGAAGTTTCCAATGATATACTTTTAGTGGCATATAACTCATATTTTATTGGTCAAAGTTAGACACGAAATACGAAGTGGCTGTATACATAGACTGAGGTAGTATATATTTATTGTCGCCAACAAACTACTGTTATGTCAGTATACTCACAACTTGAGGCCAACTGAATTCGTAGTGCTAAAACTTCCCTGTTAATTGAAAGACATTCTCATTATCTTGCAGGCTGAAGTTTCTGCTCCTGCAAACACAGAAGAAGCAAACCGCCCAGACTATGTGTTAAATAAGTATGACTACTTTGGTTATGGTAAGACATTTCTACATGGTTTTTAGTTTTTTGCTGACTGTTTCTAATTTCAGCAAGTATGTCCATCTTTTGCATTAAAGACAACAGTTCGTAACTCCGAATGTTTGCACCGTTCTGTAGGGACTAATAGTTCTGCCCATCAAGTAAATGTTATTGCTGTAACAAAGGTATCATTTTTCATATTTCTATTTCCTAACTTGACATTATATTAGCTTTTTTTAGATAGACATTTTTTTCAACTTAACATTTTATTAGCTGTGGGAATCTCTTTTGCAATGATATTATCTGAAGGCTTGGATTTTCTAAATCCAACAGTTGTCTTTAGCTTATTGTTAGTCATGTATTGCAGCTGACCTGCTTTGTATTGCCAAGTCAACATGGACATCTGTTGCAAACAAAGACAATTTGGAACGCAGAGGAGACACCTGAAAGTCATTCTTTGATGGAACAAATTTTGCACTTGGAGAAATTAGAGGTAAGTCTAGATGTATTTTGGTGTCTATGTTGTTTTTATTTTGCTAAGGAGGAATGCATTGTGTTCAGTGTACTTGAGAAATAATGATCAGAAATACTAATTCCTCAGTTGGCCATGTGATTTTCTTTATCTTACCTATAAAGGAAAGAAATACAAGAGAAAATTTGGCAGTTTCGCAGTTGTATGCCACGATTTACAAGTTAAAGAGACAAACATGCTGTTATAATGATTTGTAGTTAAATCGCTCATCATGCTCATCATTATTGTAATATTCTTGTCTATTTTGTAGGTTGATATCTTCCGTGGATTTACATTGCCAGAAGCTCCAACTTTTAGGCAAGTTTTTGGAGGACAGTTGATTGGACAGGCATGTTTCAACCACTCTCTCTTAGTTTCTGTTATCTTCATCTGCCAACTGCGTGCATTTGACCGCTTCATTTCTATGTTCTGAAGGGATACCCAAGTTCCTGTATATAAGTAGAAATATGTGAATCATTGACTCAATGCTAAAAGGGAACCTTAAAGCATGCTTCTGAATCCCCTCAACTTTTGGAAAACATATAGTTAACATGTAAAAATATCTCGACAATCAATAATTCAGTAATAAGTATGCATTTTACGTTTGAATAATGTAGTAAATTTTCTTCAAGACATACTATGTTGCACTAGTGTTGGTGATGTTTATCCTTTTGGTATAGTCTGTCATGATGTGTTCAACTAAGGGAGACATCCCACTTCTACCGTATTGCTACTTACCCTTCCTTTTAATGCCTGTAAGAAGTCATTTGAATTTAGATCAAGATCCATGTGAATTCCTCTATGGGAACTCTCTTACTGGTGAGTGTAGGTTACATAGGAATTCTTGTAACAAGAATACAAGATCAATTTGAAAGCAGCTTTTTCATGGTTGCTGTTCACTACAGATTTATTTTGAATACAATACTTGGAACCTAGGTAAGTCTTGGCCTCCCTTTTATTGAAATGATGTTCACTCAAAATATAAGATGGAAATTTGTCAGTTTTGTGATGTCATATTGGCATAGATGTGAATGCACCAAGACAAACTATATTGTAAATGTTTTGGTGCCCAGATATACTTCTAAAACATTATATCGATCTTATTCCGGCCCAATCTTATGTGCTTATGGCCTTATGCACTGCTTGGTCAGTTATCATCATAATTCACTTCCCTATACTCCCAAATGAGAGGAAACCATTTACTAAAATAGGTAGAATACAAGATCCATGCATCATTTCAAATGGTTTACACTATGTTTTAATCTTCGTGCAGGCACTAGCAGCAGCATCCAAGACTGTCGATTGCCTGAAACTTGTGCATAGCTTGCATGCAATTTTTCTTATTGCCGGGGACAATAATAGTAAGAATAGTTAAAACATTTTTGCTCATTCTGTCCATAACTAGGTAGTCAAGCAGAAACCAAAGTACAGATCTGTAATTGTCTTATTTTGTTTGTGAACATCTGTCTTTGCTATATTTCTCTGTTGTAGTGCCAATAATATATCAAGTACATCGGGAGCGTGATGGAACCAGCTTTGCGACAAGAAAAGTTGAGGCGAAACAGAAAGGCCTTGTTATATTCACTTTAATTGTTTCTTTCCAGGTGATTATCCTTTATAGCTTCTTTAAACAATTGTAACAGAATCGTTTTAATTTTTTTTTGAAGCCAACGATATAACCAGGGAAAGCATGTGCCCTGTTCACGTTGAGGATGTATTATAGATAGTAGCTCAAATGACCATTTTATACCCTTGTAGCTTCCAAAATGCTGTATCAAATTGTTTTTCCTTTTGTTTATTTTAATGTCTAACCCCCTAAACTATAGCATCTGTCCAAACTCTTGTGAACAAAATGAAAAGAAAGAAGAGTGCCAGACTTAGCAGAGAATTCTGTGCTCAGTCTAAATAATAGGTCCACATGATCCTAAGAGTCATACTTACAAAATTTAAGTTCTTTAAGTTAACCTAGATTTATTTTGCTCTATCGTTATCGAGTGATTAATGTCATTCTTCGTCCGAAACATCAATTAGCACATATATGACAACCCAGGGATAAATTTCTCTTAGGTACAACTATGCGAAATGCCGAAATGATACAACTAGGTTGAGATATACGGGAGGATCAGCCTCATGACATCAATCTAACAGACAAAGAAGAAATGGGGTCTAACTTCTGTTCCGGTTCTGTTGCAGAAAGAAGAACTAGGGTTTGAGCATCAGGCTGCAATCATGCCCGTTGTTCCTCCTCCAGAACAGGCAATGATTTTTTATCACTTCCCTCTGATGGCTGTGTGAAAACAGTATTGTAACTAATAAGTAATCAAATGCAGCTCCTGAATATGGAAGAGATACGAGAAAAGAAGACTCACTGATCCACGGTTTCCAATGTAAATTCTTGGCTTCTAAGTATATGTTTTGATAATTGGCTGCATCAATTGTTCTAAGATGATTGATTTTTAACTTAAAAATATTCACATTCAAAAGCAACATCTTCTGTGCTGTTAGAAAAGCATGATTATTTATGTCATTATGTGTATTAGTATTCAAGTGGATCTCCCATTCTGGTAGTGCCACTAGTTGGACGGCATATTTAGAATATTAAATAGTATACTGCTTAAGCTTCATTTATCACATGGATTTGACAGCTTGTTCATCTCTGTATCACTTGCTGGCAGTACTGACAATTTAGTAATATGCAGGCAATATCGGAACTCGGCTGCCAAGAAGAAGTTTGTTCCTTGGCCCATTGAAATGAGGTTCTGCGAAGGTTCTACATCTCAACATGAACCAAGGTAAGTTCACCATGAAATTTCTTTGCAGCCTTAAGATTCGCTAATCCTTACATCCACTGCCAAAGATACAGGTCTTTTTAGATAGAATTTCTAAGCATCATTATATATCCTCCAGAATCAGTAACACTTACGATTCTTTTCAGCCTATATTATTGGTTTAGAGCTAGAGGAAAACTTTCGGATGATCCAGCTCTGCACAGGTTTGCCATTTTATCACTGTACATTGTACATGTCTTACGTAGTTGGGCATGTCGATGAAGTCATTCTATGGTATTACAGATGTGTCGTAGCATATGCTTCGGATCTACTATACTCGGGCGTCAGCCTAAATCCTCACCGAGAGAGGGGTTTGAAGACATACTCTCTCAGTCTTGACCATTCGTATGTTTCAACAATCTACATTCGTTGATATTTTAATTTACCTCATTCGTCCCACCAGTAAATGGTCTCTTGCTAATGTTTCGCAGGATGTGGTTCCACAAGCCTGTGAAAGCTGACGACTGGTTGTTATATGTGGTAAGCTATTGTTGTATCTTCAGTTGACGTTGACAGAAAAAATGATCATTCTTCAAGAGGCTCTTACCACATCATCTTCGCTTGGTAAACACAGATTGACAGCCCATCTGCACATGGTGGTAGGGGATTCGTTACCGGGCGTATGTTCAACCAGCAAGGAGAGGTATGTGCATTTGTTGTCTCAAAGCTTCGACATTGATGCTCCTAACTATTTTGTCGTCAAAATGGTTATGATTCCTCTTCACTAAATTGTCAGCTCGTCGTGTCGCTGACCCAAGAGGCATTGATTAGGAGGGCCAAGACACCTGGACAAACCCCAAGGCCAAAGCTTTGATAGGTGCAGAAGAGCTGTGCCTGTACTTACCATCTTTCCATTTTTTTATATACTACATGTTAACACGTTTAGTCAAGATGCAGCATATATGTATATTAACCTGAAAGGGTCGCATCAGGTGTAACCGCACTGAGATTATGTATATGTATATTAACCTGAAAGCGGTTTCACGTACATGTTGATGGCTTTGAGGTTTTCCTCTGCATATGTGCACAAAATAATTTGCTTCTAACAAGCGGCACATGAATTCCAGACAACCGTGCCTTGTATCTGAAACAGAAGTGTCACCGTGAGATTGTGTGCCACCTTCATCAAGTGTTCTTTTCTTAATTCAGAGCCTTTCTCTTCATGGCATGTCAACTGTAGAGGCAGTCTTTCACTTCCAAGAAAATCAGAAACAACTTGGTAAGCAAAAGCACAATACGGAGAAGTAATGAAGAAAACAGCTACACAGTGGGTTTCTGATTAAATACAGCTAGACAACATGTTACATCCAAGCAATGATGGAAGCTCTGTCAGTAACCGATCTCCTGCTAAACACTACTGAATCAGGCTATTTCAACATTACAGATGGTACACTTGCTGAGTGAACACACAGCCTCATAAATAATTCATAAAATAAAAGGCACACTATAGCTGTTAACTGCTACCGTTTTCTTTGGAAAACAGGATGTACATTCACATTAGATTGCTCCAGCTTCTCCAGCCGGGCAACACATCCGTTCATTTTCGTCAGCACCTTGGGCATAGCTGCAATATTAGCCTCGGTCTTGGATTTGAACGTCTTTAGCTTTTCAAGCATGTCTTGTTTGGCTTTGGCATGCCAGGTTCCAGCAGCAGACTGGTGTTCACTTGGAACTTCTGCAATATCCATACAGGTGTCAGCCTTTGTTGAACTACCAAAATTGTGCAAATTATTTCTCATTGGGTCATTTAGGTATGCCGCATATTCATCCCATTCCAAGTGAGGTTTAATCTGCCATGCTTGCAAAGTAGCAGGTTGAGCATGTTGTCAAGTATCGAGCAAATGGCAATGAAATCACAGCACATCATATAAGGTAATAAGGTCAGATGATAAAATTGCCAAGCATTTTGCTTGATGACCGAACAAAGTTGAGATTACTGTAACTCGTCATAAGAAGATATAAGCATAAAATTCTAGGTTGTTTTTCTCGCATTGCAGTACATATAATCATGTTTGCCTAATTAGTTTTTGCCTTTATTCGCAGCTATTTCTCCGCAGCATAGCAACCCCAAACCGAGCCATATCAAATTTTGTTAGCTACGAGTGGCAACCAGAGACCCAACTACAACCTACCTACGCTACAAATCACCGATTCCAATGATTGTTTGGTCGACAATTTTACAAAAGCAACAAATCCGCCCCTCCATTTCTCTCTCGAGCTCGCTCAAATTGTCAACTTAGATCCAAAAATCTGGCTTCCACCCCTGTATCAACTCCGAGCTCTGACTAGCAGTAAATCATAAAAGAGGGGCATTTTTCTATGCGTACTTCAAGAACGGCCTATCCGCGCGCAAATCGTACAAACCCCGAACAAGGGAACGAACTAACCGGAAACCCTAGAACAGAGCAAGACCGAAAGCGCGTCATACCCGGGCATGCGGGCGGCCGGAGGGCGGTGAGGCGCGTTACTGCGGCGTCGAGGAAGCGGGTGGCGGCGTTGCGGCGGTGCTCGAGTATGCGGCGGCCCAGATCGGCCACCTCCCTCTCCAGCTCCTCTATCTCCTCCTCCTCCGCCGCCGCGTCGTCCTCTCCTGCGGAGGTGGAGGAGGTGGTGGCGGTGTCGGAAGAGTCGGGAGTCTTGCGCTTTAGGCGGTTGGGCGTGGCTCCAGCTTGGCTCGGCGTGAGCGAGAGCGAGCCCCCCGCCATGGAGAGTTTGGAGCACGTGAGAGCGGAGGCGAGTAGAGAGGAGCGGTCGAATGGGGGAGCGGCGACCTGAGAGCGATTCAATTTTGGTGGATGGAAGCTGGGGCCCGCATTTTGGCTCGCTTCTCTCCGTTTTTTGAGGGAATTTCGGTTCGCCTGTGAAATCTGAACTTTTCGGGCGGAAACGACGGGGGCAGTAGGATCTCACCTTTAGACGAGGTCGTAGGATCACGTCAAAAAAACATATTTGTGAATTGTTAAAAAATCTGAAAAAAATTGATAACATATCTATCTGTACTTTGCACAACTCCAAAAAAAAAAAATCAGCTCAAAATTCGATCTACAGCGTGAGAAACAAAAATGCTAAATCATACTGTGAATAGTGTCAGATTCGAGTGAACAGTGTTTTATTCACACCGAAATTTTTCTTTTTTGTTTCTTCAATTGTATGTCGAATTTGAACTTGCAAATTTTTGACGTAGCATATATAACAGAGATGCATGTTGTCAATTTTTTTCAGATTTTTTAACAATTCACAAATATGTTTTTTTGGGGTGATCCTACGATCTCACCTAGATCCTATCCAAGTCTCCCCCCCGGAAATGACGACTTGGGAATTGGGATTGATGTGGAACTTGGGGCTGCTGGCCGTTCAACGCCGATCGGACGGTTCGAAATCATTTTATGGGTGGGCATTTGGCGGCCACGACGGGTGCCCATGTGCCGATTTTTCTTTACAGAAAGGAAGCCTTAGAGCATATCCACGGGTGACTAAATTGTGTCCGGCACCCACCAACCAGTGTCCACTTTGGGCATGTTCGACGTTTTTCGTGCCTCTCACGCCGACGGTCCCCAAACGGTCGGACCGAGCATAATTTCTGAAAAATCAAATTTTGATCCGAACATATAAAAATGATTACATAGTTTAATAGTAAAATATAGTTATTACAATAATGAAGTTTTAAATCCAAATTGTGATTCAAACAATTTCGGCCTCCTCTTCTCCATCGCCCACTTCGCCATGTCGCGCACACAGGTGCGCTGCTAGATCTTTCTGCAGCTGGCCATGTTTCATCATGAATTTGTTGATGCATGGTGAGAAATTGCTTGAATTTTTGCGGCACGCCGGGCTGGGACTGGGAAGTGGCCCTTGATACTTATACGGCTCCTTGAAGATCACGTCAGTGTCGTGTTCACTCTCGATGATTATGTTGTGCATGATAACACAAGAATTCATGATCTTCCACATCTGTTGTATCGACCATGATAGAGAAGGATACATGACGATCGCAAACCGGGCTTGGAGCACACTGAATGCTCGGTCCACATCTTTCCTAGCACTCTCTTGTTTCTTTGCAAAATGCTTCTTCGCCGCACCAACGGGGCTGCAAATGATCTTCACAAATGTAGAATATGTTGGATATATACCATCCGTTAGGTAGTGCCTCTTGTTATACTGGTGAACGTTGATCTCATAGTTACACTCCGGAGCTTGGCCTTTGATTGCTACTAGAAGAGTTGGGTGGTGCCCCAAGCGAAGGCGGAGATGTAGCAATCAGCAGTTTTCCCTCGTTAACGAACCGAGGTTTATCGAACCAGTAGGATTTTGAAATCAACAACAAAGTGAATGTTGAAGATCTCTGGCGCTTAATCTTCAACAGACGTGGACCTGCACACACTCAACCAAAATAATTTGCCCCCAACGGCGGAAAGGTTGTCAATCTTTCCGGTCTCGCAGAAAACAAATCGGTTAATTGTATAGTGAAATAGATGAAATATGAAAATGAACCAGTGGAGTAATGATGATAAAAAGTGATGAATAAAGGTTGCAATCAATATAAAAAGATGGACCGGGGGCCATGGGTTCACTAGTGGAGTCTCTCAAGTAAATAGAACATTCATATGATGGGTAAACAAATTACAGCTGGTCAATTGACAAGATTATAACACAAACTTAATCTGCTATGACAAAGAGAACATGATAATATTTATGGAGGCATCACGACAATGAACAAAGACCGTTGAGTCCAACTGCATCTTTGTCTAAAAAGTCCACCGTGGGATCGCTATCCAATCTGTCACCCATCGGTATTAAGTTGCAAGCAACAGACATTTGCATTAAGTAAGTGCATGAAGTAAGCAATACTAATATCAAAAGAGTCATTAACACCGCTGATTTATCCTTAGTAGCAACAACACACCCTCGCCTTTAGACGTTTCTGTCACTCGTGCCCAGGAACAAAAGGGGGCATGAACCCACTATCTAGCATAAATACTCTCTCTTGGAGATACACACAATCACTTGGTCAAAGTAACTACGCACATCGGAGAGCATGCAAGAACATAAATCAACATATAAGAATCATGCACAATCTGATCATAACTTTATAATCCATCGGATCCCACAAACACATCACATAGCATTACAATAATCGATCTTGATCATGTTAGGCAGCTCATAAGATCATAAGACATGAAGCACAAGAGAGAGAGACTACCAACTAGCTACTGCCATGGACCCATGGTCCAAGGTGGGACTACTCACAAATCATCCCGGAGGAAGGCATGGCGATGAAGAGCCCTCCGGGATCGATCTCCCCTCCGGCAGAGTGCCGGGATCTGCTTCAGAATCACCCCCGAACTAGGGTTTGCGATGACGGCGCGTCGGGGTGACTTCTCTGGAAAATAATGGCCGCTCTGTCATTTTTAGGATTAAAGGGTATAGGCGTCGGAGGGGGCCGAGGCGGTGCCCAGAGGGCAGGGGCGGGCCCCACCCGCGGGTCCAAGGGGGGCCGCGCCCGCCACCCGCCTCTGGCCCCTGGGTGCCCCCCAGGTCGCCCTTTGGTCCTCTGGTGCCTTCCGTCGCATAAAAAATCTCCGTAAATTTTCAGCTCAATCTGACGATATTTTCTAAATTAAATTTTCTGAAATACAAAAACAGCAAAAACATGAAACTAGCACTAGGCATCTTGTCAATAGGCTAGTTAAAAAAATGCATAAAAATGATGTAATATGATAGTAGAAACATGTGACAACATCACAAAACTAGCATGGATCAATCAAAAATTATATATACATTTGACACGTATCAACATCCCCAAGCTTAACTCCTACTCGTCCTCGAGTAGGTAAGTGATAACAAAATAATTTTTGATGAGACATGCAACCAACACAATCGTGATCAAGATAGTAATGTAAAGCATAGGATGTGAATGAAGTGATACAAAACAGTTGTCTATAGTTGATAGAAAGAAAGCAATGATTAACCAAGTTGAATCATTCAAGCAAAACCTTTCATAAATAGTATGTTAAAGACATGGAAGCAATGTGATACACATACTTGATTATTTATCAAAGATAATAGTTCCATGACAAAAGTGTTTGAGAATCAAAACAAAGAAGATGTAAGTTTTAGCAAAAAGCTTCAACTTCCAACGGTAAAGTCAATATAAAGATTCATATTTAATCTGACGATGCAATATGATCAATGATACCCAGGGTCAATGCTAGATGTTTGTTTTCGTGGAGATAGAAGGAGAAGGAAAACTGACTCAACATTAAAAGTAAAAGAAAGGCCCTTCGCAAAGGGAAGCAGGGATTAGTCATGTGTTAGAGCTTTTTATTTTTATGAAACAGAAGTAAAACAATTTTGAGACATGCATGCTTTCGTCAACGAGTTCACAACAGAGAAGCTATCTAGTCCCCCATGACAAGCAAGGCTTTTAGACTTGTGAGAGCAGCTGGTTTTTAGTGGAGCGAGTACGCTCCTCTTTCTCCTTGATTTCACCACTGTCCAATTTTTAGAGCTGATTTCTCAGATTTTCATTACGCGGAGGAGAATGGTAAGTTATATTTATATTTTGCTTAAGCTGCTCTCGGGTTGATTCAAGTGAAGACGTAATCCATCGACACCGGGTGAAAAGGGGGGAAATGACCTTGCTCGTCACAAGTTATATCTAGCTCTCTACTGCTCCCTCATGAGCTTAAAAACAGAGGCACAAAAAGAAGTATTTTGACTTTTTTTAAAGATAGCACATGACAAATTTACTTGGAATGGCAGAAAATACCATGCATAGGTAGATATGGTGGACTCAGCTAGCAAGATAGTTTGGCTTTGTGATTTGGATGCACGAGTGAACTCTACACTCAGTACGAATTTTTTGGCTTAGCAAAGAAGGTATTTGAAGCAAACATCTAACATTAACCGGTAACAGAGTAACATAAGAAATTAGTCAATCATAACCATTAAATCTCCACACCGTCTCCCTTGTTGACCAAACTGTTTTTTTGATGGAAAGATTAGCTTTATGAATTAACAACTACGAAACACCACACAGATTCAAGCTCTTAACAGTATTTCTTTACTAATCAATTCCACTCAAATAACCAGCAAGTTTAAGCATTCATCTTAATATCTCAAAACAATCGAGAAGCATCAAGTATCCACACAATGATATACAATACTATGCAGGCTTTCATTTCATTCAAATATCACATGAATAGCATTTTGTCACTTTGACAATTCAAGCAATTTATCAATAACAACTCTCAAACAAGTATAAGTGAAGAACAAGAGAGTTTTAACATCAACTACTGGCAGCTCTAAATAAGATAAAAGCTAAAAGCGAGAGCTTACTAGAAAACGAACAATAGCTAAGAATACTCAACAAGATATAAGCGAAGCAAAGGAGTATTCAACTGAAAAAGCGGAGCGTGTCTCTCTCCCACACAAACAAAGCAAGGATCCAACAAGTATATGACCAACAAACAAAACAAAATTGAAAGCAAAAAGACACTCCAAGCATAGCACATAATATTTAAAGTGATAAAAACTTAGTTCAACGAAGACGACCTCATGATAGTCGATGAAGAAGAGGGGATGCCTTGGGAATCCCCAGGCTTTGACGCTTGATAGTTCTTGATATTCAGAGGGGGTGCCATGGGGGCATCCCCAAGCTTGAGCTCTGATCCATCTTCAATTTCTTCATTATACTCTCCTTTGGAACTTAAAAACTCCCTTCACACAAAACTTCTCATAAACTGATTAGAGGGTTAGTGCTCATAAATTAAAAATGCACATGTGTTCAACTCAAGACAAATTGCAAACAACTTTATTAGGCATTAGCTAATGTTCAGTAAGCCTCAATGTGGTACTCCTCCTCAAGAGTATCACATTTGATGATAGTAAAGAGACGAATACAAAATAAAAGCAGAATCTGTCAAAAACTGAACAGTCTGTAAAGATCGAATTTTTCGAGGCACTTCTGTAGCTCAAATAAGAAAACTCAAAACTAACGAAAAATAGATAAAAGTATCAGGGTTGCTGTCTAAAAATTTCATAAAAAGATAAAATTCAGAGATTTTTAGGATTTTCTAACAGTGAAGGACAGAAATCTGTTTCTAGACAGCAAAACAACACCTCGCACTTTCAATACATTAGAGGCTAAACTTGGCACAAAAAACCAAAATAAAAAGATACATGAAGTTTCTATAGAGGCAACAACTTCAAGACTCAAGAAAAGTAAAAAGCAAACTAAAAGTAAAAGATGGGTTGTCTCCCAACAAGCGCTTTTTTTTAACGCCTTTTACCTAGGCGCAATGCCAAATATCAAGTATTTTCAAAATCCATTGCAACTTTGCCTTCAATAAGCACTTCTTTCTCTTTGAGGGGAAAGGAAACCTGCCCTTAATAGGAAAACGAAAGCGTATGCATCCCTTTTTAAAAGCTCCCACGGAACGAAGAAAAGATCTTCCAAGAACAATATTAGCTTGAGCCTTTGACTACAAAACCAAGAAATCAACCAAAGTAGTCTTATTTTTAAAAGTGACAAGGACTTCATTAACCCTTTTACAGATTTTTTAAGAGCTACCATCAGAATGAGAGTGACAAAGAGGATAATCAAATAAGTCTCCAAAATTCATAGTATCGAAAACCATTCTAGTCATAGTTGACATCATAGAACCAATATCGCAATAAGCAAGGAACCTTTTATCATTTATTTCAATAGGAATATAAGGTTCCCAATCTCCATCTATTTCAAGAATTTGATAATTTTTTTAGAGCTCTTCTCTATTCCATTTAAATTTATATCACACAAAATATTTTCTATTTTATCCAATATATCAAGTATTCCATCAGTTTTCTCATTCATGGGAAAAACAACCAAACCATTTATAATTCTAAGAGATTCCAATTCATCAATTTAAAGAAAGTCTCCTCCAGTAATGACATCCAAAGCATGCTTACATGCATCGGATAGTCCATAGTAAAAGCATCTCAGTAAAACACACATAGCAAGCATGGGTTGGATCTTTTGATGTAATTCTGAAATTCTATCCCAAGCATTTTTGAAACTTTCTCCACCTTTTTGTTTGAAGGTGAAGAACTCGGCCAAGAGAGGCATATCAAGAGTGTGGTAAAGCTAGACATTACGATAAAGCAAAATAACAAGACAGGAATAAAGACTACACTAATTTTTTTGGGTTTTAAAATTTTGCAACAAGAAAAATAAGCTAACGAGAAATAAAACAAGCAAGACAAAAACAAGGTAAAGTGATTGAGAGTATGAGACTCCCCTTGCTGTAGCTCCAAAGTCCCCGGTAACGGTGCCAGAAAAGAGCTTGATTGCTACTACAAGAGTTGGGTGGTGCCCCAAGCGAAGGCGGAGATGTAGCAAGCAGCAGTTTTCCCTCATTAACGAACCGAGGTTTATCGAACCAGTAGGACTAATTGTATAGTGAAATAGATGAAATATGAAAATGGACCAGTGGAGTAATGATGATGAAAAGTGATGAATAAAGGTTGTAATCAATGTAAAAAGATGGACCGGGGGCCATGGGTTCACTAGTGGAGTCTCTCAAGTAAATAGAACAATCATATGATGGGTAACAAATTACAGCTGGGCAATTGACAAGATTATAACACAAACTTAATCTAGATATGACAAAGAGAACATGATAATATTTATGGAGGCATCACGACAATGAACAAAGACCGTTGAGTCCAACAGTATCTTTGTCTAAAAAGTCCACCATGGGATCACTATCCAGCCTGTCACCCATCGGTATTAAGTTGCAAGCATCAGACATTTGCATTAAGTAAAGTGCATGAAGTAAGCAATACTAATATCAAAAGAGAAATTAACACCGCTGTTTTATCCTTAGTAGCAACAGCACATCCTCGCCCTTAGACGTTTCTGTCACTCGTGCCCAGGAACAAAATGGGGCATGAACCCACTATCTAGCATAAATACTCCCTCTTGGAGATACACACAATCACTTGGCCAAAGTAACTACGCACATCGGAGAGCATGCAAGAACATAAATCAACATATAAGAATCATGCACAATCTGATAATAACTTTATAATCCATCGGATCCCAGCAAACACATCACATAGCATTACAATAATCGATCTTGATCATGTTAGGCAGCTCACAAGATCATAAGACATGAAGCACAAGAGAGAGAGACTAGCATCTAGCTACTGCCATGGACCCATGGTCCAAGGTGGGACTACTCACAAATCATCCCGGAGGAAGGCATGGCGATGAAGAGCCCTCCGGGATCGATCTCCCCTCCGGCAGAGTGCCGGGATCTGCTTCAGAATCACCCTCGAACTAGGGTTTGCGATGACGGCGCGTCGGGGTGACTTCTCTGTAAAATAATGGCCGCTCTATCGTTTTTAGGGTTAAAGGGATTTTATAGGTGTCGGAGGGGGCCGAGGCGGTGCCCAGAGGGCGGGGGCGGGCCCCACCCACGGGTCCAAGGGGGGCCGTGGACGCCACCCGCCTCTAGCCCCTGGGTGGCCCCTCAGGTCGCCCTTTGGTCCTCTAGTGCCTTCCGTCGCATAATAAATCTCCGTAAATTTTCAGCTCAATCCGACGATATTTCCTAAAGTAAAATTTCTGAAATACAAAAACAGCAAAAACAGGAAACTGGCACTAGGCATCTTGTCAATAGTTTAGTCCAACAAAATGCATAAAAATGATGTAATATGATAGTAGAAACATGTGACAACATCAGAAAACTAGCATGGATCAATAAAAAATTATAGATACGTTTGACACGTATCAGCCTTCTGCAAGTCTGGTAAACACTGAAGAACGTTGCAACACGTTGATATAATTGTAAGTACCGGCCATATAAAAAATGTCAAATCCACATATCATAGTCTGCCATCGCTTCAAGTACAACACTACACGCTCCAAGATGTCTACCTTTTATACATACCTTGCCAAGCAAATGGACAATTCTTTCACCTCCAATACATGCAATCGATGCTCCCAAGTATCCCGGGAAAATCTCTTGCTTCACCTAGTGCCGTGAGCCGAACTGTGTCTTCAGCATTTGGTTGTCTCAGATACTTCGGTCCAAACACCACATTCACCGTCTTGCAAAACTTGTAAGTGGCTTGAATGACTGTTTCTGACATACGGAGGTAGTCGTCCAAAGAATTTACGGGAGCCCCATATGCAAGACACCATCTAGCTGTTGTGCTTTTCTGAATAGATGAGAATCCAAGAAGTCCGATGCAGTCTTTTTTCAGCAGGAACCTGGAAGTAGTTATCATATTCTCGAACACCATGCACAATGTTCATGAACACTCTCCTCTGCATCCTAAAGTGCCAACGAAAATCACGATCATCGTTTGCCGGCTCGAGCGTGATGGTGTAGTTGATGGAGTTGGGTGCTGCCCTAAGCGAAGGCGTGGATGTAGCAAGTAGCAGTTTTCCCTCAATTAAGAACCAAGGTTTAATCGAACCAATAGGACTTTGAAATCAACAACGAGGTGCACGTCAACGATCTCTGGCGCTTAACCGTCAACGAACGCGGACCTGCACACACACAAACAATTACTTTGCCCCCAATGGCAGGAAGATTGTCAATCTTCCCGGTCTGCTGAAAACAAAGCGGTTAAACATATACTGTAGTGAATGAATTTATGAAAACGGACCAGCGAGCAAGTGAATATGAAAAGCAAGTAAATGAGGTTGTAATCAATATAAACAGATGGACCAGAGGCCATGGGTTCACTAGTGGTGTCTCTCCAACAAATAAAATACTCATATGACAGGTAAACAAATTACAGTTAGGCAATTGACAAGATTATGACACAAACTTAATCTAGCTATATCAAAGTGTTCATAGTAATATTCATGTAGGCATCACAAAAGGAACAAAGACCGTCATCCAACTGCATCTTTCTCTAAAAAGTCCACCTAGGGATCGCTATCCAGCCTGTCACCCATCGGTATTAAGTTGCAAGCAACAGACATTTGCATTAAGTAAAGTGTATGATGTAAGCAATATTTATAATCATGTAGATATAAACATCGTTATTTTACCCCTAGTCGCAACAGCACACCCTCGTCCTTAGACGTTTCTGTCACTCGTGCCCAGGCACAAGAGGGGGCATGAACCAACTATCTAGCATAAATACTCTCTCTTGGAGACATAAGCAATTACTTGGACAAAGTAACTACACACATCGGAGAGCATGTAAGAATATAAATTAACATATAAGAACCATGCACAATCTTATCATAACTTCATGATCCATCAGATCCCAACAAACACATCATATAGCATTACAATAGTCGATCTTGATCATGTAGGGCAGCTCACAAGATCATAAACATGAAGGCACAAGGGAGAAAGACAACCATCTAGCTACTGCCATGGACCCGTGGTCCAAGGTGGAACTACTCACACATCATCCGGGTGGAAGGCATGGCGATGTAGAGCCCTCCAGGATTAATCTCCGCTCCGACAGGGTGCCATGATTTGTCTTCTGAATCTCCCAGAATTAGGTTTCGGGATAGCGGTGGCTTCAGGTGGAGTTCGTGGAAAATAATCACCGCCTCGACGAAATTAGGTTAATTAGGTATTTATGGGCGTCAGGGGACCGAGGCAGTGCCCAGAGTGCAGGGGCGGGCCCCAGCCGCGGGACCAGGTGGAGCCGCGGCCAGGGGTCGCCCTGGCCCCTCGGTGGCCCTGATACGTGTCAAACGTATCTATAATTTTTTATTGATACATGCTAGTTTTGTGATGTTGTCACATGTTTCTACTATCATATTACATCATTTTTATGCATTTTGTCGGACTAACCTATTGAAAAGATGCCTAGTGCCAGTTTCCTGTTTTTGCTGTCTTTTCGTTTCAGAAACTTACCACAGGAAATATTCTCGGAATGCGCTGAAAATTTACGATGATTTTTTATTCGCCAAGACGGAGTTTCAGTCCAGAGTGCAGCCCTGGGGGCCACCCACAGGGCAGGGATGACCCCCAGCTGCGGCCTGCCCTAGGGCGGCGGGTGGGACCCGCCCCTGCTCCTGGTGGGTTCCCTCGGCCCCCTCCAACGCCTGTAAAATCAGATTAATCCCAAAAACATCGCGGCGACCATTATTTTCCAGAGAAGTCACCCCGAGGCGCCGCCACCATAAACCCTAGTTCGGGGGTAATTCTGAAGCTGATCCCGGCACCCTGCCGGAGGGGAGATCGATCCCGGAGGGCTCTTCATCACCATGCCTTCCTCTGGGATGATTTGTGAGTAGTCCCACCTTGGACTACGGGTCCATGGCAGTAGCTAGAGGGTAGTCTCTCTCCCTTTTGCTTCATGTATTATGATCTTGTGAGCTGCCTAACATGATCAAGATCGATTATTGTAATGCTATGTGATGTGTTTGCTGGGATCCGATGGATTATAAAGTTATTATCAGATTGTGCATGATTCTTGTATGTTGATTTATCTTCTTGCATGCTCTCCGATGTGCGTAGTTACTTTGGCCAAGTGATTATGTGTATCTCCAAGAGGGAGTATTTATGCTAGATAGTGTGTTCATGCCCCCTTTTGTTCCTGGGCACGAGTGACAGAAACATCTAAGGGCGAGGGTGTGCTGTTGCTACTAAGGGTAAAACATCGGTGTTAATGTCTCTTTCGATATTAGTATTGCATACTTCATGCGCTTTACTTAATGCAAATGTATGTTGCTTGCAACTTAATACTGTTGGGTGACAGGCTGGATACCGATCCCACGGTGTACTTTTTAGACAAAGATGCAGTTGGACTCAATGGTTTTTGTTCATTATCGTGATGCCTACATAAATATTATCATGTTCTCTATGTCATAGCTAGATTAAGTTTGTGTTATAATCTTGTCAATTGCCTAGTTATAATTTGTTTACCCATCATATGAGTGTTTTATTTACTTGAGAGACTCCAATAGTGAACCCATGACCCCCGGTCCATCTTTTTACATTGATTGCAACCTTTATTCATCATTTTTTTTATCATCATTACTCCTCTGGTCCACTTTCATATTTTCATCTATTTCACTATACAATTAACCGCTTTGTTTTCTACGAGGCCGGAAAGATTGACAACCTTTCCGCCGTTGGGGACAAAGTAATTGGTTGAGTGTGTGCAGGTCCACGTCTATTGAATATTAAGCGCCAGAGATCTTAAACATTCACTTTGTTGTTGATTTCAATGTCCTACTGGTTCGATAAACCTTGGTTCGTTAACAATGGAAAACTGCTACTTACTACATCCACGCCTTCGCTTGGGGCACAACCCAACGCTACCATCACCGATCATCAGGCCTCCAGGTCGCCCATCGGTCTCCAACTTCGTCGTAGCAAATAAAAAATCTCTATAAATTTTGGCGTAATTCCGAGAATATTTCGAGAAGTGGATTTTCTGAAATAGAAAAAAGCAAAAACAGGGACTGGCACTAGGCATCTTGTCAATAGGTTAGTCCGACAAAAAGCCTAAAAATGATATAATAAGATAATAAAAACATGTGACAATGGCACATAACAAGCATGGATCAATCAAAAATTACAGATACGTTTGACACGTATCACAACGCAAAATAATCGGAACAACAGCATATGTCCTGTTGCCCGGTACCGGTTCTTGTTGGCCTTCTTTCCAGCCCTAGAACCTCCGCGTTTGGATAGGGGTTCCTCCTCCTCCACCGCCGCCACAAGAATGCAAATGACCTCTTCATTCTCCTAATCATCCATTTCAAGAATGGTAATCTCTTCTGTCATTTGGTGGAACATAATTTCATTGTCGTTGTCCATAGCCTATCTAACAACAATCAAATAAAAGTCACACAAAATGGAAAAATGGTTTGTTGGCAAATAGGCGGACACCTTGCGGGCGGGCGGGAGGGAGAAATTGGTCGCACCGGCAGGGAAGTGTTTGCGACTTAGATGGGGACGAGAAGGGGCGACGGAGATGGGGACGAGAAGGGGCTACGGCGAGGGTGGCTGTGGTAGCACGAATCGCCGGGCAGGGAAAACAAGATGACGGGGTGGGAGCGCAAATGACTATTGGTTTACACCCTATGTGTCGATGACAGGCGGGCCATATCTGTCGGAGGTGCGCTATACGGACAGTGTCCGGCACCGCCGAGCCACCCCCCAAAGTTGGAGGCCCGATTGGCGGTGCCGGACAGGATTTAGGCCAGACAATAGCTTTAGGGCCCCCCGATGTGGCCGATTTTGTGTCTGGCACCCCAAAGGGGCTTTAGGAGCTCCTTTAGGGCCCCCCAATGGAGATGCTCTTATTACTCTGAGTTTAGATTCACCATTGTCCCGTGCTTCGTTCATAGCGATCAAGAATTGATTTGATCACTTGATGGTAAAAGCACATGTTCCATACAGTTTCCCGTCTCACTGAGTTGGTATTGTTTTTAAAGGCGGCGGCAACAACAATAGAAAAAGCCTTCTCATTAAAGATCATCAAGATCGAACTATGTAATAAGATGTTTGATGACTGGCTTAATGATTTGGTTTGCTATATCGAGCGAGAGATATTTAAAAATCTTGATCTTGATAAAATTAATTTTCTTTTTTGGAAAAAAAGAGGGTAGATCTTTGTGTCGGGCACTTCTAGACGTCATTACACATTCATTATGAGTACGTTTCTGGGTTGTAATTCTATTTACACATGTTTATAAAGTGATTTCATTTATCATCATATAAAATTTGATGTATGTGGACTTTGATCTTTTGCATCAATTATTCCTTATGCATTAGAGTCCGTTTGATGCATCTAAAATGCATACATGAACTTTGCACTATAATAGTTATATTCCAACCATATTTGCATCATATAAGGGGTATATTACTGTTATTTAATGATTTTTGGTAATTTAAGATGATTTCCCCTTTTTATGGAATTAATCCTGCGCAGGCAGAAAACCCCTATTTCTTTCTTTATTTGTTTCAGGACCTTAACGACGTCATAATGAGCTATAAATTTACGGGGGTCATTATTTTGGAAGGAGAAGATTTAGGAGCGAAAGAAGTCAACGAACGGAGGCCGGAGGACCAAAAGGGAGGGTCCCACGCGGCTACAGTACTAGGCCGCGTGGGCCTACCCCAATCAGCCCTCGTGGCCCCGTTTGCATCGATCCTTCGCCCAGAAGCTTCCTCGTGACCTAAAAACGCCTATATAAGAGGTCCCCCGACGTTTTCCCAGAGGAGAGCCTCCACACGAGAGAAACAAGAGACAGAGATCAGGAGGCTGAAGATCGGAGGGGGGAAACTCCGGCGGAGCCCTGCCGAAGAGGTCTCCTTCTTCTCCATCGACATCTCCACCGTCTCCATGATGAAGAGGGAGTAGTCCACCTCTGGACTATGGGTTTGTGGCAGTAGCATATGTATCTCTCTCTCTTGAGCTTCACTAATTAGCACCGTATGAACTGCTGAACATGATTACGGTCACCGTTGTATTACCATTGTGGTGGATCTTTCTATGAGTTAATATATGTTGAGATTGCAATGTTATATTTCAATTATGAAAGTAGATGCATATTATGTACCCCGTTCTTGTATCCTTGTTATGATCAAGCATGTTTATGAGAGCGTGTGTGGGGGAACGTGTGCATTAGTTGGAGTAACGGGGGTGGTGAAGTGATAAGCTGACAACTTAATATCATGATCCTTTGGGTGTTTACCTTACTTTGTTACCTCACTAGGGATAAACCAAAATACCATGTTGTAGGGTAGGAGGAGTGACATGCCTCTATCTAAGACTAGATCCATCATGTGTTTATTTTCACTTCATGTCATTAATCTTAAAGTTATACTCTGATTTTATCTTAATTACTAAGGTGCATGATTTAGTTCACATCTTGGTGGAGTATAAGTGAGACTAATAATCAAAAGGTCTCTATGCTAGGACGTGATGCCCATATAATTAGTAACATGTCATTAACCTTGTTTGCAATCTTATATGTTAAATCTATGTCTACTCATTTGCCACACTATATTAAAGAGAGAGTGCATGTGTGAAACCATGAACCCCGGTCCATTTTTAATCATAAGAAACACTTTTCCAACCACTTTTAAGCATCTTTTACATTCAGCCATTTTAAAATCAGAGAAAATACAAAAACACTTTTACTTCTTGCATTCACATATAAAAACCCCAAAAATAACATCTATCATCATTATTATCATCCTTGCATAATATTCACCACCATTGCATATTTATTTACTGTTTTGCATTCATTATCATCTTAATATCATTCTCACACCTTGTGCTTGACAACCACTTGGTGAGGTTGAGGGCACAAAGCAATTTACTTGTTTGCAGGAAATCTAAAGGACAAGAAGATAAAACCCACACTACTGATTCCCCGAGAGTTCGATATTAAACCCTCGAGTCACCTTC
Source organism: Puccinellia tenuiflora (assembly GCA_012064385.1). NCBI lineage: Eukaryota > Viridiplantae > Streptophyta > Magnoliopsida > Poales > Poaceae > Puccinellia > Puccinellia tenuiflora. The sequence goes on from QRDG01000096.1 coordinate 367,222, forward strand.
TTGGGAAAAAACTACCACTTCTACATATTCTGCACTTGGAGGCTCAACCTATCCCTAATATATTATCTTCCTTTCAGGGTATCAAGAGTACTTGTTGGCGTTGTTGAGGGAGAAGAACACTCTCATCAATCCCGTCATCACGTGTTTTTTCTGGCACCGTTGCCGGGGAATCATAGCTGGAAGGGTTTGTCCAAGGATATCACAACAAAGTCAACTTCATCACCAACTTGTGCTAACACCTAAGCTTGGGGAGGTTGCACCTACGTGACCATCATCTTGTCCCTCTTTACCTTCAAGCATTTTATTTTGTTTTGTTTTTGTCTTGCATATCATATTTAGATTTCGGTTTTGTCGGCGTAGTGGAAACCAGGGTACCACGAGCCGGCCTGCCAGGGCCCACGACACTCTTCAGAAGATCTCACCAAGGTCCAGGCTCTCCAAGCCTGGAGAGGCTCTCCAAGCCACGTTGGAGTCTGCCCCAGATTCTGCTAAGGACCTGGCCCTTCAAGCTCTCCAAGCCTGGAGAGGCTCTCCAAGCCACGTTGGAGTCTGCCCCAGATTCTGCTAAGGACCTGGCCCCCCAAGCCTGGCGAGGCTCTCCAAGCCTGGCGAGGCCCTTCAAGCCTGGCGAGGCTCTCCAAGCCTGGCGAGGCCCTTCAAGCCTGGCGAGGCCCTTCAAGCCTGGCGAGGCTCCCCAAGCCTGGCGAGGCTCTCCAAGCCTGGCGAGGCCCTTCAAGCCTGGCGAGGCCCTTCAAGCCTGGCGAGGCTCCCCAAGCCTGGCGAGGCTCTCCAAGCCTGGCAAGGCCCTTCAAGCCTGGCGAGGCTCTTCAAGCCAGGCGAGGCTCTCCAAGCCTGGCGAGGCTCTCCAAGCCTGGCGAGGCCCTTCAAGCCTGGCGAGGCTCCCCAAGCCTGGCGAGGCTCCCCAAGCCTGGCGAGGCTCTCCAAGCCTGGCGAGGCCCTTCAAGCCTGGCGAGGCTCTTCAAGCCAGGCGAGGCTCTCCAAGCCTGGCGAGGCTCTCCAAGCCTGGCGAGGCTCTTCAAGCTTGGCGAGGTTCCTTCCTCACGAGGCCAGCTCTGCCTCCGCGGCAGAGCGCACATGGGCTCTGCACCCTCCGCAGAGTCACAGGCGCGCCAGCGCGCGGTGACGACAGCGTCACAGTTGCCATTCCCATGTATAAAGCAGTCAACAAGGCTGCACCAAGCAAAGGAGCTCCAAGACTTGCCACTTTGGTGATAAAGAGACCGTCTGCTGCTGCTGACGAGGGCGACGTCACCGTGGGGGTCACCCCAGAGCTCCTGCAGCGCCGGCCCACCATCCTGGTTGGACGGTGGCTTTTCCAGCTTTGGTGACACCGCTCCTGCCATGGACCGCGTCCATGGACTCCACCTTTATCGTGCACCCTGCCTCCTCCTTCGTCGCTATGTGGCAGCCCTTCCCGCCTAGATTTTTGGGGGAAGAGGCCCAGGACGCCTATAAAAGGAGGGTGAGCACGATAGGGCAGGGGGGCGGTTTGATTTTCCCTGGGCTAGGGCAGATCTAGAGTAGCAGCCATTGTAGCCACCTCGAGCTCAAGAAGCTTCCCTGTACTAAGAACCTCTACAAGCAATACAACCAAGCAGGACGTAGGGGTTTTACCTCTCCAAGAGGGCCCTGAACCTGGGTAATACCGCGCGTTCATCTCTGCAGTGTTGTCCCTCTCCAGGCACGACGAGCTCCGTCGCCGGCGCACGTTGAGGGTTGTTTGACTACGTGTTCAGCCCCTTACTCGATCCTTCTCGAGACACCCCCAGTTCCTGGGACAGTTCTCCGACATTTGGCGCGCCAGGTAGGGGGCTGAGGCGCGTCTTCATCCTCGACACAGCCATGGCCGGTTCTCGTGCCGAACGTCTCGCTCGCCGGACGGCCAGCGCCGCCGGCGCTCCTTCTGCCGGCAACCCGCGCGGCCGCCCGCGCGGGAGCACCGCTCCGCTGCGCCGCGTCGACCCCGAGCCCCGCGTCGAGCACCCGGAGGACGATGACATCGACCACACTGAGGACGACCTCGGCGAAGAGGAGGCCTCCTCCCTGCACCCGTCACGGGACGGTGCTGCCTCCCCGCTGGGCCCCCCTGCGCCCAGCCCAGCAAATACGCTTCTCATGGCGCAGGAGCTGCTGCGGTACCGTCCCACGCCGGAGGCTCAAGAAGCCTGACTCCATCGCCTCTCCGAGCTCGTCGGTGCCGCTGGCGTCGCCGCTCGCGCCGTCGCTCCTGCACCATCCCACTCCCTGGTTCTCTCAGGGCGTGTGGGAGACGTAGCGCACGGCGCTCCTCCCGCACCTCCTCTTCATCCCGCGCCTGCTCCAGCTCCACCGCAACCAGCTCCAACGGCGGCTCCTCCTCGCGACAACCGTGCTGCTCCGCACGCCTCGTCGCCGCATGACTGCCAAATCGTGCAGCCTCTGGGGGGCTTGCATCACCCCTCGCCGAGGCCCCGGCCTTCTCGTCAAGGCTCGGGGGCTCACGCCACCTATGTCCGGGCTGCGGCCTTCTCCCGAGGCGCCGGCCTTCACGAGGCTGATCCCCTCGCGAGGCCCCCGGTCCTCGCCGGAGACACCCCGTGCAGCCACAGTAAAAACGTCCAGGCTCCGGCCTTTCTCCCGAGGCGCCGGCCTTCACGAGGTTGATCCCCTCGCGAGGCCCCGGTCCTCGCTGGAGCCACCCCGTGCAACCACGGTAAAAACGTCAAGGCTTCCTCTTCGTGATAGCCACCCCGTGCAGCCACGGTAAAAACGTCAAGGCTTCCTCTCCGTGATAGCCACCCCGTGCAGCCACGGTAAAAACGTCAAGGCTTCCTCTCCGTGACAGCCACCCCGTGCAGCCACGGTAAAAACATCGTGGCCAAGGTCACATCCTCCACGAGGAAAAAGTTCGGGCTCCCCTCTCTACTATACGTTGCCTGGGGCCGTTCGAGAAGACTCCCAAGCCACCACGCCTCGGCAAGGTGACTTCTTCAAGCACCATGCCTTGGCGAGGTGGATCCCCATGCCGGACATGGTGGACCGCAGGCTCAATGAAAGCCACCCCCGCATAGGGGCCCCCTCTCTGAGCTCTCTTTACATGCGTCGCCTCGGGCCGCGAGAGTCTCAGCCACTGAATGTGGAACCCCATGCCTGACATGGCGGATTTTGCACTACTGGCCACGCCAGTGTAATGAACAACTACTTCGGGTCATACTGAACTTTTGCGCATCGCGCCAGCATATTTTGCGGCTTCGGTAAGCTGTTATGATATTGCTGTTTATTCTCGCTCGTACGATCCCTCCTGTGTATCTCACGAGCGGGGGCTAGCATGGTGCCATGCCACGGGAGCATCCCGGCAGTGCCTCAAACCCAAGGGATCCGAGCTCTGAACTTGCGGGTCAGCTCTCATGCATGTCAACTCCTAAGGAGCTCTGAACTCATGGACCAGCTCCCGTGCACGTCAACTCACCAAGGACCTTGGTGCCTGTTCCCCTCGCAAGACACACATGAAGGAACCTACGAGCACGCTTAAGTTATCTAGCTATGTATTGCTTGTGGGTATGCCTATCTGTCCAAACGCAGGAAAGCAGGTTCAAAAACAAGCCTCAGGCACCCTCTCCAAGGCAAAAACGCCTCTCCAGGGAACCAACACCCTCTCCAAGGCAAAAACGCCTCATCAGGGAACCAACACCCTCTTCAAGCAAAAACGCCTCGCGAAGCTAAGTCCAAACACTTGGTTAAATTTCCTCTCGCTGGTTTTTGTCCCTCGAGAGGTTTTTCTCTCTCCTATGCCTCATGGGCTGCTTGCGCGTTAAAGGGGAACCCCAGGCATCGCGCCGCGGGGATCTTACTTCTTGAGGCCTCACGCACCCCCCGGCCTTGTGGAGCCCTGACTCTCACATACCGAAGCGGCGGTGGTGTAGCGCTAAGAGAGGGTCCTAAAACGTAGAGCGAAAAAGACATGAAAGGGGAGATAAAAAGCCTCCCAAGGGGCATTCGCTGGTTTTCGTCCCTCGAGCCCCTTTTTCTCTCTTACGCCTCATGGGCTGCTTGCACGTCAAAGGGGAGCCCCGAGCATCGCGTCTCGGGAGCCCTTACCTCTCGAAGCCTCACGCACCCCCCGGCCTTGTGGAGCCCTGACTCTCACATACCGAAGCGGCGGTGGTGTAGCGCTAAGAGAAGGGTCCTACGACATAGAGCGAAAAAGACATGAGACAGGAAATAAAAAGTCTCCCGAGGGGCACGTGCAAGTGCATTCAAGTCCTTACAACAAGGCATTACAAGCAAAACTAAGTTAATTTGTGCCTCGTGCACACCTAGCTACAGGAAGGCTCAAGCAGCAGTTTCTTCGTCCTCCAAGGTCCCCGCACCGTCGCGGGGCGCGGAGGCCTCGATGCTTGTTGAGGCACCCGAGGCACCTTGCCTCGGGCTTGGGCGGCCTTAGGTGGAGCCTGGGGGCTCATGTGGGAGTCCCCCGACATTTGGCGCCCCTCCTGCTGAGGCCGCTCCCGCCGCGGCCTCGGGTTCGTCATCCCCTCCTGCCGCGGCCGCTCTCGCCGCGGCCTCGGCAGGCCTCTCCGGCGTCTTCACGGCCTCGGTCGCCGCCTCTTCAACCTCCCTCTCCTCGCGGTGTTCATCCGCAGGAGGAGGGGTAGCTGCGCACCATGGCCCGTCAGCCGTGGGCGTCACAGGTGCCACAACGACGCCAGGGTGCTCCCCAAGCTTGTGGAGCCTTCGTCTCTACATCGACTAACCTCGTCAACAAGTACCGGCGCAGCCGTCGCGCCCCGCGTGTCTCGGGCCAGACAGGCTGTTTTTGGGCCCGCGACGCTTCGCCTACGCCCAATGGACTCCAGCGTGCCCATCGCGGGCCCGGGGGCTACTGTCGGCGTAGTGGAAACCAGGGTACCACGAGCCGGCCTGCCAGGGCCCACGACACTCTTCAGAAGATCTCACCAAGGTCCAGGCTCTCCAAGCCTGGAGAGGCTCTCCAAGCCACGTTGGAGTCTGCCCCAGATTCTGCTAAGGACCTGGCCCTTCAAGCTCTCCAAGCCTGGAGAGGCTCTCCAAGCCACGTTGGAGTCTGCCCCAGATTCTGCTAAGGACCTGCCCCCCAAGCCTGGCGAGGCTCTCCAAGCCTGGCGAGGCCCTTCAAGCCTGGCGAGGCTCTCCAAGCCTGGCGAGGCCCTTCAAGCCTGGCGAGGCCCTTCAAGCCTGGCGAGGCTCTCCAAGCCTGGCGAGGCCCTTCAAGCCTGGCGAGGCCCTTCAAGCCTGGCGAGGCTCCCCAAGCCTGGCAAGGCCCTTCAAGCCTGGCGAGGCTCTTCAAGCCAGGCGAGGCTCTCCAAGCCTGGCGAGGCTCTCCAAGCCTGGCGAGGCCCTTCAAGCCTGGCGAGGCTCCCCAAGCCTGGCGAGGCTCCCCAAGCCTGGCGAGGCTCTCCAAGCCTGGCGAGGCCCTTCAAGCCTGGCGAGGCTCTTCAAGCCAGGCGAGGCTCTCCAAGCCTGGCGAGGCTCTCCAAGCCTGGCGAGGCTCTTCAAGCTTGGCGAGGTTCCTTCCTCACGAGGCCAGCTCTGCCTCCGCGGCAGAGCGCACATGGGCTCTGCACCCTCCGCAGAGTCACAGGCGCGCCAGCGCGCGGGTGACGACAGCGTCACAGTTGCCATTCCCATGTATAAAGCAGTCAACAAGGCTGCACCAAGCAAAGGAGCTCCAAGACTTGCCACTTTGGTGATAAAGAGACCGTCTGCTGCTGCTGACGAGGGCGACGTCACCGTGGGGGTCACCCCAGAGCTCCTGCAGCGCCGGCCCACCATCCTGGTTGGACGGTGGCTTTTCCAGCTTTGGTGACACCGCTCCTGCCATGGACCGCGTCCATGGACTCCACCTTTATCGTGCACCCTGCCTCCTCCTTCGTCGCTATGTGGCAGCCCTTCCCGCCTAGATTTTTGGGGGAAGAGGCCCAGGACGCCTATAAAAGGAGGGGGAGCACGATAGGGCAGGGGGGCGGTTCGATTTTCCCTGGGCTAGGGCAGATCTAGAGCAGCAGCCATTGTAGCCACCTCGAGCTCAAGAAGCTTCCCTGTACTAAAAACCTCTACAAGCAATACAACCAAGCAGGACGTAGGGGTTTTACCTCTCCAAGAGGGCCCTGAACCTGGGTAATACCGCGCGTTCATCTCTGCAGTGTTGTCCCTCTCCAAGCACGACGAGCTCCGTCGCCGGCGCACGTTGAGGGTTGTTTGACTACGTGTTCAGCCCCTTACTCGATCCTTCTCGAGACACCCCCAGTTCCTGGGACAGTTCTCCGACAGGTTTGCATATTTTATTTTCAGTTTTGCATTTTGTTTTGCATTAGTTAATTCGGTTTGCATTGTTTTAGTGTCATTTTATTTTCAGTTTTGCATAAAAAATTAAAAACACACAAAAAAAATTCTAGCACCTAGTTTATTTCGGTTTTGTCCTGTTTTTATGTCTTGTTCTTTACTTGCTATCAATGGTTACTTCCTGGCTAAGTAGGTTCACAGAGGAACAACAGAAATATTATAAGGAATACCGCTCGTCTGAAAAAGGGAAACAACTGTGGGCACAATTACATATATTGAATAGTCTTGATACAAACTTTTGCTCTAAACATGATGAATCTTGGTGCTTTAATAAATCTTTTTGCTGTAGGAGGGACAAACACCTCCCTTTCCAATGTGATTATAATGATATTGAAATATTGGCTTCTTATGCTAAAGGAAATTACGATTTTGATAATCTTGAACAAATCGAAGAATTTGTTGTTTTTATGGGCGCCTATGAGATTACTGCTGCGCTTAAAAATACTAATGATGCTTCTTACAAATCTGAAAATTATGTTATACTTGGATACTGCCTTAATTATTACAGTGATAATCCTCATATTACTGAATTTCTTGAGAGAAATCATCCTAAAGAAGAAGATACTAATGCCCTGCTGGAAGTTGTGGATGTAGAAATAGCTGAAACTGAGATCTCCTTGGATGAAAAACAGGAAGAAATTGAAGAGGATATTGAAATAGACATGTTCCAACCTAAGCTTGGGGAAGAGTTGGATCTCCCAGCTTTACCATCAACATTTGATAGTAGCAATCGAACTCAAAAATCTTTTGTTATTTGTGAGAACCCATGTTATGATGAGTGTCAAACTGAAAATTCTATGGTTCTTTATGATAATCCTTTATTTGTTCCTACTACTGATATGCATGATAATGAGGAGTGTTGTTTATATATGCTATATGATAATGCTTTAGATGATGGTCCTATGCTTATTGATAATCCTCCATGTTTAGTTGTTACTACTTTATGTGAGGATAAAAATGATATACTTGCAGTTTGTGATGGTACTCTTACTCATGAGAATCCTACTTTGTTCTTAAATTCTCCTAGTTACACCATGGAGGAGAAATTTGCTTATGTTGAGAAATACTTATGTGGTTTGCAATTATCTTTAGTTCCAAATATTTGTTGCAACCATGATATTAACCTTATATTGACCTTAATAATTATTTTGAAAGAGGGAAGCATGCTAATGAATTCCAAAATAAATTTAATGATCCTCTTTATGTGCCTATATTATCTAAGTTGAATGATTCTTGTGATTCTATGGTTGAATTTATTTCTTCTACTTGCAACTATTATAAAAGAGGAGGTAATAAGAACTGTGGCACCCCCCTCTGACACATATCGCTAGAGAGGCGGTCGCCCCGTGCGCCAGCCCAGGATATCCGGACGCACGTTACGACAATGCAACATAGCGGAAATATCATTACACAATCAAGCCCAAAGGGCTACAAATGGTTTACATGGCCATCAAGGCATGAGAAATTATCATGGCAAAGTATGGCACGGGACAGAGTTTTTAACTGGCAGCGGAAGACGACTAAAGCAACGGCTTGGTGTGGCTCCATTCCACAGGCATCTGGCTAGGCTACTGATCCTAGCACGCTCTTACTCCATCTCTTTGCTAGGGTAGAAGATGAATCCTCTCAATGTCTGGCCACATGAAAAGCCAGTCTGAGTACAATGACATACTCGCAAGAAAATAACCACAAGAGATGAACAGTCAAGCAATCAGGCAACAAGTAGCTAGTGACAGAAAATAATCTAAACATGACAAGTGTTTACTTACGGCAGTCCAAGTGGATAGCAATAAGGCAGCACAAGAAATCATGGCATAAGCAAATAACGGGGTATCACCAGTACAGAGTCCAAGCCAGGTGGGGTTGGATCGTGCACCGGCGATCAGACAAGAGAACTTACCTGTGAGGAATAACGGATGTACCCATTGGTAATAAGTATTATAACAAACCTGTCACAACTAGGCCCAACGGCCTTACCACATCTTTCCACTGCTAGGCCCACTGGCCTCATCTTTTCACTAGGGCATGCACGGATGATGTTGGCTCGGGCCTAACTCTAGGCTCCCAACGATCACACCGTCATCCCTCAACACGGATAACCATCCACAACTGAAGTAACATTCCCTGCATCATCTTATTGGTTCATTTAGTGAAATCAGGTTGTTCATTTTTCTTTCAAACCGAACTTAAGTTTAACCTCCGGACTCGACAAAGGACAATAGTGTGACCGACACTGAACTGTTCCATAACCTAGGAACAAGGCTAGCTGCTAGATGACACACTCTCGAGAGGTTGCAGTTACCACCCATCTAAATGCACCTTACTCAGCCGGCACTTTAGGATATCATCCTTAAGTCAAACTCAGCAAGATACACTTACATAACCGTTCACGCTACCAAGACACTCCCTATATAGCTACCGACATAACTCTATGTCTTATGACGAAGTGAATCCGGCACGTCCCCAACTCATGAGCGACGCCTAGTTCCGGAACCTTCACAAGACTAGCCCCGACCACAACTATGCAGGATCCGACTAGACTTGCCAAGTGGGTAGCATCACAGGAGGCTAGATAGGTTACATAGGTTATGGCTCTCCCATTTGGGCGACAGTGGTAGTGCGTTCAATGTTCAGATTAGTGGCACTATGGACTGACCCTATCGAAGTTTGGAGGGATGGTTCATTTAAATCCAGTTTCTTTCAACAACAATTCCAACCACAAGACAGCAACAGACGTTAGTCCACAAGATATACATGAGCATGAAATAATCACATAGCGGTTCAGTAAGGTAAGGTAAAGTCAACCGGGCGACGTGATGCCACCTTAGGTTGATGAAGAAATAAAGAAACAATTCAACCGGGCGATGGTGGAGATTCCTCCGACCAGTGACAGCCACAGGTTGAGTAAAATAAAATAACAAAATCAACCGGGCGAGGACGGAGATGCCTCCGGCCAGTAGCAGCCACAGGTTGAGTAAATAAAACAAAACAACACAATAGGTTAGCGTCAACCGGGCGAGGACGGAGATACTTCCGGCCAGTAACATCCACAGGTCGACTACAAAAGTTAGTGGGCATGTAGTCTCCAAAATTAACCGAAAAGCAATCATAAGAAAGAAAGCATCCATTCCACTCGAGGATTAACTCGACGTGGTGTCAGCAATCTTGGCAAAAAGACCCAAATGAAAAGCCAGCGTCCCAAGCGTCGCAGTCAAAGCGGTCATACGCCAACCAAGTTTGACGGAGGGAGAAGAAGCAAATAACTCTTTGGCAAATGCCCCCAACCCCGAGGATCATAAGACGACATTCGTCCGCTCCTCACCTCGGCGAAGGAGAAGAAGCAAACAATCATGGGAATGCATGGTTTTATAGTTATCCAGTTAGATGGTTCGACAAAGCCACGCGAATGCGAGGCACACAAATTATTCACACGTCATTCTAACACACATGGATGATGAGTGAAGCATGGCGTCGCTAACTACACTGGAAATGAAACACGGCGTTGCTATCTAAGCTCGAAATAAACATAGCATGCAAGTACACACATGTAATCATCGGCATCGAATAGTCCCAACATAAAATACCATGCATGACATGATACTAATATGCAACAAACAACACCGCTTGAGTGTTCATAGCAAGTGGTTAGCTTGCCTGCGAAGACGGCTCCGAATGGTTCGGGGGGAGGTCTCGGACTCGTCGCGGGTCGGAATCCCGGAGAACGCCTGAATCGGGGTGCGATACAACGCATAAATAAAAGTCGGAAAATCAACTATTTCATAAAATACAATGGACATCACCATTGGATAGAGCTCTCCGAGACAAATTTTTAGAGACGTAATCACCTGAAACGGAGCTACGGTTCAAAATATATTGGACTTCTAGTTTTGGTAATTATCAGCCACTTCCAGGAAAAAAAACGTTCGCGGGCCGAATCATACTGGGCCGGGCCGGTCGCGTATTCACCGGAAATACGCCTTCGCTTCACGGAAACGTAAACTGACGGAAGTACGCCACAAGCTAACATGGATCGATCGATCCGTTGCTTGCACACACGCACGGAGCGGGCACGGGGGACTCGGGTGGTAGCCGGCCGCTGGCAGGAGCCGTCCCGACGAGGCCGGATGGGAGCAGCGGAGAGGCCGCCGTGCCCCACCGTGGCTGGGGTCGCGCGGGTCGTGGCCGGGGACGGCCTCCGTGTACGGCGCCCGCGACCGCCGTGGTGCGGCATGGCGGCACCCGGAAGGCGATGTCATCGGCGAAGGGCGGGCCAGGGGCCGCGGCGAGGGATGGGAGAGGGCCACCGTGCTCCACCGCACTCGAGGAAGGCTGCGGACGGAGGAGGGAGGCCACGGTCGCGTCGTGCTCGTGCTTGCCCGGCTCGGCCAGCACGGCCATGGTGAGCCGAGCTCGAACTCGACGATGCCGAGCAACCCTTGATCCACGGAGGGGTCTGGGAGTAAGAGGAGGATAGCAGGAGGCTCTATGCAGGCTTAACCGGAGAACGGCGCGGGTTTGAGCTCACCACGACCGAGGTTCGACTCAGTGGCGATTTCAACCATAGTTGGAGCAGGGCTCCGCCGTTGTCCAACTAAACATGCCAAGAGGTCCAGGAGGGGGAGAATGAGGTGCTGCTCGCGCGAGAGGGCTCGGGAGTGGTTTTTGTAGGCAGGGGCGAGGAGGGGTGGCCACACACGTGTCCATGGCCATGGAGGTGAGGGGGAGAGGATAAGAACGGGGCTGGATAAGAATGCAGAGCTGGACGAACAGTATTGCACAGAGAAGTTACTGTGCGGGGTATTAGGCAAGGTTTAGGGTTCAGCAGGTTTAGGTCACGCCTAATCGTGCGTCCGGGACGTCCAGAGCGCGACGCGAGCGACATCGTCGCGTTCCCGGTGACTCGGGGCACGAAAAGGAAAACGGGTCACACCACTGGGTTCGTAACGACGAGAGCAACACAACAAAACAAGATTCACCCAAGAACTCCAACTTCGCAACACAAGATTTTCAGAAAACCTAATGCACATCAGGTGCTCGATGAAATGACAGAGGTCTTCCTCAACTCAGAAAAATCCCCAAAATTCACAGTAGGTTAGGACAGATGTGTATAGCATGTCTGTGGATTTGGAGCCTAGTTGGACATAGGGGAATTGGTCAAATAATTCGGTGTCCAAAAATGCCCTAATGGCATGGGCATGTCAAATGCACTTACTCACATGAACTTGGCCTGATATTGTGGATATGGGGTTGTGTATGGGATATTGTCAACTTGGCAAAGGGTCAATGCCCAATGATTTTTGTAGCTAGGGGTTGCTTTGGAAATTGCAATTAGGCAAGAAAAAGGCATTACAAAGGAAGTACCACAAATATTGCTCAAATGAGGTTGGGCTAATGGAGTGAATATTCAGGAGGTTAAATCATGCACCTCACCAAAATTTCAGAATTTTTGGATGAGTGGAAGGTGTCCAAATAATTTTTGGACTGAAAATGGCATAATAGGAAATATGAACAAACTTGGAAATATTGCATGGGACTATGGAATATTTTTGCATGGGAGGGATGTATCTGTATGAGGGAACCATATGGTAGTTTGGTAGAATTTATTTCAAGCTATAATTGGGGTGGTGGCTTTTGGTGGGATAGATGGGAGGGGTTTTAGAATTTCCAAATGGAATCAAGGTTCAACCGGCAAAACAATGGTATGAAGTTATGGTGAGGGTCGACAAAGATCGGGAATTGCTGGGAAATTTCTGAGAGAGCTAAACCAAAGTCAAGTCAAAGACCAACATGTTCAAAGAAAACATTTTGAAAATAGGAAAAGTTTTTCAGGCGCGAGAAAATATTACTAACATTAGGGGCGATTTTTTCAGGATGTGACAAGAACCCTCTTTATGCTACTAATAAATATATGCTGCAAGTAACTACTGTTAATATGCATTGTGAAATTTCTATTTATTGTGATTCATTCATATACAAAATGCCAATGCATAGGAAGAAAGTTAGACTTCGTTGTTATTACTTTTGTGTTTTGTTTTTCTCTTTACTAGGTTTCAACTTGACTATTATATTTATTGGCTTGAGAGCACCATGGGATCCTAGTATTTGCATGAAAAACTTCCCAAGGATGAAGGGCACAACTTTTAAGCTCCCTCATGAGCTTCATCATCGGTAAAACAACAAGTAAGTAAGCCTAGCTATATGGCTATAAAGAAAGCGCTTTACGGGAGGCAACCGGTTGTTTTTATTTGGATTTTCTTTGTGTCCTCTTGCTGTACAAGAGATTGTTTTCTTAGTTTAGTTTCTGTAATTTTTAATAAAGTGCCAAGTTTTACCCATTTTGGTTGAAAAAGTTGCTATACCTATTCGGAGATTTTATTCCTACACAGAGTCTGTGCATGATTTGATTTTTAGTTCCTATTATTTAACTCCAAATTAGCTGATATTTGTACTGTAACTTCAACTTTTCATCCTCTGTATTTCTGAATTTTTTTCAGATTTTTTAGACAAGTTTAAGTTGGACAGAAAAATACGTTTTGCTGCTGCTGTTTTTCTGGACAGATTCTGTCCCATATTGTTTTATGCATAGTTTGAACTATTGAGCTGATCCAATTGAGTTTATGAGTAGGCATACAACATTATAGATTCTCTGGTCATTCATATAAATTTTAATCCACGGATTATATGCAGCAAAGAAACTTGTTTATTTATCTCTTACTAATATCACCCCACAGAAAAGAGATGGGAGAAATTGTGTTTTGAAGTTTTTTCACAGGGATTGGAGGAGATGCACCATGAGTTATCCAAGGATGGTGAAAACCATAATATTGGGGATGTGAACATCCCCACTGAACCAAAGCACTCTCGCTTTGCACACGTCTAACTTCTGTTTTTCTATCATTGCACTTTATCGCATAAACTTGGAGCGTCTTTTAGTTTGTTTTGATTTGATTTTTATTTTGTGAGACCACCACACTATCTTTTATATATGAGAATGCTACTGGAAATTTGGGTTGAAATATCTTGCATGCTTTTATCGTATTGGGAAAAGGGATGTCTAAGTTGATTTTTAATGACACATATAGTTGCATAATTCATGAGTTTCGTTATAAGTAATAATTTGCAAATGCTTTATCGTGAGCTATCTTTTATTCATGTTTTGATGCTGTATGTTATTTCACTTTGCTTGACATGAATTAGTTAGTTCTATGGACACTCATGCATGCATCTAGATGGTCATCTTTCTCCCTTTTGCTAGCCCAAAAAATTTCAACAAGTAAAAACTTGTTTCCAACACCTTCAGCCCAAGTTTTCCAGTGAGTCCACCATATCTACCTATTAGCTTTATGCTATTCCAAGTATGTTTATCATGTTATTTGTGTTATCTATACCTCTAAATGAAAATGAAGATGTTATTTATTGTAATGGTAAAAGTTGGTTAAAAAGCTCTCACGAACTTGATGCACACTTTACTTTTATTGCATTAAAAAAGATGAACCATTGTGATTAATATTATGAAGATAGTGGCTTGATAAATGTTTAAGGTTGGGAGTTAGCCCATATGTGCTGTCACATGCAAAGCTTTCAACATGTTTCATCATTTGTTTAGTTGATATCATGTACTTTTGTCTATGGATGCCTATCATGATGAAATAAATGTGGAAATAGAGTTAAGTTTAAATGAGTTTGTATAAATGGTTAGAGAGAAACCTGGGCCGCTAATCTAAGCCATGCATCATTCATGGTGGAAATTTACTTACATGCTATTTTGAATCCTCTGTGATACACCCTACAATAAAAAGCTATATCAAGTGGTAAATAAAGAGGGTGTTGAGATTGTTCAATATGTTTGTTTGTATTGTTGTTTTGATATGGGCTTGATCCATATCATGGGACAAGAGGTACTCCAGTTGAGACTCTTGATGATACCGTTATTACTTACAATGATAGATAACTTAAACTTGCTTTGTTTCCCAAGTTGAGTAATCATGGTGTAGGCACTTGTATTCAAGGGGCATGAGACATCTAACCTTTACTTTATCAAGGCCACTACTCATATTTGCTTTCACATTCAACTTTAATCATTCAAGATGCTATGATAGGGGAATGAGAGCTTGACACCAAGTATTACCATTGCATTCAATAACTTAAGTAGAATAGTTTGGAGGATAGATAAAACTTATGCATGCTTTAACTCTACTTATTCATATATCATTTCCAAAGTGTCCACCTTTTATATTCAGATTTTCTACACTCTATGGACCACAAGTATGCAAAAGTAAGAATGTCCATAGTACTATCTTTTATGTTGCACTTTGTGAACTATCATTGAACATCCTTGCATTGAATACTTGATATCACTTTATAAACTGTTTGCATATTGCTACTTCTTTGAAATAATGAATCATTTGACTTTATGTAGCAGTAGCAATCATCCTTTATATCCATGTTTTTATTATATTGCAATTTCATGTTAGTTTTATCACTTTCATACTCGAGGACGAGCATGACTTAAGCTTGGGGATGTTGATGCATCTAAAATGCATACATGAACTTTGCACTATAATAGTTATATTCCAACCATATTTGCATCATATAAGGGGTATATTACTGTTATTTAATGATTTTTGGTAATTTAAGATGATTTCCCCTTTTATGGAATTAATCCTGCGCAGGCAGAAAACCCCTATTTCTTTCCTTATTTGTTTCAGGACCTTAACGACGTCATAATGAGCTATAAATTTACGGGGGTCATTATTTTGGAAGGAGAAGATTTAGGAGCGAAAGAAGTCAACGAACGGAGGCCAGAGGACCAAAAGGGAGGGTCCCACGCGGCTACAGTACTAGGCCGCGTGGGCCTACCCCAATCAGCCCTCGTGGCCCCGTTTGCATCGATCCTTCGCCCAGAAGCTTCCTCGTGACCTAAAAACGCCTATATAAGAGGTCCCCCGACGTTTTTCCAGAGGAGAGCCGCCACACGAGAGAAACAAGAAACAGAGATCAGGAGGTTGAAGATCGGAGGGGGAAACTCCGGCGGAGCCCTGCCGGAGAGGTCTCCTTCTTCTCCATCGACATCTCCACCGTCTCCATGATGAAGAGGGAGTAGTCCACCTCTGGACTATGGGTTTGTGGCAGTAGCATATGTATCTCTCTCTCTCTTGAGCTTCACTAATTAGCACCGTATGAGCTGCTGAACATGATTACGGTCACCGTTGTATTACCATTGTGGTGGATCTTTCTATGAGTTAATATATGTTGAGATTGCAATGTTACATTTCAGTTATGAAAGTAGATGCATATTATGTACCCCGTTCTTGTATCCTTGTTATGATCAAGCATGTTTATGAGAGCGTGTGTGGGGGAACGTGTGCATTAGTTGGAGTAACGGGGGTGGTGAAGTGATAAGCTGACAACTTAATATCATGATCCATTGGGTGTTTACCTTACTTTGTTACCTCACTAGGGATAAACCAAAATACCATGTTGTAGGGTAGGAGGAGTGACATGCCTCTACCTAAGACTAGATCCATCATGTGTTTATTTTCACTTCATGTCATTAATCTTAAAGCTATACTCTGATTTTATCTTAATTACTAAGGTGCATGATTTAGTTCACATCTTGGTGGAGTATAAGTGAGACTAATAATCAAAAGGTCTCTATGCTAGGATGTGATGCCCATATAATTAGTAACATGTCATTAACCTTGTTTGCAATCTTATATGTTAAATCTATGTCTACTCATTTGCCACACTATATTAAAGAGAGAGTGCATGTGTGAAACCATGAACCCCGGTCCATTTTTAATCATAAGAAACACTTTTCCAACCACTTTTAAGCATCTTTTACATTCAGCCATTTTAAAATCAGAGAAATACAAAAACACTTTTACTTCTTGCATTCACATATAAAAACCCCAAAAATAACATCTATCATCATTATTATCATCCTTGCATAATATTCACCACCATTGCATATTTATTTACTGTTTTGCATTCATTATCATCTTAATATCATTCTCACACCTTGTGCTTGACAACCACTTGGTGAGGTTGAGGGCACAAAGCAATTTACTTGTTTGCAGGAAATCTAGAGAAGGACAAGAAGATAAAACCCACACTACTGATTCCCCGAGAGTTCGATATTAAACCCTCGAGTCACCTTCTTGGGGAAAAAACTACCACTTCTACATACTCTGCACTTGGAGGCTCAACCTATCCCTAATATATTATCTTCCTTTCAGGGTATCAAGAGTACTTGTTGGCGTTGTTGAGGGAGAAGAACACTCTCATCAATCCCGTCATCACCGTTCCACCTCAAAAAAATTGTCTTCCTTTGCCGCTGCCCCAAATGGACAGAATTTCAATATTCATCAGGACCTCCCTTGAAGATGACCTAGACAATGCAACAACAATGGGAGCACACCCTCCTCTCCTCCCTCTCTAACCTAACCCTAGCCGCCGCCCGCGTCGGCGACCGTGGCGGCGGGCCCGTGCCGCCGCCTCCCCTTCTCCCTCTCTTCCCTCCTGCGGNCAGGAGCTCAACCTGTCGATGGCAGCAAGATAGGTGAAGATCTTGAGCTTCGTAGGGATGCGGAGAGCCCAGCAGGTTGATGCATCTAAAATGTATACATGAACTTTGCACTATAATAGTTATATTCCAATCATATTTGCATCATATAAGGGGTATATTACTGTTATTTAATGATTTTTGGTAATTTATGATGATATCCCCTTTTTATGGAATTAATCCTGCGCAGGCAGAAAACCTCTATTTCTTTCCTTATTTGTTTCAGGGCCTTAACGATGTCATAATGAGCTATAAATTTACGGGGGTCAATATTTTGGAAGGAGAAGATTTCGGAACGAAAGAAGTCAACGAACGGAGGCCGGGAGACCAAAAGGGAGGGTCCCACGCGGCTACAGTACTAGGCCGCGTGGGCCTACCCCAATCAGCCCTCGTGGCCCCGTTTGCATCGATCCTTCGCCCTGAAGCTTCCTCGTGACCTAAAAATGCCTATATAAGAGGTCCCCCGACGTTTTTCCAGAGGAGAGCCGCCACACGAAAGAAACAAGAAACAGAGATCAGGAGGGCTGAAGATCAGAGGGGGAAAACTCCGGCGGAGCCCTGCCGGAGAGGCCTCCACCTTCTCCATCGACATCTCCACCGTCTCCATGATGAAGAGGGAGTAGTCCACCTCTGGACTATGGGTTTGTGGCAGTAGCATATGTATCTCTCTCTCTCTTGAGCTTCACTAATTAGCACCGTATGAGCTGCTGAACTTGATTACGGTCACCGTTGTATTACCATTGTGGTGGATCTTTCTATGAGTTAATATATGTTGAGATTGCAATGTTATATTTCAGTTATGAAAGTAGATGCATATTATGTACCCCGTTCTTATATCCTTGTTATGATCAAGCATGTTTATGAGAGCGTGTGTGGGGGAACATGTGCATTAGTTGGAGTAACGGGGGTGGTGAAGTGATAAGCTGACAACTTGAATATCATGATCCATTGGGTGTTTACCTTACTTTGTTGCCTCACTAGGGATAAACCAAAATACCATGTTGAAGGGTAGGAGGAGTGACATGCCTCTACCTAAGACTAGATCCATCATGTGTTTATTTTAACTTCATGTCATTAATCTTAAAGCTATACTCTGATTTTATCTTAATTACTAAGCTGCATGATTTAGTTCACATCTTGATGGAGTATAAGTGAGACTAATAATCAAAAGGTCTCTATGTTAGGATGTGATGCCCATATAATTAGTAACATGATTAAACTTGTTTGCAATCTCATATATTAAATCTATGTCTACTCATTTGCCACACTATATTAAAGAGAGAGTGCATGTGTGAAACCATGAACCCCGGTCAATTTTTAATCATAAGAAACACTTTTCCAACTACTTTTAAGCATCTTTTACATTCAGCAATTTTAAAATCATAAAATACAAAAACACTTTTACTTATTGCATTCACATATAAAAACCCCAAAAATACCATCCATCATCATTACTATCATCCTTGCATACTTGTTCACCACCATTGCATATTTATTTACTGTTTTGCATTCATTATCATCTTAATATCATTCTCACACCTTGTGCTTGACAACCACTTGGTGAGGTTGAGGGCACAAAACAATCTATTTGTTTGCAGGAAATCTAGAGAAGGACAAGAAGATAAAACCCACACTACTGATTCCCCAAGAGTTCGATATTAAACCCTCTAGTCACCTTCTTGGGGAAAAAACTACCACTTCTACATACTCTGCACTTGGAGGCTCAACCTATCCCTAATATATTATTTTCCTTTCAGGGTATCAAGAGTACTTGTTGGCGTTGTTGAGGGAGAAAATACTCTCATCAATCCCGTCATCACGTGTTTTTTCTGGCGCCGTTGCCGGGGAATCATAGCTGGAAGGGTTTGTCCAAGGATATCACAACAAAGTCAACTGCATCACCAATTTGTGCTAACACCTAAGCTTGGGGAGGTTGCACCTATGTGAGCATCATCTTGTCCATCTTTACCTTCAAGCATTTTATTTTGTTTTGTTTTTGTCTTGCATATCATATTTAGATTTCGGTTTGCATATGTTATTTTCAGTTTTGCATTTGTTTTGCATTAGTTAATTCGGTTTGCATTGTTTTAGTGTCATTTTATTTTCAGTTTTCCATAAAAATCAAAAACACATAAAAATCTGCCAAAATGGGTGATAGGACTAAGTTGTGTGACTACACAAATACTCCAAATGATCAATTTATTGCTAAACCTATTACCACACCTGAGATACAAGCTGATAGCTATGAAGTAAGTCCTAGTTTGTTGAACTTGATAACTAGGGAGCAATTTGGTGGTAGTGCTGTGGAGGATGCCTCTATGCATCTTCATGATTTTGTTGAAATCTGTGACATGCAAAAATTTAAGAATGTTGAAAGTGATATTCTAAAACTGAAATTATTTCCTTTCTCACTTAGAGGAAAAGCTAAGGAGTGGCTGCATTCTTTACCTACTGATAGCATTAAAACTTGGAATGATTTGAGAGAAGCTTTCATTAAGAAATATTATCCTCCTGTTAAAATTTTGCAAATAGAAACAGTATTCTATCTTTTAGGCAAAATGAAAATGAACATGTTACTATGGCTTGGGATAGGATAAAACTTATGCTTAGAACTTGCCCATCACATGGAGTTAATGAATGGACCATACTACACTCTTTTTATAATGGTCTGAATTACATGTCTAGAAATATACTTGATTCTGCTGCTGGAGGTGCTTTTATGGGAAAAACTATAGTAGAAGCTAAGAATATATTGGAAAGCATTTTGCAAAACTATAGTCAATGGCATACTGATAGATCACCTAGTTCATCTAAGAAAGTAAACTCCATAGAAGAAACTCATGATTTGTCATCTAAGATGGATACTATTCTTGCTTTGCTTAACAAACCTAGTGTTGAAAATATTCCTTTGCAAGAACTAGTGGGTGATAATTCTGAAAATATTGATGTCAACTTCATTAGGAATTATGGAAACAATGGGTATGGTAACAACAATTATAATTATTATAATAAACCTCCTTATGTTCCAAACAATCGTCCTTTTGTTCCATATCCTAATGCTAATGATAAATGGAAACCTGTGTCATCAGGTAATGATAATTTTGAGACTAATAAAATTCTTATGGAACAAGTTGCTAGTCATAATACCATGATACAAGAGTTGAATAAGTCTGTTGCATCTATTAGTTCTGACATTAAAAACTTACAACTCCAAGTTGCAGGACTAGACAAAGCCCTTTCAAAACTTGCTGATAATCAAGCCACTTTATTGAGTATGTCTGCTGGAAAACCACAAGCACCACCTGTGGTTGGATTGAATTCTATTAATATTGCTGAAAATGCTCCTCTCACTTTGGAGGAAACTATGAATGAATTGCTAAACTATCCTGAATATCTGTTGCCTTTTATGTCTCATCTTATGGCTTTAAAAGAAGAAGCTAATGAAACTAAATATGATGAAAGAAAAGTTGAAGAAGTTAATATGCTTAGTGAAGTTAATGATCCCTTGCTTGATCTGAAGAATAGTAGCTTGCATGAATTAATATCTATCTTACAAAAATTTGCAAGTGATCCTTCTATTGATGCTAATAAATCTAGTTTTGGTTCCTATATTGCTAATCATGTCTTGAAAGATAAAATTGCTAGATACAATCAAGAAGCTATGATACCACCTAAGCTTGGGGATGTGTGGATCCCCAAGGTGCTAGTAACTATTGGAAAAGAGACACACCATGCCATACTTGATCTAGGATCTAGTGTCTCAGTTTTATCTAAAGAATTATATGAATCANAAGTGATGTGATAAGCTGACAACTTAATATCGCGATCCATTGGGTGTTTACCTTACTTTGTTGCCTCACTAGGGATAAATCAAAATACCTTGTTGCAAGGTATGAGGAGTGACAAGCCTCTACCTATGACTAGATCCAGCATGTTCTTATTTTCACTTCATGTCATTAATCTTAAGGCTATACTCTGAGTCATCTTAATTACTGAGGTGTTATGATTTAGTTCACATCTTGGTGGAGTATAAGTGAGACTAAAAATCAAAAGGTCTCTATGTTAGGACGTGATGCCCATATAATTAGTAACATGTCATTAAACTTGTTTGCAATCTCATATGTTAATCCTATGTCTACTTATTTGCCACACTATATTAAAGAGAGAGTGCATGTGTGAAACCATGAACCCGGTCCATTTTTAATCATAAGAAACAACTTTCCAACCACTTTTAAGCATTTTCTACATTCAGCCATTTTAAAATCAGAAAATACAAAAACACTTTTATTCATTGCATACACATATAAAAACCCCAAAAATATCATCCATCATCATTACTATCATCCTTGCATTACTACTTACCACCATTGCATATTTATTTACTGTTTTGCAGTCATTATTATCTTAATATCATTCTCACACCTTGTGCTTGACAACCACTTCGTGAGGTTGAGGGCACAAAGCAATCTACTTTGTTTGCAGGAAATCTAGAGAAGGACAAGGAGATAAAATCCCCACTACTGATTCCTCGAGAGTTCGATATTAAATCCTCGAGTCACCCTCGTGGGGAAAAAACATCACATTCTACATACTCTGCACTTGGAGGCTCAACCTATCCCATATATTATTTTCCTTTCAGGGTATCAAGAGTGCTTGTTGGCGTAGTTGAGGGAGAAACACTCTCATCAATTCCGTCATCAGAGGGGTGTGAGCTCGCCACAAGAGGCCTACTCAAGATGCCACAAAGGCCTCACCCTATTCTCCGATGAACCGCACCCAAGGGTTTGGTTCACCTTCCACTATCAGAATCCTTCGAGGCGGAATCCGGAGCCTTTACAACTTTTCTTGGGGCACACACCCACAACTCAATTGGGGGCTCCCAAATCGTGCCGAAGCTTCACAACTCAAAGTCTTCGCGGAACCTCTAACCGTCTAGGGTACACAATGCACCCAAGAGGCACAAGCTCTTGGGAACACAATGCACCAAAGGGTAACAAGCTTCTCAACCTTCAACTTCACGTATCACCGTGGGAGAAACCCAATGCAACAAATGCAAGAGGCAAGAACACACAAAGTGGTCAAGTCCTTCACTCTCAAATTCCAACCAAGCAACAAATGCTTTGGGGGGAATAAGAGAGGAAGAACTATGGGGATGGACACAAAGCAACCCCAAAATCAAGATCCACTAGTTCCCCTCACTTAGAGGAGATTTTGATTGGTGGAATGGTAGATCTAGATCTCCTCTCTTGAATCCCTAAATTTGGACAAGAATCATTGGAGGGATTGAGAGGAATCAAGCTCACAAGATTGCAACAATGGAGGAGAGAGGGAATGAGCTGAGCGAAAGTGAGCAGCCAGCTCTTGGGGAAGAAGGAGGCTATTTATAGCCTCCCCCAAAAACTATTCGTTGGAGGCCACTCAGACCGGAGACTCCGGTGTAAGTGCACCGGAGACTCCGGCCTGGGCCGGAGATTCCGGCCAGGGTCCGACCTCCTTCCGGTCGGGCAACAGTGGCGCACCACACATGGAACAAAGCAGGAGGGTCGGAGATTCCGGTCTTCGAGGGGCCGGAGACTTCGGCAGGACCGGATACTCCGGACCCAGTCCATAGGCGCACCACAAAAAGGCATTCGGCAGCGAAAAAGCACAGTACCGGAGACTCCAGGTCCTTTGGCCGGAGACTCTGGTTGGGCCGGAGACTCCGGACCATCTCCGCGGTAGATCCAACAGTAAATCCAAAACCCTATAACTTTTGCAAACGAACTCCGTTTTCGATAATCTTGGACTCGTTGGAATCGTCACAATGAGCACAACAAGATTATGCAGAGAAATATCATAGTCCAACCATATATTGTAAAAACCAAAGGGGAAAGGATCAACCTTTATTTTGCAAACCGGAAATGAAATATCTTTTGCAAATGTAGTCCGAATGACATGAAACCAATTTTCTTGGAAAGAGGAGACAAAGCAAATGCTACCTTTGAAAATGGCAAACAAGCAATGGAGATTTTGCAAAGAAATGGAAGAGATAAATCTTCCGCACGATGAATCAGCAAAATCTCCAATACTGAAACCACAAAAGAAGACGCATATGAAAACCGTTCTTGGTGAACTTAGCCTTGTCATGACGAGCACGACAAGCACCAAGACCACACCACGATAAGAAACAAATAAGAACCAATAAAGATGATAGCATGGATGCAAAGGTTTGTGCTCTCTACGACGATACGATCACGATACTCGGTCGAGAGCCCCTCTTGTAGTATGGTTATCTATCCTATAATCCGGTCTCTCACTAAACAACATGAGACCGGTAAATAAAAACCCTATCAAGATCATACCTTTGCCTTGCGCATTAATCCACTTGAGGTCGATGAAGACGAACTTCATCTCCTCAAGACGCACCACCTTTTTTGATTGCGCTTCGCTTGGTGAAGAAACACATGACGCTCCCCCATACACCAAGATGGGGAAAGCACTCTTCGGCACATCTTCACTTGGACTTGAGTGTTGATCAACACGCACTTAGCCTTGATCAACACATATTTTTCTTCCCTTAGCCTTGACTCCAACAAATGGAGATCAAGCAACTCAGTGGACACACCTACAAAATATAGCTTAATACAAACATTAGTCCAATAGAGATTGTCATTAATTACCAAAACCACACATGGGGGCAACCATGCACTTTCAATCTCCCCCATTTTGGTAATTGATGACAATCCCTTATAAGAGGGTTTATATAATGAATAAAACATCCTTGCAAGACAAACACGCAAGGATGCAAGCGCATTAAAGGAAAATGCAACAAAAGCATAAAACCAAAATTCCCTTAAACCCTCTAAACTTCTCCCCCATTGGCATCGATTGCCGAAAATGGGAAAGAAAAATTTANGCATCCTTGCAAGACAAACAAGCAAGGATGCAAAGCGCATTAAAGGCAAATGCAACAAAAGCATAAAACCCAAATTCCCTTAAACCCTCTAAACTTATCCCCCATTGGCATCGATTGCCGAAATGGGAAGAAAAATATAGAGAGCCAATATAATATGAGGTCCTCTATAAAGTGTGCATTTCTAAAAATATGAGTGAAATCAAATGCACTTATTCATTGACGAATAATGAGAGGAAATCAAACTATATTGAGGATCCAAAGATTGCAAAAAGATGAAATCATTTTTAAAAATCTCCACAAAGGAGATAGGCAATCAAAACGATCCAAAGCGAGAGTTCTAAATAAAAACGGAGAAGCTCCCCAATGTTCATGCACTATGGAGAAGTGCACAAAAATGGCATCCTCGCTCCCCCAAAATCATCTAGAACACTCAACAAGTGCAAGAGTGCATAAAGCAAAAGTAAATCATAGCACTTGCACCAAAGATATGGTTGAGCCATGAGAAGATACCAATTTTCAAAAATTCAACATAAGATAGGCCCAACCAAGACAAAAAGAAGATCTTTGAAGGTATGTTCACAAGCTTAGGGATACCAATTGGAAACTAAAACCAATTGAAAATGCCAAAAGCTAGTGAGAGCATTTAGTCAATAAAATTCAACATGCTCACCATGGTAAGCATGAAGTAAAAGATGCTCAACAAACACATGAGTGTGCAAAGATACCAATAGACAAGGAGACAGGCACTCATGAGATAAAATTGGAGCCACCAAAGAATTATAGATAAAAACAAGGTAGCTCAAAAGAAATAGGATACCAACTAAGAGGTGACCTCTCTCATATGTATAGGTTTCTAAGTAGACAAATCGTTGATGATATGCATCCACAAAGAAACTTGCACATATGAAATGGTCGATGAAAGGAGATACCACGGTATCCAAAAGGGAAGTCATGAATATACAAAAGAGATTATTGCATAAAAGCATAGCACATAGCTCAAATTTATCTCATTGTATATAAATGAACTTCAAATATATCAAATGCATCACACATATCACTAAGGGAACAAGAGATAGTGAAGATGCTTTGAGATAGATAACAAGTATCACAAACAAATAATACCAATTGAAGAAAAGGTTTTTGCAATTTCATCACAAATATCACAAAGATATACCACGTGAAGGAAAAAAGCCAAAACCACAACAATTGCACATAAAAGCTAACATGCCAAGAAGCAACCTACACAAGGTTGAGACTAGAAAGGTATGCATGAGGTAGATACTTGTTACCGAGATGCTGATGCATCTAAAATAGTCATATTCTAATCATATTTGCATCATATAAGGGGTATATTACTATTATTTAATGTTTTTTGGTAATTTATGATGATATCCTTTTTTTATGGAATTAATCCTGCCCAGGCAGAAAACCCCTATTTCTTTCCTTATTTGTTTCAGGACCTTAACGACGCCATAATGAGCTATAAATTTACGGGGGTCATTATTTTGGAAGGAGAAGATTTAGGAGCAAAAGAAGTCAACGAACGGAGTCCGTAAGACCAAAAGGGGGGTCCCATGTGGCCAGGTACTGTAGCCGCGTGGGCCTATCCCAATTGTCCCTCGTGGCCCCGTTTGCGTCGATCCTTCGCCAGAAGCTTCCTCCTGACCTAAAAACGCCTATATAAAGAGCCCCCCGACGTTCTCCGAAGGGAGGGCCGCCACACGAGAGAAACAAGAAACAGAGACTAGGAGGCTGCAGATTGGAGGGGGAAAACTCCGGCAGAGCCCTGCCGGAGAGGTCTCCTTCTTCTCCATCGACATCTCCACCATCTCCATGATGAAGAGGGAGTAGTCCACCTCTGGACTATGGGTTTGTGGCAGTAGTATATGTATCTCTCTCTCTCTCTTGAGCTTCACTAATTAGCACCGTATGAGCTGCTGAACATGATTACGGTCACCGTTGTACTACCATTGTGGTGGATCTTTCTATGAGTTAATATATGTTGAGATTGCAATGTTATATTTCAGTTATGAAAGTAGATGCATATTATGTACCCCGTTCTTGTATCCTTGTTATGATCAAGCATGTTTATGAGAGCGTGTGTGGGGGAACGTGTGCATTAGTTGGAGTAACGGGGGTGGTGAAGTGATAAGCTGACAACTTAATATCATGATCCATTGGGTGTTTACCTTACTTTGTTAGCTCACTAGGGATAAACCAAAATACCATGTTGTAGGGTAGGAGGAGTGACATGCCTCTACCTAAGACTAGATCCATTATGTGTTTATTTTCACTTCATGTCATTAATCTTAAAGCTATACTCAGAGGTTATCTTAATTACTAAGGTGCATGATTTGGTTCACATCTTGGTGGAGTATAAGTGAGACTAATAATCAAAAGGTCTCTATGCTAGAACGTGATGGCCATATAATTAGTAACATGTCATTAACCTTGTTTGCAATCTCATATGTTAAATCTATGTCTACTCATTTGCCACACTATATTAAAGAGAGAGTGCATGTGTGAAACCATGAACCCCGGTCCATTTTTAATCATAAGAAACACTTTTTCAACCACTTTTAAGCATCTTTTACATTCAGCCATTTTAAAATCAGAAAATACAAAAACACTTTTACTTCTTGCATTCACATATAAAAACCCCAAAAATACCATCCATCGTCATTACTATCATCCTTGCATACTTATTTACCACCATTGCATATTTATTTACTGTTTTGCATTCATTATCATCTTAATATCATTCTCACACCTTGTGCTTGACAACCACTTGGTGAGGTTGAGGGCACAAAGCAATCTATTTTGTTTGCAGGAAATCTAGAGAAGGACAAGAAGATAAAACCCACACTACTGATTCCCCGAGAGTTCGATATTAAACCCTCGAGTCACCTTCTTGGGGAAAAACTACCACTTCTACATACTCTGCACTTGGAGGCTCAACCTATCCCTAATATATTATCTTCCTTTTAGGGTATCAAGAGTACTTGTTGGCGTTGTTGAGGGAGAAGAACACTCTCATCAATCTCGTCATCAAAGGTTTTTCTGGCGCCATTGCCGGGGAATCATAGCTAGAAGGGTTTGTACAAGGATATCACAACAAAGTCAACTTCATCACCAACTTGTGCTAACACCTAAGCTTGGGGAGGTTGCACCTACGTGAGCATCATCTTGTCCATCTTTACCTTCAAGCATTTTATTTGTTTTGTTTTTGTCTTGCATATCATATTTAGATTTCGGTTTGCATATTTTATTTTCAGTTTTGCATTTTTTTTGCATTAGTTAATTCGGTTTGCATTGTTTTAGTGTCATTTTATTTTCAGTTTTGCATAAAAAAAAACACATAAAATCTGCTAGAACGGGTGATAGGACTAAGTTGTGTGACTACACAAACACTCCAAATGATCAATTTATTGCTAAACCTATTACCACACTTGAGATCCAAGATGATAGCTATGAAGTAAGTCCTAGTTTATTGAACTTGATAACTAGGGAGCAATTTGGTGGTAGTGCTATGGAGGATGCCTCTATGCATCTTCATGATTTTGTTGAAATCTGTGACATGCAAAAATTTAAGAATGTTGAAAGTGATATTCTAAAACTGAAATTATTTCCTTTCTCACTTAGAGGAAAAGCTAAGGAGTGGCTGCATTCATTACCTACTGATAGCATTAAAACTTGGAATGATTTGAGAGAAGCTTTCATTAAGAAATATTATCCTCCTGTTAAAATTTTGCAAAATAGAAACAATATTCTATCTTTTAGGCAAAATGAAAATGAACATGTTGCTATGGCTTGGGATAGGATAAAACTTATGCTTAGAACTTGCCCATCACATGGAGTTAATGAATGGACCATACTACACTCTTTTTATAATGGTCTGAATTACATGTCTAGAAATATACTTGATTCTGCTGCTGGAGGTGCTTTTATGGGAAAAACTATAGTGGAGGCTAAGAATATATTGGAAAGCATTTTGCAAAACTATAGTCAATGGCATACTGATAGAGCACCTAGTTCATCTAAGAAAGTAAACTCCATAGAAGAAACTCATGATTTGTCATCTAAGATGGATACTATTCTTGCTTTGCTTAATAAACCTAGTGTTGAAAATATCCCTTTGCAAGAACTAGTTGGTGATAATTCTGAAAATATTGATGTCAACTTCATTAGGAATTATGGAAACAATGGGTATGGTAACAACAATTATAATTCTTATAATAAACCTCCTTATGTTCCAAACAATCGTCCTTTTGTTCCATATCCTAATGCTAATGATAAATGGAAGCCTGTGTCATCTAGTAATGATAATGTTGAAACTAATAAAATTCTTATGGAACAAGTTGATATTCATAACACCATGATACAAGAGTTGAATAAGTCTGTTGCATCTATTAGTTCTGACATTAAAAACTTACAACTCCAAGCTGCAGGACTAGACAAAGCCCTTTCAAAACTTGCTGATAATCAAGCCACTTTATTGAGTATGTCTGCTGGAAAACCACAAGCACCACCTGTGGTTGGATTGAATTCTATTAATATTGCTGAAAATGTTCCTCTTACTTTGGAAGAAACTATGAATGAATTGCTAAACTATCCTGAATATCTGTTGCCTTTTATGTCTCATCTTATGGCTTTAAAAGAAGAAGCTAATGAAACTGAATATGATGAAAGAAAAGTTGAAGAAGTTAAGATGCTTAGTGAAGTTAATGATCCTTTGCTTGATCTGAAGAATAGTAGCTTGCATGAATTAATATCTATCTTACAAAAATTTGCAAGTGATCCTTCTATTGATGTTAACAAATCTGGTTTTGGTTTCTATATTGCTAATCATGTCTTGAAAGAAAAAATTGCTAGATACAATCAAGAAGCTATGATACCACCTAAGATTGGGGATGTGTGGATCCCCAAGGTGCTAGAAACTATTGGAAAAGAGACACACCATGCCATACTTGATCTAGGATCTAGTGTCTCAGTTTTATCTAAAGAATTATATGAATCACTTGAATTAAAGAATCTTGAAAAATGCTCTATTGGACTTGCACTTGCTGATAATACCATTAAACATGCTTTAGGAAAAGTAAGTGATGTTATGGTAGAGTTACATATGAATTTTGTACCTGTGGATTTTCTAATTATGGATATGGAGAATAAAACCTCTAGTCCTATTATTTTGGGAAGACCTTTTCTTCGTACCACAGGGGCTATCATTGATTCAAAGGAAGGGAATGTGAAGTTTCAGTTTCCACAC